>CM019748.1:7065104-7665104 GCA_009761775.1 Ficus carica | reverse complement strand
AATATTTGTGTTGAATTACTCAATGATCTTTAATATTTGTGTCAAACTACCCATTAATTTTTAATATTTATGTGAAACTACCACATCTTTCTTATTTTATTAATCTAGTGTTGTACAATTACCTAATAATTATCAATTTTTTTTTTCTAAAAAATAGGTAAAAAATTATTTTTTTCTAATAAAAGAAAAGTATCTTTTTTTGATCCACCATTTTTTATTTTACTTATTTTGATTTAAGTTTACATTCATTTTGATTTTTTAACCAAAAATAACTACACAACTTATATTTATTATTTTATTGCCCTAATATTATAATTTTTAGTTTAATTGTAATTGATAATACCATAACAAAATATGTAAATCAATCATTTTTTAAGTTAAAAAATAAAACTAGGATCGGGTATAAGAGCAAATTTATAATATTTATTCTTATTATATATACAAGTAAACGCATGAATAAAATTCGTTATGACTATGATTTTGAATTTTGTAGGCCAAGTAAACATCGTATTTAAAATCCAAATCCTCACTTTAATTCCTACCGATTGTGGTTACGCATAAGTAAGCCTGTAACCCAAATAAAATTGAACTAAAATAAGTTTAAAAAATTGTGCTAAAAAAAAAAAGAGACATATCATTTTATAATAATTAAAAATAATTTTTTTACCTATTCTAAAAAGTTAGTAACTATTAGGTAATTATAAAATAATAGATAAGATAAATGAGGCACTTGACATAAATATTAAAGATGAGGTGGTAGTTTGATACAAATATTAAAAATCATGGAGTATTTTGACACAAATACAAAGTTCAGGGGGCATTTTGACATTAAAAATGATGAAAAAACTAACGGAAACTAATAAAGATGGTAATTTGACATACATGTTAAAGTTTAAAAAGTACAATAAGTACATTTCATAATTTATGGGGTATTTTGACACTAATGATATAGTTCAGGGAGAATTATGACATTTTTTTCCCTTTCAACAGCTGCCTAAAAAGAAATTATAGTAAATAATATTTTTATAAAAATAATTAGGCAAATGGAAAAATACTATTTAAATTACATATTTAAACAATGTAAATAAATCATTTATCTAATATGTAAATAAATTATTTATCTAATAAATTTCTCATTTGTTTCAAGTACTTTAAAAAGTTACTATTTGCTTCTAAAAATAATGGCCAAGTTTAACAAAACGACAAGAGAATGGAAAAAACAACCGCATCTTATTTTGTTGTCGTTTTTGGGTTAGCATCGTTCGTCCAACTTCTAGGCGGTTTTATTTTCAAGTTTTGGGTTTTCACTTGGTTGTCGTTTTTAATGTAGCTATAGTTTCTCCAGCGTCTTAAAAATTAACGAACCTACGTTTGTCTTTTGGATTAATTTCTATTTTGATCTTTACGAATATAGGGTTATATGCAAGAATGCCATATATATTTATGGTTGTCATAATATTAAAGTTGATAATTTTATTATTTTATGACACTAAATTTTCAACTTTAATATTATAGTGGATAAAGTTATAAGGAGGTATTCAAAATATACTCTCTACCTAATTTTCTCAAGAATATATGTTATTCATTTTGCCCCTAGAACTTAACATGTCACATTAGTTGGCACCTAAGTTTGTCAAGCATTTCACTATTGCTTCCTTCGTGATAGAATCGTTAAAAAAATTGACGGAGTTAAGCATGGATGGAAGGTAGTTTGGTTGAATAAATATTTGGTAGTCGATTGTTTTGTTAAATTGAACCGAATTCACGTTATTTAAATGATCCAACATTTGAAAACCAAAGTTTTAGATTGGATAATATGAATACAACTCAATTCACCCGCCCAATCAACTACTTAACATTCACTCTCCCCCCACCTATCACGTGAACCTTACGTGTTTCATTCTATCATATTTTTTCCCCATTTTTATTGTGAAAAGATCGATAATAAAATGTTTGATACTTGGTCACCATTAGTGTGATATTTTAATTCTAAAGGTAAAGTGAGACAACATATATTCTTCGGGAGCTAAAATTAAAAGGGTGTTTGGTGTTTGGGTTTGAGTTAAGATTTTTAAGTTTTAATAATAAATTTTGTTGACTTTTCATAAAAGATAAAATTTTTTTTCAGAAAAAGACAAAAACTGAGATGAAAATTTTGATTTGAATCATTTCACCAAACATTCCTTAAAATTAACTCTTGTCTTTTTCCACATATGCATTAGCCATCCCCTGTCTACGACCACCCCAGCTTTTTTTTTTTTTTTTTTTTGAATTTATTTCTCTTCTTTTTGTTAAACATTTCACACAGTCGTGTGTTTTGTTGCTCGTAATAGGTACGGATATGGATAAAAATGGATATGATTTAATATGAGTAAGAATTTAGAATCTGAAGAATAAGTTGTTTCATTCACAAGTGTCTGTGCTGTACATCAGAGAGAAAAGACTTTGAAGTTAGAAAAAGGTTACTTTGTAAGGAATGACAAGTCTGACATTCAAACTTTGAATTTTTGAACGAAGAGCCCTTATAAGATATCCTCGAAGGATCGTTTGAAGAAGCATTAGAAATCACATTTTTTTAATTT
The DNA here is from genome assembly GCA_009761775.1 of Ficus carica. Taxonomy (NCBI): domain Eukaryota; kingdom Viridiplantae; phylum Streptophyta; class Magnoliopsida; order Rosales; family Moraceae; genus Ficus; species Ficus carica. Next base: position 7,662,522 of record CM019748.1, on the reverse strand, counting down.
TTTTTCAATTTAAAATTATTTTTTTATTATTTATATATTTAAATATTACAGTAAACTCAAATTTTAAAAAGTTTATATTTTATTATTTCAAGTTGAAATGAGATTTTTTTTTAAATTGTATAGAATTTTAAGAAAAATGAAACTATATCCATATAAATATATATTTTTTTCAAATTTATTTTAAGATTTTACAATTTTTCACTTCAAACAGTTTTTTTTAACCAAATACATATTTCTAAAAACTTAACTTATCTCTAATTAAAATATCTTCAAACTCTGTCTCCAATTGTTCCTCAAACGATCCCTAAGATAGTAGCAGTTTGATCCTAATTGATAAAATTTATTAAAAAATTTAGCTTGCGTTTGGTGTACAGATTTAAATGAAATTTTAAATTGGTTGACTTTTTAAAAACTAATTAAAATATTTATTGATTTTTCAGAAAAAAAAAATAAAAGGATTTTTTGGTTCTAAACTTGAGAGTGAAACAATGCATTAGATTATTTACTACTTACTGCTTTTTATATATTTTGATAATTCATCTTTCATTTTTGAGTTCTATCTTGATCAAATGTTGATTTTTGCTTCTTAGATGGAGATTTACTAGTTGCCAGCTAGGTAATAGTAAACAAGTTAATAAACAAATTGATGATAATATTTTAAGAATAAAATAATTATTTAAGTGAACAAAACTAGCTGGGCGGTCATCTTAGACATAAGAGATGGTTGATGTGCACCTATATTTTTCTTTGGTACGTGTTCCGCATCAAAAAGTCACAAGACCGTCTCCTATAAATTTAAACCATATTCATCTCTTTCCTTTGACAATTGACACGTCAAACAAGTGCCAAGCAGTAAATGAAAATGTGTTTTTTTTTTAACTAGTGCTTTATATGGCTTGCTATAAATGGCTGCTAGATGATCTTGAAAACATGACCTCCTATCTTATCATTCGAGAGTATATTTATACATTTGCTCATGATTATGGTTTAAATAGATTAAAATTGTTGGAAAATATAGATTATGGGGGTGTTTGGTGAATGAGTTTAGTTTAAGATTTTTAATTTTCAATAGTAATTTTTCAGAAAAGACAAAGAAAATTTCAGAAAAGACAAAAATTTTTTTCAGAAAAAGATAAAAATCATGATAAAAAAAGTACAATTTAGTTTAAAATGAGTCATCCTATGACAATAAATCTACCTTAATAATTGTAAAATATCTAATTTCTCAAATATATCAATACAATCAATTTATTAGTTCCGTTACTCTTTAATTTAAAATAAGAATTTATATTCTCAAACGATATATTTTCATTATTTATACAGGATCAAGATATACATGTTAAGCTTGAGAGAGAACGGAGAGTACTTATGACAAGGCCAATACTTTATTACTAGATGGTTCTCCCTATAAGGCTCTGTAGTTTTTATAATTTGAGGCGAAACAACAACTTATGCATATATCTCAATTTTAATAAAGTTATCATTACTAATGATAAAATATTTTGAATTAAATTATTCTTCGATATGTGTCTCACGCATTAAAGTCTACCATTTATAGGAATGGGAGTTGCTCTTTTAATGTTAAATTGAAAATTTTTCTTACATTTGTGAAGGAGTGATCTCTTTTTAATAGAGTTTGGAGATGGGTTGGCCTTCATTTCTTTCCCATGTGGGATAGTGTACTTTAGGAGTCGATTTTTCATTTATCAATGCACTATTTTGAGTATGTGAATATACCGTTTAGATCTTCTTATGGAGGAGTACATGAAGTTATATCACATACTGGGTTCTATTCAAAAATAAGCCTCAAAAAGGTTACCCAAAATGAGTTTCTTAAGCCATTTTTCTAACATCGTGCACATGTTTCACCAAACGTAGGAAGGGGAGGTTCTCTTCGGAGTTACCTTGAAGGTTTTTGCTTATGCAAACAATGCCCAAGATCATGTAAAATCCATCTATTTGGTCTCCCTGCCATCTGGTAATCCCATGTGGAATGGAGCAGAATCTTCGAGAAGAAGAAAGAGAGATAAACAAGGTGTCTTCATTTGATGAAGAATCACATGTGGAAATGGAATGGAGTATTACAAGAGATCGAACAATGCTATAGAGCATTAGTGATGTTTAACATCACTTACGAATAGAGAGTGAGTCCCACAATATAGAGTCCATCAGTAGGGCCCACTTCTCTATTAACATGATGTTAAACATCATTGATATTCTAAAACATTTTTCTTTTAAGGTTAGTTGCCTTTGCAATATTATCTGTTTAATGAATATAGCTTAGGACAGAAATCACAGTGCCTGTTAGAGGAAAACGGAAACCTGTGAATTATCTTTTACTAATTTTACCAGGCAAATGGTGGCACAGTAGTAGACAGCAAGCTGATGCTATGTTGATACCAAATGGCTTGAATTGGCCGTCTCAATCAAATGTCAGCCCATGAAGTCTTTATTAAAACTCTGGATTTCTCTAGCTACGGGTCTGGAAGGAGTTGCTTAGCAAGAAAATCTATTTTGTATATTCTAATTGGTTAAACGATTGTGTCAAAATTTTCTTTTAAATAAATAAATAAAGATGTAGATGCTTAAGGAAGTTTGTTGATGTGGAATGAAAGAGGAAAAGATTTTGTTATATTAATTGTGTATTTGTCCCACATGGTTAAGTTACGGGATTGATGTGGTGTTTAATTGTGGAATGAGCTCTCTCTCCGAGTTAATTTTTGGGATGAGTTTTACTCAAGTCCATTTAACATGATATCAGAGATAAGTTTTATAAGAGATTATGAGTTTAGATCCTGGTCTACATTAGGCGTGAGGGAGGGTGTTAGATTGCGTTGTTGTGCTGTAGTGTTTTAATACTCAAGTCCATTTAAGAGATTCAAGGTGGGTGAAAATTAACTGTCCATCATTGGGATTTGAAGAATGAACGGTGGTGACTTGGGCACTCTTTTATTTTGAACGATGATATCCTTTGCTTCTTATATTTGTGTCCTCAGTTTTGCAGAGGGTTGAATTTAAATGGCTTTTTTCTTAAAAAAAAAAAATTTGAAATATGTATGTAATTTCTAGGAAACTATTTTGGTATTTTTCATAAACATGAATATCTTGATTAAATGTTGAATAGCGGTATAAACATTACAACATCTAGGAGAAAGCACGAGATCCACCAGCAAGTTGATTCTCCCATTTCAGAGAAGGACAACGTACCAAAAGACTTTGATTTCAGATCAAACAAACCTTAGGTTTTCCGATTGTCGGGTAAAGGGACTGACCCCGGGAGTAGTCCTTTATCATTGTAGTGACTATTTATATCTAGAAAGTTAAGACAAATAAAACTCTGAATCTACCCTCTCTTCCTCTAGTCTTCCGTAAAGGTTTTAAGTTGTAGATTTTAAATGATTGTTCGAGTTTTACGTTTCTAATAACCATGCATACAGTAAGCAACAAAGGGCATGACAATGATCATGTTAACAGTGGATAGTGCTTGGAGTGTACAGGTCATATCCACGGCTATGGAATATTGTGAGGCTATTAGCAGCAAATCTTATAATGGTGTAGATTATGGATTGGATCTATTGTAAAAACACTTCCACATGTGCAGCTGGTATTTTCTCTTCATTAGTACCATAGATGACATTGGTAGTCTAACAAACATGGAGAGACTATTAAACGAAAAATATTACACCAAAAAATTGTGTTAAAATTATTTTGGTTTGGTTTGGTTTTTGATTTTTTTTGCTAACTATTTTAATTTGATTTTTCGATTATGTGGTAGAATTTAAAATTCGTTTTTGCATTTATATGTCAAGAGTTTTTTTTTTTTTTGAAACGGCTTGAGAGATAAATCAAGCAAATTTATGAGACCCATAACTTTGACGGCGAATTTCGATTAAACCTTTGCGTTTCTGGATTTGTGGTTGACATGAAAAAATTTCTCCTAGAAATATCTTCACAACGATATGTCCTTTGCATGAAATGAAATTGAGTTATTGCCATTTTAATTTTCGGGTCATTTTATGAAGTTATGAAAAATATTGGGTTGCTATTTTTAACATGAATATGATGTTTGGGGGCACTATTTGGCATCTGATTTCTTACCCCCTTTTTTTTTTTTTTTTTCAAAATTACTTTTCACTATTCAAATCTCCAAATGTTTACAGTAAACTCAAATTTTAAAAGTCTACAATTTTGTTGCTTGAAGTCCAAACGAGATATATATATTTTTAAATTACATAGAATTTCTATAGTCAAAACAAGATCTATATTGATATTTTATTTTTCCCGAAGATACTTTAAGATTTCATACTTTTTCAATCTAAACAATTTTTTTTTCATCAAACACACATTTTTAAAACTACATCTCATTTTCAATCCAATACTTCCTCCAAACGGACCCTAACTCTCACCATGCAGAGAGTGAGTCTCGTGCGCCATTATAAAGGCGGCACGAGGCAACTTTTGACGTGTGATAGGTATTTTTCATGAGTGCACGAGCCGGTTCAAGTAATAAAGTGATAAGAAGGTATTGTTTCTAACGATGACTATTTACTATTAAGAATCCGAATTTTATTTAAACAATAAAATAACGAGAGACAATAAAATAAATAAAATTAAAATAAAAGCACTGCACGAATTAGCAATGAGAAATTCAATGTATTAAGATACTTAGGGTTTCTGATTTCACCAGATTAACCCTGTTCAAAGCACCTAATTTAATCAACCCAAAGCTTATTCCTATGTTGATAACAAACTTCCCTAATGTAATCACTAATCTTTTTCAAGCATTAACAAACTACCACAACAAGCTAGTTATCACCTCTGTGTCTCAAACTCCAAATCCATCATGATTCATTAAGAACAAGAAATTCATAGTGTCACACAAGCCTCATAGATATCTCTATCCTACAACAATCTCATGGCATTTAATCAATGTCTAATTCAACTATCACTTCTCAGTCTCAAATCAGATCACAAATCAATGGGAAAGGGTGCACAAACTTTCACTAGCATTAAGAACATATTAAACACTAAGCATAGATATGAATAAACATCGAAATTGAATTAAAACATGATAACTTTAAACATTCATAATCCGGCTACATCGTAGCCTTAGAAAAATAAATTTAATTCATAATGAAACTAAACAAAATCCTAATTAAAGACCTAAACATGATGAGAAAAGAAAATGAACTAATTAATTTATGAATCGGAATTGCCGCGTTTCGTCTCCGGAGTCGCTACTCTTCTTTTCCAAAGCACCAATTGCTCTCTTCTTATTCACACCATTTTCTCTCATGCCAAAAGTTCCCCAAAAACCCTAGAAGGATTCTATTTATATTCATGGCCGAAAGACCTCCTTCTCGAATCAAAAAATTCAGGGAATTATAAAAAAATTTTGCTTTGTTGCCTAGGCCCTCTTTTTTTCTATGCCTAGGCACAAAACTGTTGTATGCACGCTTGCTTGAGGAATCATGATCCACGCCTAGGCACAAATTTATCAGCGCCTAGGCACAAAACTATGTAGACGGTTCTCTCTTTCGGCGCCTAGGCACTACTGAAACAACGCCTAGGCCCTATGTTCTTAGGTTTTTGTACTGGAAAACTCTTTTCAAGTGCCCAGCGCCCAAAAATTTGATGCCTAGGCGCCCATTTGCTTCAAAACGCACAAACTTCACACCAAAATAAGCCAAGTGCTCCATTTGCACCGAAAAACCACCGAGCCACCGAGCTCACCTTTTTACTTAAATCCTACAAAAGAGAATAAAACAAAGTGAAAGAACCTAAAAACAAATTGAAAACTAATAACATACTAAGTTAAAAGTATCCAATTAATTAGTATAAAACCAACTTATCAAAAAAAAAATATGATGCCTAGGTACCCATTTGCTTCAAAACGCACAAACTTCACACCAAAATCTGCCAAGTGCTCCATTTTAGCTCCATTTGCACCAAAAAACCATCGAGCCCACCTTTTAACCTAAATCCTACAAAAGAGAATAAACAAAGTAAAAGAACCTAAAAACAAATTGAAAATTAACAAAATACTAAGTTAAAGGTACCTAATTAATTAGTATAAAACTAACTTATCAAATACCCACAAACTTAACATTTTGATAGTCCTCGAGCAAAATAAAAGAAAGACACACAAGGAAAGGCATAAACAAAAATTTGAGCATCAATTTAAGTTTTTCATCATTATGGCCTCAAAGATTGCACAAAATATATGATTCAAAAGAAACTCTAACCGTCATAATCATGTAGATTTTCAATTCAAATGATAACCTTACCATTCCCGAAATTCCTTGAGTGTGTGTGTGCAAATCTTTTAACACTTACTCATCTACTCTCGGATTGGTTTATGTCAACCAATGACTTTTGAGAAGATCTCAGGATAAGGAGAAATTTCGAACTCCATTAGCCTATTTTTCAACTCACTCTCTACTAATGTCAACAAACACATTACCAAGGATCATAAGGACTTTTTAAGCTTGTAGTGTTAAAGCTAGGGTAATGATAGGATACGGATAATAATGTGACTCAAATCACCCTAAACCCGTAACCATTCTAGTACCTTTTGTAGAGCTTTCTTAACGCTTCCAATCATACCCCCAAACTTGATTTCGACTCTCTTTGTCATCCACTTTTTATTGAGTTATTGCACCTCAAACTTTTGTGTGTGTGTGTGTGTGTTGAGAATCTGACAAAAAAAAAAAAAAAAAACAAGCTTTTCACAACTCCACCTATCTTCCCAAACTCTAAGTGGTGTTATTTTGCTTGGCTGTATTTGAATGGGTGAAAAAGTGATGCCTCCAAAGGGATCTACATCGGTATCGGCCGATTCAACACTTTTAAGTTTGTCTCTAAGGCAACTGCTGACCGACATAAGCAGTTTTTAGAAACTAAAGTTTCCATTGTAGAGAAAGGCTTCCTTACCAGAAACAGGCACATAATGGACATCGTCGCGGATCGAGGACGGGGAAAATTTGCAATGCATCCAGAATCAAGCGTAACAGTAGTGGTTTATGAATTTTATGCTAATGCTTATAACAGTAGAAACATGCGCATAACGGACATCGTCGCGGATCGAGGATGGGGAAAATTTGCAATGCATCCAGAATCAAGCATAACAATTGTGGTTTATGAATTTTATGCTGATGCTTATTCCTCTCGGGATGAAGTGATATATGTCATAGGAAAATGGGTGCCAATAAGCCAAACCATCATCAATGAGTATTATGGGCTCCATGATATTGAGAGAGATGATTATCAAAGATATTTGGAGAATGTTGATATTGATGAGATTAAGTCATCCATTTGTGCATTTAACACTGCATGAAAAACTGGAAGAAATGGTAATCCGGTCAAACTTCCATCTCGTGGCTTGGACAAATATGGGAAAGCTTGACATCGGTTTGTTTATGCCAAATTAATGCCAGTGTGGCATGTTAAGTCACATCACTAAAGAGATGATTATCTTACTATTTGCATTCTTGACCAACAAATCTATTGATGTGGGTTGAGTGATTTATCATCAAATTGCACAGAGTGTGCGCCATTCTAAGCTTGACTAGTATTTGTAATCTCTCATCACCAACTTATGCAAGCAAGCGGTGGTTATTTGGGAAGGGCATGAGATCTGGGAAGGTCCGCGTCACCCCATCGATGATGGAGTTATAGCAAGCTACAAAGAAGGGGATGACGATGATGAAGACAAACCCCCTCAGCCACATCGTCCAGTCAGCACCATGTCTGTACCACAGCATTGGGAGTATGTGGATGATCGGCTCGGCCATATTGAGGAGAACCAATGTAATCTGGTGGATATGTTGTGACAAATGGCTATGCATTGGATCATCAACACATAACTTTCGTCATGTTAACCCAAGGGCGTGAGTGCTCAATCCTCTTCTTCCTTGTCTTTCTCCTCATTGATGTAGAATGAAGTAACATGATGAAAGTTGTATGTGTTGGTGTTCCAATGTGCAGCCATTTGTCGTAACATATCCGCCAGATTTCATTGGTTCTTCTCAATATAGCCGAGTCTATCATCCATATACTCCTAGCACTGCGGTACAAACATGATGCTGATTGGACTGTGCGGCTGAGGGGGTTCGTCTTCATCATCGTCTTCCCTTTCTTTGTAGTTGGCTATAACTCCACCATTGATGGGGTGACGCATGCCTTCCCAGATCTCGTGCCCCTCCCAAATAACCTCCACTTGCTTGCATAAGTTGGTGATGAGAGATGAAAAATACAAGCCACACTTAGGATGGCACACACTTTGTAATTTGAGGGTAAATCACTCGACTGACATCAATAGATTTGTTGGTCAAGATTGCAAACAGTAAGATGACCTCTCTTTAGTGATGTGAAGATCACATGAAGTGGTTGGAATCTTCAATGGATTGATGTTGCGAGCACGCATGATGAGGAAAACGAGGGTAAACGGAGTGAAATTTCGAGTGGGTGGATGATGGGGTCAAGAGAGAGAGAGACGGTGAAGAGGAATGAAAGAGAGTGAAAATTTGGCCCCAATTTGTGAGTTAGGGCTCGACTTTTGAAGGCTGACCGCGTCTAGGCGCCTGGGCGTAAGTTTCGTGCGCCTAGGCTCAAGTGTGAACGGCGGCGTTTACGTTTTTATTTTTATTTTTACAGATGCTCCTAAACTTTACGAATTTGGACCACCTCAGAAGGGCAATCTTTGTCTTTCTACTAGTTGGAAATTAACAAAAACAAATAAATAAACAAAAACACACCACCTGTTCTCTTTCCCTCACGCTCTTTCCTTTTTTATGGAACAAAATTGCAGAATCCTTTCCCATCCAAATCCCACCATCGTACCCTGACTCCCCACCAAATCCAAATGTCGAAGAGGCCCACTTGATCTCGTTGCCGCGAAAGCCATCGTCGTTCCTGCGACCATCCAAATGTTGGTATTGCATATTCCATAACCGAAAAGATATCATCCATAGAGTTGAATCTTTTTTTTTTTCTTCTCTTTTTTCCCCCTTTCTCAGTGTTTTGTTGGTTTTGGTGGATTGCGAAATTACTTCCTTGATGATTCGGAGTGGATGTTTGTATCAGTTGATGCACTTCGTGACGGGGGTAAGTTGGATCTTTTGCATATATAAGCTCAAAAGGAATCTCCATTGCAAATATGACCTCCCTTCTGATTTGCTTTTTTATTTTTATTTTTTTATTTCCATTTTTAAGCAAAAGACCAAAAGCTCCCTTAAGTTGTCTTTAAAAAAAAAAAAAAACAGTGCATGTGATGTCGGCCTGACCGGTCCCTGGTCAGGCCCGATCTGGAAAACCAGCGAGCAAAATTGCTCGCTAGTCCGGCTTGACCAGGGTCGGTCCGGCCTGACCGGTCCCTGGTCAGGCCGGTCCGGAAAACCAGCGAGCAAAATTGCTCTCTGGTCCGGCCTGACCAGGGTCGGTCCGGCCTGACCGGTCCCTGGTCAGGCTCGGTCCGGAAAATCAGCGAGCAAAATTGCTCGCTGGTGGCTGGACCGGTCCCTGGTCAGGCCGGTCTGAAAAACCAGCGAGCAAAATTACTTGCTGGTCCGGCCTGACTGGTCCCTGGTCAGGCTCGGTCCGGAAAACCAGTGAGCAAAAAAAGCTCGCTGGTCCGGACCTGGTTTTCCAGACCGGTCCTGGTCAGGCCGGACCAGGCGCTGGGCGGGCGTGCGTGCTGGGCGCGCACGAGGACCAGGACCGATCAGGCCGGTCTCGAAAACCAGCGAGCAAAACTTGCTCGCTGGTCCGACCCGACCGGGAACGGTCAGGCCGATCCCGAAAACCAGCGAGCAAAACTTGCTCGCTGGTCCGACCTGACCGGTCCCGGTCCAGAATCACTGAATTTCCGAACCGACCTGACCAGTCCGGTCAGGTTGGTCCGAAAAAATCGGTCAGACCTGACCGGCACGGTTAGGCCGGTTCGTGCTCACTGATTTTTCAGACCGGCCTGACTGGTCCCGGTCAATCCGGTCCGAAAAAAACGAAAAACAACGAGCACAAGCTGTTTTTTCGGACTGACCTGCCAGTCAAGCCGGTCCGAAAAAATAGAGACCCATTTCATAGCTCGATAGATTTATGGAGCCCGTACAGAAGATGATTCCGTTAGTGTTTCAAAAATCTGGATATTTCAGCCACCTAGATCCTTTTCCATGGCCCTATATGCGTCCAATCAACCATCCGCAGAACGAAAAATCGTAAGTGTACTTCAAATGTTTGTTTTTTTTTTTTGTCATTTATAATTACAAACACTAACAAATATTTTGTTTAACACAGGGGAGATTGTGCCGTATACGCAATCAAATATATCGAGTTCGATATGCAGGGGCAGAATTTTGAGTTAATAAATGATGCGACAATCAAATTTTATAGAGAGAAGATGACAATTAATATTTATCATAACGATTGGGTTCCTTCAACACTAGGAAGACTTTTGTGTATAAAAAACATTTTTTATTTTTCAAAATTTTTATGATACACAATTTGTTCATGATAATTCAGGACCGGAAGCACTCGCTGGTTTTTCGGACCGGCCTGACCGGATAAAATTTTTCCGGCCCGGCATGAGCGATTATGCCGGTCATGCCAGTCCGAAAAACCCAAAAGGTGTGTTGATTAAAAAAAAAAAAACAAAGTTGAGCACACCGGTCCGGATAAATTTTTTTCGGCCCGCCATGAGCGGTTAGGCCGGTCATGCAGGTCCGGAAAACCCAAAAGGCGTGTTAATAAATAAAAAAAATAAAGTTGAACATGCCGGTTCGGAGAAAATTTTCCGGACCGGCATGACTGGCGACTCCTTATAAAGTTTCATAAACCCAAATGAAATTAAACAAAACTAAATGATAAATAGAAAAATAAAAAATATAATTAAAATGAAAAATAATAAAAATAACTAAAAATTTAATTTTCTGGACCGACATGACCGGCGACTCCTTGAATACTTGAACGGTCGATTCTTTTGTTTTTGTCTTAACTCTTATCTTTGCTAACTAAAAATAACTAAAAAGTTAATATAATATTAATAACCATAACGAATCTAATGGCTATAACTAATAATTAAATTTAGAATTAAATTATTTCGAATATTATTATTATAATGTAAAATCTTAATTAATGTAATTAGTATGTATTAATTATATTCTATATATATCGAATACTAGAATAAGATTCTATTTTAATTAGTAAGTTATAGTAATTTAATTACTAGATTCTCTTTAAAATTCTAAATAGATAAGATAGAAAATGAAAATTTTACCGGTCCCGAAAAACCAGTAAGGTGTTGTGATCAAAAAAATAAAGTTGTTACGTTACGACCAATAAGATCGCTTGTCGTTACGTTAAATTAATCAGTGATTTATAGTAAGTCAATTGTACTTATTAACCATTAAGAAAACAAATGACATTTTAACTAATTTTTTGGAATTTCGGTCATTTATTAAAAAAAACTTGTTAAATGGTCGTAAATTTTTATTTATGAAAAATGATCGTTGGTTTTGTTTTATTGTTGATTCACTAATAATCAATCAGTAATTGACTTTCAAATTAGTGATTGACACCATTTAATATTATTATAATTTTGTGAAGTGTTATCAAAAAGTCATGAAGTCATAGGTAATATTGTCAATTTATACTACGTCATATTAGGTAAGCGAGAAGATTGGTTTGTTCTTTCACTAAATATAATACATGAGTTACGAACATAAAACCGATATTTTGATTTTGATAACTTTTATTAATTGATCATACAACCAAGCTGTTTGGCTCCATAAAACCGATATTTTGATTTTGATAACTTTTATTAAACACCCTGGATCGGAGAAAACTTTTCCGGATCGGCATGACCGGTCATCAAAACTAAAAGACACAGAGCTGTCATCTATTGCTAATGATTCACAATGATCCATGACCGGGTCTACTTCTACACATGAACGTTGTCGTTTCGGAGTTGGGGCAGATGCCGTTGTCTCCTGATTAGGGCATTCCTCCAAGGTAGGCACGTCTAAAACATCACCTTCGTTGCCTGGTGCAGAAGCAGCATCATAGACCCTTGGTGGCTCCATGTTAACGTTGAAGTACTCATCTCGAATATTTCCATCATTTTCCATATTGCATCCTCCATCTCTTTCAACTTCAAGACCGTCGTTATCATTGTCGTCACTATTTTCAACCTTTTTCATGAGCTCAACGTACAGCATACTTCTACGTTGTGTCATTTTACAAAAGACTAAAAGATAACAGTTAGCATCAAAATCATCCAAAATGCTTTTAGGACCTGACGATATCGTACACAAAAGAATGTAACTTATTTTTAATTCCGTACTTTTTTGGTCCACATGAAACCTTTTAAATATGCAATTAATAACTTCAGAATATTTCACCTTATCCGGATCATCTAGTAGTATTATGCTCTTGATTTCCTTATTCCTTATGCACCATTCATATGACCCGTCATCTTTCTCCTTCCATTCTCCATCATATTGAAAATATATGACAATCTCACTCATTTTCCTTTAAAATAAAAATAAGAAAACAATAAAGATTGTTATGAAAGAATTAAAAAAAAATTAATGAAAAATTGAAGACTAGTTTAAAACTACCCGACCGTCCCCAAAACCACCTGACCGGTCATGCCGGTCAAGAAAACCAGCAGTGTGAAAAAAAAAGTGGCAATGTGTACATTGCTGATTTTCCTGACCGGTATGACCTGTCATGCCGGTCAGGAAAACCAGCAATGTGAAACAAAAAAATTGACAAAGTGTACATTGTTGGTTTTCCTGACCGACATGATGTCGGTCAGGAAAACCAGCAACGTTTAACAAACAAATAAAAAAAAAAAAAAAATCCGGTTAGGAAAAAAAATTCCTGACCACTTTACTGTATTTATGACGGGATTTGCAAATTTACATATTTTACAAGCCAAAAATTAATGCAAAATAGGTTGAATCATTTTGTTTTTCTATACTAAGCTCCCAAACCATGAATGCCCAACCCTTGAATAACTTTGAAAACGATTTCAATAAAAAAATTTGAGGGTTTGAGATGAACTTAATAAAATTTTAGAGTACTTCCTCTCCTTTCCTTGTGGCTGGAAATCGATGACGTTAACCCGAATATAAGGATGGTCGTTTTGAGGGGATGATGGAGATGAAAAATGATGGTAGTTTTGAGGTGGTGTAGGAGACGAAACCAATGAAAGAACAAAGTGGGTTTCAGATTTCTTCAATTTTATTTATTTATTTTTTTTTTTTGGTAAGAGAAGATGACCTGATCCGGACCCCCTTTTATCTCATATATCTTTTATTTTTATTTTTTACTTGTAAAGGGTATTTTGGAGAAAACAAAAGATTGATTAATGAAGGAGGTTAGCCTTGCAATGCTTTCTCTCTGGGGGTTAGTCTTGCAACATGAATCCCATTTTAATCCCATATTTGCAAAGCGCCCCGGGGGTTTGTGGGGGGCTATGGCCACCCCTAACTAATTTTTTAAAAAAATTTAATTATTGGGGGATTTTTCTTAATTTTTCTTGATAAATATCCCCTTCTAATAAATGTTTATTAATATAAACATAATAAATCTATTTTTTTTATAGAATTTTTTTTTAAAAATAATATCACATTTAACTTTAACAAATCAAAATAAGAAAAAAAAAAAAAAAAAGATTTAGGCACTACAGCACCCATGTCTGGTGCTGCAGCATTGGGGTGGGTGTTGCGGTGCCAATGGGCTGGCGCTGCTCGGCCTTGTGGCCTATTTCCTCTGTTTAAAAGCGTTTTCATCTCCTTTTCGTTCCTTTGTATCTGTAACACCTATAAAAACATAATAACAATAATAAACCCTCAAAAATCTCAAGCAACTAACAAAGAAACATAGGAGAATTGATAGAAAATAATGTAGAAATAAGCACTTATCACCTTCACGACCGTAATACGTAAAAGTATGGGGCATAACATGATAATTTATTTTGTATAATATTTTAAAAAGGTGATCAACAATAGATACATTCTTTATTTGTATACCTTTATAAAGTCAGGAATAAATGTATGTTACATGTTTTATTTCTACATGACGTTACTTGTAGAGCCAGTCCTTCGTGACGTTTGAACCATTTGCTTGCCCTTGCTCAAAATATCGACGCCAATTTCAATTTTCTGAGTCTTATTTTGGTGAATCTTGTCAACTTGCTTTTATCTTACATGATTTTTGTTTTTATGTAGGATTTGCTTATGAGAAGTACTTTGGATGCTACATTCAAAGTTGGGTTTGGGGTGGAATTTTGGAGGGATCAAGTAAAGAAGGGGTTGCATTTATGAAGGCTTTTGATGAATCAAATGCTCTGATATATTGACGATTGGTAGACCCATTCTGGAAACTGAAAAAGTTTCTTAGTAATGGTTCTGAAGCCTCATTGAAAAAGAATATTATTTTGTTTATAAACGTATTGTGGAAAAAAGGCAATTATTAGTAGAGCGACCAGATAATGTGAGTTCAAGAATTAAACTTAATAAAAGTTTATTGTCATTCTCACAAGGTGCATGTTTTTGTGCACGGGAACATTTGCTTCTAAATATTGTTAATTTTTATTTATTTATTTATTTTTCATTATGTTGGAAATTTATATGCAATATGTCTTTTAACTGATTCATTTTTCTTGGTTTTTGAAAATCTTCTTTTGGTTTATTTTGGCTGTAGAATGACAAGGAGGACATACTTTCAAGGTTTCTAATGGAGAGTGAGAAGAATCCAGATCAAATGAATGACAAATAGGAGATATATAGTTTTGAATTTTGTGAATGCTGGCAAAGATACCAGTGCGAATACACTGTCGTGGTTTTTCTACATGCTGTGCAAGAATCCGGTTGTACAAGAAAAAGTTGCACAAGAAGTAATAGAAGTTGCCCGGGCTAAAGCGAACGAAACCAACGTTGATGATTTTATTGCAAATATCACAGAAGCAACTCTTGAGCAAATGCACTATCTCCATGCAGCCCTGACAGAGACTTTGAGGCTATGTCCTGCCGTTCCTGTGGTAAATCTCACCATTAGAGCCTAGCATCTAGTTTCTTAAAAACGAACTCTTTTTGGTGTACATTTTTTGATGAATTTGTTATTAGATTTTCTCTCCAAAAAAAAAAATTTATTTTCTTTAGGTGTACTAGCTTATATGCTATGGCTAAGAGATTACATTTCACTAAAACTACTGACATCAATTAAAAAAAAAAAAAATAGTTGTTCTTCTTGTGTGTAATGAGGATGGAAGAAGTGCAGATGCAGATGACATTCTTCCAGATGACTTGAAAGTGAGAAGGGGAGATGATGTATACTACATGGCCTATATGCTATGGGTAGAATGCCTCATATTTGGGGTGAAGATGCCCTGAATTTCCGACCAGAAAGATGGCTCAGGGATGGAATATTTCAACCCGAATCGCCATTCAAGTTCATAACTTTTCATGTCTGTACCATTTTTTTTCTTTTCTTTTCTTTTCTTTTTTTGGTCTCCTATTTTTACATGAGGGTACAATGATGTTACACTCACACTAATGGTTTAACTTGGTGGAATGATTTTGCAGGCAGGCCCTCGAATCTGTCTTGGGAAGGACTTTGCTTAACGGCAGATGAAGATCTTATCCATTGCTCTTCTTTGTTTCTTCCGCTTCAAATTAGCTGATGACGCAAAATGTGTACATTTTAGAGCCATGTTGACCCTTCACATTGATGGTGCTGTCCCTCTTTGTGCAGTTCCAAGGACCATCTAGAAAAGTTCAATTGTGGTTTCACTATTGGAATGTAACATATTCCATAGGTTCAAGTAGAATTATTTTCAACCACCACAATCAATAAATTAAAAATTTATCTTCTATGTTTTGCTCTGTTTCCCCTGTTTTGCAACATGTTTCCTCTCTATGTTAAGTTGCGTTTGTCAAGGTATTCCGGCTCCCGTGCTAGAGTAGATAGAGTCGTAGGAATTTTTTAAAACCAGGCTTGAATCTTTGTTCTCTATTTTGCCAGTTTGGTTCCGGACAGTTGCCACGCCATCTTCTCCGGATCAATCATGCTCTCATCATGTGTTTGAAATTAGAACATGGAAAAAGAAGAGGCTATAATGGGTGAATAAATAGCTAGAATTGGGCCCTTTGCAAATATAGGATTAAAATGGCTATTATATTGCAACACTAGATCCCAAAGAGAAAACATTGCAAGGACGGCCTCATTCATTAATGAATATCTTGTTTTCTCCAAAACACCCTTTACAAGTAGGATTAGGGACCCACAACCACTTCCCCATGTCATTAGACCAAAAAGCCTAAGGTATGTCTAGTGGAAATGAGAGGGAAAAAACAAAAAAAATGGAGACGGATAGATCCCTTAGGTGAGAGAACTAAGAAATGAAGGAGATGTATTTTCTTTTATATTAATTAGTATATGTGATCTTTCTAACAATCTCTCAAATTTAGAAGAGATCAAAATTATAGTGTTTTGAAGGATTTAAAATCCCCCCTAATCCCTTTACTCATTTCTTCTCTCATATCAAACAATCATGAACGTCAAAATCCTTCCACTAATATCTGCACCCCTCTCATTCCTTCTATTTTTCTCTTATACTAAACACACCCTCAGTGTTTGGTTAGTTCGGAATGGACCTTTTTCTTGTGTTGGCGGGAATCTTTCTCATAGATTAATTTTGTAGAACTCAAGCCGAGCTGACCTCGGGTTATTCTACTTTGTATAGTTACATTCTTTACTCATATTTATTTATAAAGTCAAGAATAAATGTATGCTACATTCTCTATTTTTACATGTTACTTGTAACACGTAGGACCATTCCTTCATAGGCATCAATTTCAAATTTTTGAGTCTTATTTTGGTGAATCTCGTGGACTTGCTTTTTATGTTATATGGTTTTTGTTTCTATGTAGGATTTGCTTATGAGAAGTACTTTGGATTCAATATGCGAATTTGGGTTTGGGGTGGATTTGAATTGCTTGGAGATATCAAGTGAAGAAGGAGTTGCGTTTATGAAGGCCTTTGATGAATCAAATGCTCTGATATATTGGCGATTGGTAGACCCGTTCTGGAAACTGAAAAGGCTTCTCAATATTTGGTTCTGAAGCCACCTTGAAGAAGAATATTAAAGTAATTGATGATTTTGGTGACAAAAAAGCAATTACTAGCAGAGCGACGAGATTATGTGAGTTCAAGAATTAGAACTTGATAAAGTTTGTGATCATTCTAGCTATGTGCATGTTTGTTTGTGCTTGGAAACATTTGCTCCTGAATATTGTTCTTTATTTATTTCTGTTAGAAATTTTTATTGTTTTAGCAGATGACTATGTAATGTGTCGTTTAAATGATTCATTTTCTTGGCTTTTGAAAATCTTCTTTTGGTTTATTTTGGCTGTAGAATGACAATGAGGACATACTTTCAAGGTTTCTAATTGAAAGCGAGAAGGATCCAGAGCAAATGAATGACAAATATCTGAGAGATATAGTTTTGAATTTTGCGATTGCTGGCAAGGACATCAGTGCAAATACACTGTCATGGTTTCTATACATGATGTGCAAGAATCCGATTGTACAAGAAAAAGTTGCAAAAGAAGTGAGAGATGTCGTCGGGGCTAAATCGCATGAAACCAAATCGACGGTATCATTGCAAATATCACAGAAGCAAATCTTGAGCAAATGCACCATCTCCATGCAGCACTGATAGAGACTTTGAGGCTATACCCTGCAGTTCCTGTGGTACAACTTACCATTAGAGCCTAGCATCTAGTTTCTAAACACTTCATACAAAACTCTTTTTAGTACACATTTCTTGACCAGTTGTTTTGTTAGATTATTACCCAAAAAAAAAAAAAAAAACAAACAAAACAAAACAAAATTTTATCATAAAATATATATGTGCGTGTAGAAATTTAAATAAACAAAGAGAGAGAAAAGAACTGAACTGCTTTACGGATGCTCCAATAGGATTCCAGCCTCCGGCATACAGAAAACAAAAAGAGAGACAAAGAAAAGTTTCATCGTCAATTTCTTTTCTTCATGGTCCATTGACAATTTCAACCATTCTAACCATTATACTTTTACTTTTTCCTTAATCCCCAATCAATGAGCAAACCACTTTAGGCAAATACCTTTTTTTCATTATGATAACACTAACCCCCATTAAGTAACCAATCTAGGAAAAATTAAGCAGCAAAAACTCTCATTTTTTTTAAGAAACTTAGTAGAGTAGTACACGATTCCTAGAAACACAAAACAAAATGAAAGAACATTTTGATAATGTGTGCATCAGATTTTTTTATTGTTATTATTAAATGGGCTTGAGTAGAACTCATCTAAAGCTAAGTCAAGGGGATAAGAAGCCCAATCCACAAAAGAACATTGTAACAATTCAGTAACCTAGCGTGTCATGCAAATAGGTAGGGACCCAAACCTACTATCGCATGCAAAGTCAGACTCTGATATCATATAAAAACTAAGAATCATATTGAATAGTAAAACAAAACTAGGGTTTCTCATTGAGTTGCTTAATGAAAATACATCTAAAGGAAAGTTTCTTCCAAGAAAATAATAAAAGACCACACTCCCACTTCCTTAGCAAGTTCTTCCCAGCTTAAACAAAGATGGATTTCCTTTAAACCATCTTCTCCGTCATCTCCATCTCACTACTTTTCCTTCTTCTGAGTTACTGTTTTCTCATGCTGAGAATCTACATAGGCAAGTCCATCAGAGCCCCCTCATACCCTCCGGTGAAAGGCACTGCTTAAATATTTCTTCTCTGTTTCGTCAAACTGGTTTCGGAGAGTTGCCATGCCATCTTCTCTGGATCAATCAAGCTCGCATCCTGTGATAGAACTTGGAAAAAGAAGTCTTCATAATGAGCGAAACAACAACTAGAATTCTTCTCATAAAAAATAAATAAAAATAATAATTAATGTAGAGGATAAAATCTACAATCAAATCGAATTGAATCAGATTAGGACCTACGGCTGTATTGTCGAGCCGACTATGCACGTGTTAGGTTCATTGATTGAGTTAGCTGCAAAAAAAAAAAAATGCAAATAACGTTAAAAATAGAGAACACAAGAGATTTATAGAGGTTCACTCTCAATGTGAGAGCTAGTCCTCTGTGGGTGGCTCCGGGGGTTTCACTATAATTGATGTAAAAGTACAGTAAATGCCGTAGCAATAAATATGGGAAGAAAGAGACGAGTAATGCGGGAAATAGAGAGAGATTATAAGAAATAGACAATGGGAATTGCGGGGATTCTGGGATGATTCCGGATGTCTTGGGCAAATTTGGGCATGATCCCGTGTGGTACGGGCAAGAATTGATGAAGGTTGGGATCCTTTGGGCATGTGATGATGCCTCTTATTTATAAATGGAGATTGGTAGCTTCAGTTGCCTAATTTAGTATAGATCTCGCCATATTTGCTTATTGGAAGTTATCTCATTTGGTCTTGGTTGACTTTCTATAAATAGCTTGCCTTATTGAATTAGGAAAAGTCCCTTTTTTGGCTAGATTTTTTCCTTGATTGCTTGTAGGAGTAAATATGGCAGGTTTTGTGATATTTTCATATGACGACTTCGGGAAGGTGCTTGATTCTTGAGTTAACCTCCTTGCTTTATGATACCACGTGGATGATGAGAGATGATGTACGAAATCTGACCTCAAAAAAAAAAAAAAAAAAAAAAAAAAAAAAAAAAAAAAAAAGAAGAAGGAAGAAGAAAGAAATGAACTACTATACAAATGCTCCTGTTGGATTCCAGCCTCTGGCACACAGATAACAGAAAGGGAGACAAGGAAAAGTTTCATCATTAATTTCCTTTCATCTTGGTCCTCTGACAATTTCAATCATTCTGACCTTAATACTAAGCATGTGTTTAGTGTTAAGGTTTGAATTGTAGAATTTGAGTTTAAATTAATTGTGCGTTTATCGATGTATTTAAATTTTTGGAGTTAAAAGGTGTAAAAACTTAAAATGTGTTCAGAAAATAAAATTCAATATGGAGCTTGTTTCGTTCGTCTCGAAATTCTATGTAATTTTTTAAAAAATAATCATCTCATTTAGACTTATCTATACAAAGTTATGGACTTCTAAAATTTGAGTTATAAAATTATGTGAGAGTGAAGCTGAGAGAAAAAAGACAAAAAATAAATTGTAATTTTGAGGTTTATATTGTGATCCAAATACATACTTACTTTTTCCTTAATCCCCAATCCATTTTGAGCAAACTACTTTAGGCAAATACCTTTTATTCTTATTACTACTATTATGATAATGCTAAACTCCATAAAGTTTCATAATACTTAATCAAGCCGAAAGATGCACGATTCCTAGAAACATAAAATGAAATACAACATTTCGATAAAGTACACATATTTTATTATTATTTTTTTAAAAAAAATTTTGGTGTGGTATTGTCGCGTAAAATATGTCCCCACCACTAAATTTCTTGCCGTAACAATTATTGCATTTTTTAACCCGCATTTCATTTTTCAGACAATATTATATTATGCCGAATAAAAGAAAGAGAGGCCAACACACAAATATGAAATATGACTTTAGGAACTTCCATAGCAAGGTCTTCCCAGCTTAAACAAAAATGGATTTCCTTTACCCCATCTTCACCTTCATCTCCATCTCACTACTTTTCCTTCTTCTGAGCTTCTGTTTTCTCATGCTGAGAATCTGCACAGGCAAGTCCATCAACGACTCCTCATACCCTCCGGTGAAAGGCACTATTTTTGACCAACTCTTCTATTTCAACAAACTCTACGACTACCAAACCAAACTCGCCGTCAAGTTCTCCACCTTCCGCCTGCTTGCGCTTGATCATAGCGAACTTTACACGACTGACCCACGTAACATAGAACATGTCCTGAAAACCAACTATGATCACTATCCAAAAGGTGAGCATCTCAAGAATATTGTGACCGATCTCTTTGGCCAGGGGATATTTGTGGTCAATGGAGAAAAGTGGAGGCAGCAGAGGAAGCTTGCGAGCTTCGAGTTTTCCACAAGATTTCTTAGAGATTTCAGCTGTTCTGTGTTTAGGAGAAATGCTTCCAAACTGGTCAGAGTAGTTTCCGGGTTTTCTGTTGCAGGTCTGGTTTTCGATATGCAAGTAAGTGAGATTTTGTTTTCTGGCTCTTCTTAGTAGCTTTTCTTTTTGTCCGTCCTTCTTGGTGGTTATGAAAAAGGCATTTGAAAGAAACAAACCAAGTTCGATAAACTTTGGCCTTCGTTTTTTTTCAAATTTTGCAAAAAGTCAACATCGTTTTTGCTGGTCTTTTTGTTAGAAGAAACAAGCTTAGAATAGAAAGAGAATCATTTATGAATCGAGAAAATCACATATCTGCATGATAAAAAAATATGTCAAAACAATCTTTTTAAAATTTCAATTTGACAGTATACTTTTCCACTAGTTTTGCTTTATATATATATTTGTTCACATGTAGGATTTGCTTATGAGATGTACTTTGGATTCCATATTCGAAGTTGGGTTTGGGGTAGACTTGAATTGCTTGGAGGGATCAACTAAAGAAGGGACTGCATTTATGAAGGCCTTTGATGAGTCAAATGCTCTGATATATAGGCGCTTTTTGGATCCGTTCTGGAAATTGAAAAGGCTTTTTAACATCGGTTCTGAAGCCTCCTTGAAGAAGAATATTAAAATCATTGATGAGTTCGTGAATCAACTTATCATGAAAAAGAGGAAACTATTAGCAGAGCGACAAGATTGTGTGAGTTCAAGAATTTACATTTTCTACTTATATTGTCATTCTTGTTCTGCTTATGTTTGTCTGTGCATAAGAACATTTGCTTTTGCATTTCTTTTTCCTTTAGTTTTCTCTTGTAAGTTTCTCTTATTTAAATATATTTCTACTGTTAGTGCTATCTTGATCTACACAAACAGATGTCATTTGAGATAAAATAATGGATAATTCTATAGTATGGAAAGAAAAAAAATTACCCTACCCATGGGAATAGCTTCAACTTTTCATCAAGTTCCATTAAGTTGTCAAACTTTTTCTTTATCTTATATAGTAGTGATGTGATATGACAGTTCAGAACAGAATCTTACTTGGTATGGTTTTTTTCACACCCTGCCATTGAATTTTCGAAAATATATAGTCAAAACATGAAAAATGGTATTTGCACTTTCCATTTGCTAAGTACACACTTCTCTTCTTCTATCAAAAAAGAAAAAAAAAAGTACACACTTCTCTTCGATTCATTTTCTTATATTCTGAAAAGCTGTACTACTGATAAACCTTCCTTCGGTTTAATTTTGGCCATAGAATGACAAGGAGGACATACTTTTAAGGTTTCTAACGGAGAATGAGAAGAATCCCGAGGAAATGAATGATCAATATCTGAGAGATATAATTCTGAATTTCATGATAGCTGGCAAAGATACTAGTGCAAATACACTCTCGTGGTTTTTCTACATGCTGTGCAAGAACCCCTTGGTACAAGAAAAGGCTGCACAAGAAGTAAGAGATGTCACTGGTGGTAAACCCAATCAAAACGAAGCCAATATCGATGATGTTGTAGCAGCCATAACGGATGCAACTCTTGATCAAATGCATTACCTTCACGCAGCATTGACAGAGACCTTGAGGCTATACCCTGCAGTCCCGGTGGTAAATTCTTTTTGCCAATCTCTTAATATGACTATTTCTTAACTAATTTCTTCTCTTCAAATTGTAAGAATTATCTTCACAACGTCACATAAAGAACGAAAAATAAGGTCCAAAACCACATTATGATCAAGAAAGAATATTTTTTAAGAACTGGCCTTTTAAATCATAAACTAATCTAATAGGTCCGGTATGTTTCAGTTGTATAAATAGGACCAGTGCCTTATTAATTTGGAGCCTCCATATTATCACATGAGTTATCCAATATTGTGATATGGCTCTGGTTCTTTTAGGATGGGAGATGTGCAGATGTAGACGATATTCTTCCCGACGGCTTCAAAGTGAAAAAAGGAGATGGAGTGTACTATATAGCCTATGCAATGGGCAGAATGCCTTATATTTGGGGAGAAGATGCTCATGAGTTCAGACCAGAAAGATGGCTCAAGGATGGAATTTTTCAACCCGAATCGCCATTCAAGTTCATAGCATTTCATGTATGTATCATTTTTTTTATCACCCCTTTTTAACATGCAAGTACAATATAGAAATCAACTTAATATTTTCATTTTTTTTTTCACCTTGTGGAATGACACTGTAGGCGGGCCCTCGAATCTTTCTTGGCAAGGACTTTGCTTACCGGCAGATGAAGATTCTATCAATCGCACTTCTTCGCTTCTTCCGCTTCAAATTAGCTGATGACACAAAACCTGTCAATTATAGAACCATGTTGACCCTTCACATTGATGGTGACCTCCCTCTGTGTGCCGTTTCAAGGGCAGCCTCATAAAAGTTCCGCCACTTAAGGCAGAACAAAATTATCTTTAAAGGATGAACTATAAAATGGCTCTAGTATTGGAGTGTTTATAAGATGAAGCTTGGTTTTGTTACTAAAGCTTAATGATATTTGGAGTGTCAATATTTTTGTGCTTAAAAGTTTGCCTGTGGATCTTATATTTCAAAAATTACTTGAGCAATAATTGTTTCTTAAATAAAATGCTTTCATGAAGTTCTCCTTTTTTTTTTTTTTTTAAAATCATTTACATACCGTTATTGATCTGGTACCGATTGTTGTTGTTGTCACTACTGCTGCCGCCAATTTGTCGTTTACCTTCAATGACAAAGTTACCTGTCATTTCTCCATGAGCGACATGGACCCTTGAGACAATAAAATGGATCAATTCTTTTGATCTAATAAACGACATGTTGTTAGCCACTAAACCAAGAAAGAGTGCAGTTTACTTGGTCTAGATTAAAATGACATCTACGGTAAAAGAAGATGTCATTCCGATGTTTTCTCCTCCTAAGGAAAACAAAAATCTTGTTTCATTTTCAAAAAAATAATTTAAAAAAAAAGTACTTTTTTTGTCTCCCATTTTTATATGCGGGTACAATGGTGTAGCACTCAGACTAATGGTTTCACGTCATGGAACGATTTTGCAGGCAGGCCCTCAAATCTGTCTTGGGAAGGACTTCGCATACCGGCAGATGAAGATCTTATCAATTGCCCTTCTTCGCTTCTTCCGCTTCAAATTAGCTGATGACACAAAACCTGTACATTATAGAACCATGTTGACCCTTCACATTGATGGTGCCCAACCTCTTTGTGCAGCTCCAAGGACTATATCATGAAAGTCTTCTATTTGATGTAATATATAATAAACCTACTAAAAAAATTCAATTGTGGCTTCACTAGAGGAATGTTACATATCTTATAGGTAATAGCAGAATAAATTTCAAGCACCACAATTGAAAAAATTATAATTTGTAAATTTCTGTTTTGCCTTGTTTCCCTTGTTTTGCACTTATTTCCTGTCTCTATGTTCATTACCTAATAGTGTAAACAACTTTGTATTTACAAGTTGCATTTGTCAAGGTATTCCGGCTCTCGTAGGAATTTTTTAAAACCAGCCTTGAATCTTTGTTCTCTGTTTCGTCAAACTGGCTTCGGACAGTTGCCATGCCATCTTCTCCGGATCAATCAAGCTCGGATCATGTGCTAGAACTTGGAAAAAGAAGCCGTCATAATAGGTGAACAACAACTAATATCATAAAAAATAAGAAAAGGAACTGAACTACTGTATACTAGGATAGTTAGTATTTGATATTGAGGAAAGTTATTATTTTGTATGTAATTATCTTTATTAGAAACTTTTGACTTATTTGTAATTATTGTAATTTAGGATATGTCTTGATTTCAGTTGATTTGTTACTACATGTGAATCCATTCATAGTATTCCTTACTAAGGAATTCTTTATTGTTAGTCTGCGAACATAAGCACATACAGGTTAAATATTTTAGTGTACTCTATTTTCTTTTTTAATTATTATTATTAAATACTGCTGCTATAAGATTCCTGCGTCTGGCACATAGATACCAGAAAGGGTCCTGACAATTTCAACCATTCTGAAAATAATACTTTCTTCTTCCTTAATCCCAATCCATTTTGAGCAAACTACTTTAGGCAAATGCCTTTTTTTTTTTTTTTTTTTTTAATTATGATAATGCTAACCTCCATAAAGTTTCATACTAGCCAATCAAGTCATAAGAGACAAGTGCATGATTCATAGAAACATAAAATGAAAGGCAACATTTCAATAAAGTACACAAAGTTTTTGTTATTATCCCATAAAATATGTTCCCACCACTAAATTTCTTGCCGTTACAATTATTGCATCTTCCCATTTCATTTTCAGTCTATATTATATTAAGGAAAGAAAGAGAGGCCAACAAATGTATAAAATATGCCTTTAGGAACTTCCTTAGCAAGGTCTTCCTAGCGTAGACAAAGATGGTTTTCCTTTACACCATCTTCACCTTCATCTCCATCTCATTACTTTTCCTTCTTCTGAGCTTCTCTCTTCTTATGCTGAGAATCTACACAGGCAAGTCAATCAAAGACCCCTCGTACCCTCCGGCGAAAGGCACTGTTTTTGACCAACTCTTCTACTTCAACAAGCTCTACGACTACCAAACCAAATTCGCTGCCAAGTTCGCCACCTTCCGCTTGCTTGGGCCTGGTCAGAGCGAAGTTTACACGACAGACCCGCGTAACATAGAACATGTCCTGAAAACCAACTTTGATAACTACTCGAAAGGTGAGTATGTCAAAAGTATTGTGACTGATCTCTTTGGCCAGGGGATATTCGTGGTCAATGGAGAAAAGTGGAGGCAGCAGAGGAAGCTTGCAAGCTTCGAGTTTTCCACAAGAGTTCTTAGATATTTCAGTTGTTCTGTGTTTAGGAGAAATGCGTCCAAACTGGTCAGAGCAGTTTCCGGGTTTTCGGTGGCGGGTCTGGTTTTCGATATGCAAGTGAGTAATCTTTTTTTATTTGGCTCTTCTTTATAACTTTTCCATTTGTCAGATACTTCTTGGTGGTCTCGAAAAAGGCATTTGAAAGAAACAAACCGTGTTTGATAAACTTTGGGCTTTGCTTTGTTCATATTTTGGCAAAAAGTCAACATCAATTTTACTTGTCTTTTTGTTAGAAGAAACAAGCAAGGAATAGAAAGAGAATCACATATCAATCAAGGGGATCAATCTTCAATGTTCGATGTTTATCAGATTTTTACTAGTCCGACACATATCTGAACGATAAAAAATGTGTCTAAAACAATCTTTGCAACATTTCAATTTTACAAGATACGTTTCCTTTAGTTATGTTTACATGTGCTTTTTCTCATGTAGGATTTGCTTATGAGATGTACTTTGGATTCCATATTTGAAGTTGGGTTTGGGGTAGAATTGAATTGCTTGGAGGAATCAAGTAAAGAAGGGACCGCATTTATGAAGGCCTTTGATGAGTCAAATGCTCTGCTATATTGGCGCTTTGTGGATCCATTTTGGCAATTGAAAAAGTTATTAAACATTGGTTCTGAAGCCTCCTTGAAGAAGAATATTAAAATCATTGATGAGTTTGTGAATCAACTTATCATGAAAAAGAGGAAAATATTAGCAGAGCGACAAGATTGTGTGAGTTCAAGAGTTGACATCTTCTACTTACATTTTCATTCTTGTTCTGCGTATGTTTGTCTGTGCATAAGAACAATTTCGTTTGCATTTATTTTTCCTTTAGTTTGCTCTTGTAAGTATCTCCTATTTAAACAGATTTCTAATGTTAGAGTTCTTCACAAACTGACGTCATTTGAGATAAAATAATGGAGGATTTTGTGGTAGGGTAAGGAGGGAAAAAAAAAAAAAAAAAAAACCCTACCCATGGGAGTAGCTTTGAACTTTCAACTTTTCATCAAGTTCCATTAAGCTGTCATACTTTTTTTATTTTTTTTAATCTAATATGGTAGTGATGTGATGTGGCAGTTCAAAATCGTGTCTTATTGGAAGGTTTTTATTTTTTATTTTTTTTTTGTACTGAATTCTCAAAAATATAGTCATAACGTGAAAAGTGGTATTTGCACTTGCTAAGTACATACACGTCTTCGATTCATTTCCATATGTTATGAAAACTTATGCTACTGTATAAACCTTCCTTCATATTACTTTTGTTCGTAGAATGACAAAGAGGACATACTTTCAAGGTTTCTAATGGAGAGTGAGAAGAATCCAGAGGAAATGACTGATCTATATCCAAGAGATATAATTCTGAATTTCATGATAGCTGGCAAAGATACTAGTGCAAATACATTGTCATGGTTTTTCTACATGCTATGCAAGAATCCCTTAGTACAAGAAAAGGTTGCACAAGAAGTAAGAGATGTCATTGGTGGCAAAGCCGAAGACAACAAAGCCAATATCGATGATGTTGTAGCAGCCATAACAGATGCAACTCTTGATCAAATGCATTATCTCCACGCAGCAATGACAGAGACCTTGAGGCTATTCCCTGCAGTCCCAGTGGTAAATCTTTTTGGCCAATTTCTTGATGTGACTTTTTCTTACTTAATCGCTTCTTTTCATATAGCAAGTATTATCTTAAAAACGTCACGTAAGGAACGAAACCTAAGGTTCGAAACCACATTGTTATCAAGAAAGAAGGTTCTTTAGGAACTGGCCTTTGAAATCATAAACTAACCAAATAGGTCCAGTATGTTGGCAGTTGTATAAAGAGGACCAGTGCCTTAGTAATTTGGAGCCTCCATATTTATCACATGAACATCGAACTATAGAATTTTGATGAAATCTAACGTGACATGATAGCAATTGAAGAATTTGGCTAATTAGGAGTAGCTTTGAGTTTCTTTTTTTAATTTAAAAAAATTAATATCGAGTTTTCCAATATTGTGCAATGGCTCTTCTGTTCTTTTAGGATGGGAGATGTGCAGAC
Organism: Ficus carica; assembly: GCA_009761775.1. Lineage (NCBI taxonomy): Eukaryota > Viridiplantae > Streptophyta > Magnoliopsida > Rosales > Moraceae > Ficus > Ficus carica. The sequence goes on along the minus strand of CM019748.1, from coordinate 7,634,575 downwards.
GTAGACGATATTCTTCCCGACGGCTTTAAAGTGAAAAAAGGAGATGGAGTGTACTATATGGCCTATGCAATGGGCAGAATGCCTTATATTTGGGGAGAAGATGCTCCTGAGTTCAGACCTGAAAGATGGCTCAAGGACGGAATTTTTCAACCCGAATCACCATTCAAGTTTATAGCATTTCATGTACGTATCAACTTTTTATCACCTCTTTTTAACATGCAAGTACAATATAGAAATCAAACTAATATTTTTCATTTTTACATTGTGGAATGACACTGCAGGCGGGCCCTCGGATCTGTCTTGGCAAGGACTTTGCTTATCGGCAGATGAAGATTCTATCAATCGCACTTCTTAGCTTCTTCCGCTTCAAATTAGCTGATGAAACAAAACCTGTCAATTACAAAACCATGTTCACCCTTCACATTGACGGAAACCTCCCTCTATGTGCTGTTCCAAGAGCAGCCTCATAAAAATTCCGCCATGTTAAGCACAACATAAAAATCTTTGCGGATGAACTTTACTTGCTCTAGTATTGGAAAATATATAAAATGAAGCATGGTTTTGTTCCTAAAGTTTAACGATATTTGGAGTGTCAATCTTTTTGTGCTCAACAGTTTGCCCGTGGATCTTGTACTTCATTAACTACTTAAAAGTTATGAGGGTGAAATGTCATTTCGGTTGAACTATAAACGACATGTCGTTTCCCGCTTATCCAAGAAAGAGTTGCTTCGATGTTTTCTCCTCCTAAGGAAGAAAAAAGTGTTGTTCTCTTGGTCAAAACAATTATATATAAAAAAAATAAAAATAAAAAAGGGTACATTTCTAGTGTCGTTAGAGAAGGAAACGACACGTCTTTTTTATGACTATAGAAGAAACGACGGAAACATACGTTGGGATCTCTGTAATTTGTCTGGAAAGAAACAAATGATATTAAAAATAAAAATTAAAAAAAAAAAACAACTGACACAAATGTAAATATAAATGTAAGACCATTGTCAATATTTATCAATATTCATACTGTATATGTTACCAAAAATGTGTAAAAATAATATTTTCCTTAGAGCATCTCTAATAGAATCTCTAATAGAGTGTCAATCTCAAATTTCAGACATTTGGAAGGAAAATTATTTTTTTTTATAAAATTTTATTTGATAACAAATTTGACAAATACTAGACTTAGTGATAAATTTACGACAAATTATAACAACTGTGAAATTTGACATTTGGTTATTATTGATTAGTGTTTTAATTTTTCTAATCATTACAATTTTGTCATTTGTATATTATTTAAATACTAAAGTTTTATTTTCACGAAATCGAAAGCTTAATGATACTGCCAAAATGCATATGTAACATTAAAAATGACATCATATATTGAAGCACAAATTCTCAAATATTCTATTTTCACACTTTTTTTTTTTAACAAATATTGTCTCCAACATTGATATATATATTAAAGATGGTCAATGTATCAAATATTACTTTGTATTCCAAAATATAATGCTATTACTAAAATATACTTTTCAATATCGTCATTAAGTTTTGAAACTTATAAAAGTAAACTTTAAATATGTAAATAATTTAAAATGATAATATTATAATAAATAAATAATTCAAGAAAAATCAAGCACTAATTAATAATAATTAAATATAAAAATTTGAAATTTGTTATATTTAGTGATACATTTGTCACTAAATTGAGCAACTGAAACTAAAGATCATTGTATTAAAGAACATTTTTTAATCCAAATATTGAAATTTAACAATGACATTTTAATTTGATATTTCGTTAAAGATGTTCTATAGTTGGACATAGTTCCAGCAAATAAAAATGTTGAACATGGTTAATTAAAAAAAGAAAAAACAAAAACAAAAGCAAAACCTAAAAACACACACATTAGACTAAGTTGAATATGCGATTCTCTAGGGAAGATAGTAGTAAACACTAAACAAAAATTTAAGGGACGTCAAGTATCAACTTATATAATATGCGAATTGTCTTTATTTTATTGATAAGTCTTTAAAATTAAAACGTTATATCTATCAATAAAAAAGAGATAATTGAGTGTCACATAAATTTATATCAAAAAAATTAAAATTAAAGTTGGTGACCCTAATATTATACTCAATGATAAATTCATGAAAGCAACATGTAAAGTATGGTGGGCTTGAAGCCTTTTCAACTATTAACCCTTCTCAACTTTTATGAGTTAAGTGAGGTTGTAAAACTTTTCAATCCTAGTAATTTATTTATATCACTTTTACAAAAAAGTTTAAACTTTTTTATTAAAATAATAGGGCTGGTCTTGTGTCCGGCAGGGACAAAACACCGACCTGTCCGACCGACGACGGAGGACCATTCAATAAAAATTGAAGGGCTGGATCATGAGGACTGAGTTAAGGGTAGGTTAAGAAAATAAGTGACAATTGTGCAGTAATATGCAGGGTACGAAAGCCATTAATAATTGAAATTTTTTGGGGAAATAAAATTGAAATGAATCCAAATAAAAAAAAAAAAAAACAAAAAAAAAACAAAAACGACAACCACAGATGTGCGTCTTTGATGTCAGTGGGATTAGGACTATAATTGTTCCTCAGGCAAAGTGTTGACCGGTAGCTACCCAGAGAGGAGAGGGGGGGTTTAGGTTACTGAAAGGTTGCACAATGGATGGGGTTAATTAATCTAACATCAAATCCCTCTTGCTTTTAGCAAATCACCATATTTTATTGGGGAACTAAATAGGATCCAGCTATTATTTGATGAATATGTAACTGAATATTTATAACCAAAGAGTCCAAACCCATCCAAATGGTCCAAACCCAACTATAAAAATTATTAAATGAACTTAATCTTTGACCAATTCATACTTTAACAATTTTATTCGAAATTAGATAATTTTATATTTTTCACAAATTGCTTATTTGTTTGTTAACGAGCAAAACAAGATAATTATTGCTAATTATTTCCTTCACCTAACATTTTTAGTTTGTAATAAATGTTTCACTCCGAATACTTTATTTTAAGATAAATTAGACTTTTTTTCCTTTAAACTTTTATACCTTGTCACAAAATACCAAGCCGAACTTCAAGTTGCAACAAACAATTCCCCATGCACTTGCCGAATTATTTGCGAATTTTCCCCCAAAATTAAATTTTTGACGAAACAATATATTTAACTCTCGTTGAAAGCATCAACATAGGCTATAACATGTTTGAGGGGAAAAAATGTAATTTGTCCGTTATTTTAACATAACGAACATCTCCAAAAAATAAACCATCTCTAACGTGCAAAACACTATGAACAAACGGGACCACTAACAGGCCCTTCATTCAAATAGGCTATAACATGTAAGGAGCCAATTACGAGGACAATGTGAGATGGTATTGTGAACGTTGTGTTTGAAAATTATGTTTGGGGATAATATCTTTGAACAAGCACGAGATATATACGATCAAATCTCGGAATTGGCATTACAACTATGTTAATTCAGCTTCAAAGAAAAATCTAGAGAGGTTTAGAACAAAGTTAATTAAGGTTAGCTATTTTGCTCATTTTAACATCACTTCAGAATTTTCATTCGATTTTTACTTAACATCATTTCAGAATTTTCATTCTCGTGATAGAGGAGATCGAGTTGTAGGAATTTTTTAAAACCAGGCTTGAATCTTTGCTCTATGTTTCGTCAATTTGGTTTCGGACAGTTGCCACGCCATCTTCTCCGGATCAATCATGCTTTCATCATGTGTTTAAAATTAGAACCTGGAAAGAGAAGAGGTCATAATGGGTGAATCAATAGCTAGAATTGGGCCCTTTGCAAATATAGGATTAAAAGGTCTATTATATTGCAACACTAGATACCAAAGAGAAAACATTGCAAGGATGACCTCATTTATTAATGAATATCTTGTTTTCTCCAAAATACCCTTTACAAGTAGGATCAGGGACCCACAACCCACTTCCATATGTCATTAGACCAAAAAGCCTTAGGTATGTCTAGTGGAAATGAGAGGGGAAAAACAAAAAAAATGGAGACGGATAGATCCCTTAGGTGAGATAAATAAGAAATGAAGGAGATGTATTTTCTTTTATATTAATTAGTATATGTGATCTTTCTAACAATCTCTCAAATTTAGAAGAGATCAAATTATAGTGTTTTGAAGGATTTAGAATCCCTCCTAATTCCTTTACTCCTCTCTTCTCTCATATCAAATAATCATGAACGTCAAAATCCTTCCACTAATTTCTGCACCCCTCTCATTCCTTCCATTTTTTTCTTATACCAAACACACCCTCAATGTTAGGTTAGTTCGGAATGGACCTTTTTCTTGTGTTGGGGGGAATCTCTCTCATAGATTAATTTTGTAGAACTTGAGCCGAGCTGACCTCGGGTTATTCTACTTTGTAAAGATACATTCTTTACTCATATTTTTTTTTATAAAGTCAAGAATAAATGTATGCCACATTCTCTATTTTTACATGTTACTTGTAACACGTAGGACCATTCCTTCATAGGCATCAATTTCAAATTTTTGAGTCTTATTTTGGTGAATCTCTGGACTAGCTTTTTTAATTATATGGTTTTTGTTTCTATGTGGGATTTGCTTATAAGAAGTACTTTGGATTCAATATGCGAAGTTGGGTATGGGGTGGATTTCAATTGCTTGGAGGGATCAAGTGAAGAAGGAGTTGCGTTTATGAAGGCCTTTGATGAATCAAATGCTCTGATATATTGGCGATTGGTAGACCCATTCTGGAAACTGAAAAGGCTTCTCAATATTTGGTTCTGAAGCCACCTTGAAGAAGAATATTAAAGTAGTTGATGATTTTGGTGACAAAAAAGCAATTACTAGCAGAGCGACGAGATTATGTGAGTTCAAGAATTAGAACTTGATAAAGTTTGTGATCATTCTAGCTATGTGCATGTTTGTTTGTGCTTGGAAACATTTGCTCCTTAATATTGTTCTTTGTTTAATTCTGTTGGAAATTTTTATTGTTTTAACAGAGTACCATGTAATGTGTCGTTTAAATTATTCATTTTCTTGGCTTGTGAAAATCTTCTTTTGATTTATTTTGGCTGTAGAATGACAATGAGGACATACTTTTAAGGTTTCTAATCGAAAGCGAGAAGGATCCAGAGCAAATGAATGACAAATATCTGAGAGATATAGTTTTGAATTTTGTGATTGCTGGCAAGGACACCAGTGCAAGTAAACTGTCATGGTTTCTATACATGATGTGTAAGACTCCGGTTGTGCAAGAAAAAGTTGCAAAAGAAATAAGAGACGTTGTCGGGGCTAAAGTGGATGAAACCAACATTGACGGTATCAATGCAAATATCACAGAAGCAACTCTTGAGCAAATGCACCATCTCCATGCAGCACTGACAGAGACTTTGAGGCTATACTCTGCAGTTCCTGTGGTAAAACTCACCATTAGAGCCTAGCATCTAGTTTCTTAAAACACTTTCTTACAAAACTCTTTTTAGTGCACATTTCTTGACCACTTGTTTTGTTACATTATTACCCCAAAAAAAAAACAAAAAACAAAAAACAAAAAAAACAAAGTAATACAAAACAAAATTTTATCATAAAATATACACATATATAAATATATATATATATATATATATGTGTTTGTGTATAAATTTAAATAAACAAAGAGAGAGAAAAGAACCGAACTACTCTACAGATGCTCCAATAGGATTCCAGCCTCCGGCAAACAGAAAACAAAAAGAGACAAAGAAAAGTTTCATCGTCAATTTCTTTTCTTCATGGTCCATTGACAATTTCAACCATTCTAACCATTATACTTTTACTTTTTCCTTAATCCCCAATCAATGAGCAAACTACTTTTGGCAAATACCTTTTTTTAATTATGATAACACTACCCCATAAAGTAACCAATCTAGGAAAAATTAAGCAGCAAAAACTCTCATTTTTTTTAAGAAACTTAGTAGAGTAGTACACGATTCCTAGAAACACAAAACAAAATGAAAGTCAACATTTCGATAACGTGCGCACGAGGTTTTTTATTGCTATTAGTAAATGGACTTGAGTAGAACACATCTAAAGCTAAGTTAAGAGGACAAGAATGCGCAATCCACAAAAGAATACTGTAACAATTCAGTAACCTAGAGTGTCATACAAATGGGTAGGGGTTCAAACCTACTATCGCATGCAAAGTTAGACTCTAATACCATACCATATAAAAACTAAGAATCATAATGAATAGTAAAACAAAACTAGGGTTTCTTATTGAGTTGCTTAATGAAAATACATTTAAAAGAAAGTTTCTTCCAAGAAACTAATAAAAGACCACACTCCCACTTCCTTAGCAAGGTCTTCCCAGCTTAAACAAAGATGGATTTCCTTTACACCATCTTCTTCTTCATCTCCATCTCACTACTTTTCCTCTTCTGAGCTTCTGTTTTCTCATGCTAAGAATCTAACATAGGACGATAAGAGATGAGGTACCAAATCTGACCTCAACAAATTTAAAAAAAGAAACCAAGAAAGAAATGAACTACTATACAAATGCTCCAATTAGATTCCAGCCTTTGGCATACAGATAACAAAAAGGGAGACAAGGGAAAGTTTCATCGTTAATTTCCTTTCATCATGGTCCGCTGACAATTTCAACCATTTTGACCTTATTACTAAGCATATGTTTGGTGTTAAGATTTGAATTGTAGAATTTGGGTTTAAATTGATTAGGCATTTATCGAGATATTTGAATTTTTGGAGTTAAAAAGTGTAAAAACTTAAAATGTGTTTGGGACAAAAAAAAAAAAAAAACAATATAGAGCTTGTTACGTTCGTATCGAAATTTTATACAATTTAAAAAAATAATAATAATCTCATTTGGACTTATCTATGAAAAGTTAGGGAATTTTAAATTTAAGTTCCAAAACTACGTAAATAGTGAAGCTAAAAGAAAATTACAAAAAATTGATTATAATTTTGAGGTTTAGATTGTGAATCCAGACACATGCTTACTTTTTCCTTAATCCCCAATCCATTTTGCGCAAACTACTTTAGGCAAATACCTTTTATTTTTAGTACTATCATTATGATAATGCTAAACTCCTTAAAGTTTCATAATACTCGATCAAGCAGAAAGATGCACGATTCCTAGAAACATAAAATGAAATACAACATTTCGATACAGTACACATAATTTTTTTTTTTTTTTGGTTATTGTCCCGTAATATATGTCCCCACCACTAAATTCCTTGCCGTTACAATTATTGCATTTTTTAACCCGCATTTCATTTTTCAGTCAATATTATATTATGCCGAATAAAAGAAAGAGAGGCCAACCCACAAATATGAAATAGGGTTAATTTAAAAACTAGCACCTATGAAAAAAGTATTATTAAAATTGATATCACTTTTGTTTCCTTTCATTCCTAACACTGTCACGTCATCACCATCAATTAAGATGGATGTAAAAAGTCAAAAATACCCTCAGGCAAGCCTAAACCTTATTTTTTTCTCAATTTCCCGCCTAGCCCCCCACCCATTTTGAAACCCAAATCTTCATATAATATCCTAACTTGATTCAAAACTATTTTCACTATTTTAGAGAGAGAAACTTCCATCTAGAGATAGAAACTCTCACCGTTGGAAACCACTCCAAAAACCGCTTGGAAACTGTCAGAAACCACCATCAACACCCTCTATAAAGCTTTTTCAAACTCTGTAATAGCTGGAGAATATTATAAAACCACCCAAAACCAGTTGAAATTTCTTGAGTCTCCTATATCCAAACCCAAGAAGTTGGCGGAGAAAAACATTACTCCCGAAAAGAGGAATGTTCGGCTAATGGCTTCGGTAGAGAAAAGGCCATCGGCGGAGAAAAACCGAAACCAGAGAAAAAAAAGAAGGGCGCCCGAGAATTGTCGAAGAAAAACTAAGGGAGAAATCTGTATTGCTAGTTGATTTTCTGGAAAAAAAAAAAATTGCATAAAAATTATAATGTTTGTATTTTTATTTGATTTTGTAACATAAATTAAATGTTTGTTAGTTGGGTATTTGGATTTTGAGAGGAAAATTTAGTGTATTGGTTTATATAAATTTTTATACTATATTAAATATTATTACTGTTGGTGTCATTTACAGGGGTTGGTTATTTACATAATAGACAGGTGGTAATTTTTTTAATGACCTTATTTTTGTCTGTGTGAATGGCCAAAAATGTTAGAATCTTTATTTTTATCTTTTTTAGACATAGGTCATAACAGGAATGACATTTACTAGAAAATGATCAAAATGTTAGATTTATTATTTTTATTTTTTTTTAGACATAGGTCATAACTGTCATGACCGGGTGGTCATAACAGGAATAACTTTTACTGGAAAATGACCAAAAATGTTTGATTTTTTTTTTAATTTTTTTTAGACATAGGTCATAACTGTTATGACCGGGTGGTTATAATAACTGTTATGACCGGGTGGTCATAACAGGAATGACCTTTACTGGAAAATGACCAAAAATGTTAGAATTTTTATTTTTATTTTTTTTATACATAGGTCATAACTGTTATGACTGACCTTTACTGGAAAATGACCAAAAAATGTTAGATTTTTTTTTTTTAACATAAGTCAGAACTATTATGACCGGGTGGTCATAACATGAATGACCTTTACTGAAAAATGATCAAAAATGTTAGATTTTTATTTTTTATTTTTTATAGACATAGGTCATAACTGTTATGACCGGGTAGTCATAACTGTCATGACCGGGTAGTCATAACTGTCATGACCGGATGGTCATAACAGGAATGACATTTACTGGAAAATGGCCAAAAATGTTAGAATTTTTATTTTTATTTTTTCTAGACATAGGTCATAACTGTTATGACCGGGTAGTCATAACAGGAATGATCTTTACTGGACCAGTTATGACCACCCGGTCATAACAGTTATGACATATGTCTAAAAAAAATAAAAAATAAAATATAACATTTTTGGCCATTTTCCAGTAAAGGTCATTCATGTTATGACCACCCGGTCATAACAGTTATGACCTATATCTAAAAAAAATAAAAAATAAAATTCTAACATTTTTGGTCATTTTCCAGTAAAGGTCATTCCTGTTATGACCACCCGGTCATAACAGTTATGAGCTATGTCTAAAAAAAAAATAAAAAATAAAATTCTAACATTTTTGGTCATTTTCCAGTAAAAGGTCATTCCTGTTATGAACACCCGGTCATAATAGTTATGACCTATATCTAAAAAAAATAAAAAATCTAATATTTTTGATCATTTTCCAGTAAAGGTCATTACTGTTATGACCGGGTGATCATAACAGTTATGACCTATGTCTAAAAAAAATAAAATTCTAACATTTTTGACCATTTACACAGACAAAAATAAAGTCATTAAAAAATTATCTGTAACGACCCCTCACGGACCGTTACAGTTGACTTCTTATTTAATCATCCATTTCTTATAAAATTGCGGAAAATATTAAGCTTGAAATAAAAATCTTTACATAACGGAAAACTTTACTTAGATAATTTTAGAAAAACTCTAGAAATTTTTTTTTAACTACATCAAAATTAAACTTCATAATTAATATATATATTTTTAAGAACTCAATTCATGAAATAAAATTTAAGTCCATATGAAACATCCAATCAAATAATAATGAACTAAAGTCTCAAAACTTTATTTGAAATAAATATAAAAAAATCCATCTTATGATCGTTCCTCCCGTTTTCCTATCACATATCGTCCTGCTATCCGCTCCAAGCTCCTCCAACACTACATTTTACCATTTCCTTTATCTGCAACATGAATTAATTTATATAAGCAAGGGCTTAGTAAGACACTTAAATCTCACAAATGTAAATAAACATTTTTCTTTTATCATCATAAATATAAACATCATTTAAAAACTTTTTAATTATTAAAACCGTCATATATTGGGCCCGGCGTTGTACCATCATAGCGCGCTAGTCACGGAAGGGTTAGGGTAGCAAATCCCAAACCAACGGTGACAAAAGTCCGCTCACCGGACAACATCATTATCATCAAAGGTGTACAACGTGATTTTAAAACATAAAATACATATACATATCATATATACTTTTTATCAAAATGTCATCATAGGAGAAGTATTATTTAAGAACATCATAACATCATCATCAACATCAAAACATATACTTCTCAAATCTTTAATTCATGTTGCTGGTGAGAGTGTACTTACCTAAACGCCTTACTTAACATTTTCAAATTTTTCGATGGTGACGCGCGATTGAGGTCTCGGGTTCTTGCCTTTAGAACCGTTCATGCCATGAATAATAAATATAATAAAATAAATAAAAACTCATAATAATTCATCAAACACATCCATCATCTCATAGCAGCACCTACAAGGCCTATTTCATCATTCAATAACATCAAAACACAAAAATTGAACACTTTCATGAAATTACAAATCATTACAGAATTACCAGTTAGACCTTTGTCCCTTCAAAAATTCATAAAAATCCATACAGGGCTCCAAATTATCTTAAACTAATTTTAAATGAAAGTAGACATCCAGATCTTTCTAATGGTATCCAATTCATTAAAAAATGAAAACCGTTTGGACCCTCAAAATAATTTTGAAACTGATTTCTAAAATTGAAATCCTTTCCTTTTCTTTTTTTTTTTTTACACGTCCCTTCCCCTTTATTTCCTCCTTTAGATTTCCCAATATACACATATATATACATTTAATATTATATATACATTTGACTAATCAAATGACTTAATATATAAATATATACGTTATATATATAAAGACAAATATATAAAGTACAATCTGTATATATATAAAATAAAATATACTTATAGTATATACATTTAAACATATAACATAACCGTATAACAAAATATGGTATATATATATATGCTTTATATAATTTACAAAAATAAATGCAACAATTTCTTTATTATATATGTATTTAAGCCATCATATAAAATTATCAAATCATCATAAAAAAATTCATCAATTTGGCATAAACTTTGTTCTAGCACATCGAGTCCTTGTGCTGTGAAAAATAACTCAACATAACATTAGAATTAAGAAATTATTATCTCATCACATTATCTATGTTAAATCTAATGTTAATTCTCTAACGTTATAGTTAGGTAGCATTTGGGGCGTTACATTGTCATCCGGTCATTATGTAAATGACCAACCCCTGTAAATGACACCAACAGTAATAATATTTAATATAGTATAAAAATTTATATAAACCAATATACTAAATTTTCCTCTCAAAATCCAAATACCCAACCAACAAACATTTAGTTTATGTCACAAAATCAAATAAAAATACAAATATTATAATTTTTGTTGTATTTTTTTTTCTTCAGAAAATCAACTAGCAATACAGATTTCCCTCTTATTTTTCTTCGACAATTTCTCGGGCGCCCTTCTTTTTTTCTCTGGTTCCGGTTTTTGAGGATTTTTCTCCGCCGATGGCCTTTTCTCTACCAAAGCCATTAGCCGAATATTCCTCTTTTCGGGAGTAATGTTTTTCTCCGCCAACTTCTTGGGTTTGGATATGAGAGAATCAAGAAATTTCAACTGATTTTGGGTGATTTTAGAATATTCTCCAGCTATTACAGAGTTCGAAAAACTTTATAGAGGGCGTTAATGGTGGTTTCCAACAGTTTCCGAGCGGTTTTTGAAGTGGTTTCCAACGATGAGAGTTTCTCTCTCTAGATGGAAGTTTCTCTCTCTAAAATAGTGAAAATAGTTTTGAATCAAGTTAGGATATTATATGAAGATTTGAGTTTCAAAATGGGTGGGGGGCTAGGCGGGAAAGTAAGAAAAAATAAGGTTTAGGCTTGCCTGAGGGCATTTTTGACTTTTTACATCCATCTTAATTGATGATGATGACGTGATAGTGCTAAAAATGAAAGGAAACAAAAGTGATATCAATTTTAATAATATTTTTCCCATATGTGCTAGTTTTGAAATTAACCCTTTGAAATATGACTTTAGGAACTTCCATAGCAACGTCTTCCCAGCTTAAACAAAGATGGATTTCCTTTACACCATCTTCACCTTCATCTCCATCTCACTACTTTTCCTTCTTCTGAGCTTCTGTTTTCTCATGCTGAGAATCTGCACAGGCAAGTCCATCAACGACTCCTCTTACCCTCCGGTGAAAGGCACTATTTTTGACCAACTCTTCTACTTCAACAAACTCTACGACTACCAAACCAAATTCGCCGTCAAGTTCTCAACCTTCCGCCTGCTTGCGCTTGATCACAGCGAACTTTTCACGACTGACCCACGTAACATAGAACATGTCCTGAAAACCAACTTTGATCACTATCCAAAAGGTGAGCATGTCAAGAATATTGTGACCGATCTCTTTGGCCAGGGGATATTTGTGGTTAATGGAGAAAAGTGGAGGCAGCAGAGGAAGCTTGCGAGCTTCGAGTTTTCCATAAGATTTCTTAGAGATTTCAGCTGTTCTGTGTTTAGGAGAAATGCTTCCAAACTGGTCAGAGCAGTTTCCGGGTTTTCTGTTGCAGGTCGGGTTTTCGATATGCAAGTGAGTGAGATTTTTTTTTTATTTTTTGGTTCGTACTTCTTGGTGGTTATGAAAAAGGCATTTGAAAGAAACAAACCAAGTTTGATAAACTTTGGCCTTCGTTTTTTTTCAAATTTTGCTGAAAGTCAACATCGTTTTTGCTGGACTTTTTGTTAGAATAAACAAGCTTAGAATAGAAAGCGAATCACATATGAACCAAGAGAATCACATATCTGCATGATAAGAAAAAAATGTCTAAACAATCTTTTCAAAATTTCAATTTTACAATATACTTTTCCACTAGTTTTGCTTTATATATATATTTGTTCACATGTAGGATTTGCTTATGAGATGTACTTTGGATTCCATATTCGAAGTTGGGTTTGGGGTAGACTTGAATTGCTTGGAGGGATCAAATAAAGAAGGGACTGCATTTATGAAGGCCTTTGATGAGTCAAGTGCTCTGATATTTTGGCGCTTTGTGGATCCGTTATGGAAACTGAAAAGGTTTTTTAACATCGGTTCTGAAGCCTCCTTGAAGAAGAATATTAAAATCATTGATCAGTTTGTGAATCAACTTATCATGAAAAAGAGGAAACTATTAGCAGAGCGACAAGATTGTGTGAGTTCAAGAGTTTACATTTTCTACTTATATTGTCATTCTTGTTCTGCTTATGTTTGTCAGTGCATAGGAACATTTGCTTTTGCATTTCTTTTTCCTTTAGTTTTCTCTTGTAAGTTTCTCTTATTTAAATATATTTCTACTGTTAGTGCTATCTTGATCTACACAAACAGATGTCATTTGAGATAAAATAATGGAGAATTCTGTAGTATTAGTATGGTAAGGGAAGAAAAAAAAAAAAAAAAACTACCCATGGGAATAGCTTCGACTTTTCATCAGGTTCCATTAAGCTATCATACTTTTTTCTTTTTTTAATCTTATATAGTAGTGACGTGATCTGACATTTCAGAACAGTATCTTACTTAGTAGAGTTTTTTTTATACCCTGCCATTGAATTCTCGAAAATATATAGTCAAAACATGAAAAATGGTATTTGCACTTTCCATTTGCTAAGTACACACTTCTCTTCTTCTATCAAAAAAAAAAAGTACACACTTCTCTTCGATTCATTTTCTTATATTCTTAGAAGTTGTACTACTGTATAAACCTTCCTTTAGCTTTATTTTGGCTGTAGAATGACAAGGAGGACATACTTTTAAGGTTTCTAACGGAGAATGAGAAAAATCCCGAGGAAATGAATGATCAATATCTGAGAGATATAATTCTGAATTTCATGATAGCTGGCAAAGATACCAGTGCAAATACACTCTCATGGTTTTTCTACATGCTGTGCAAGAGCCCCTTGGTACAAGAAAAGGTTGCACAAGAAGTAAGAGATGTCATTGGTGGTAAACCCAATCAAAACAAAGCCAATATCGACGATGTTGTAGCAGCCATAACTGATGCAACTCTTGATCAAATGCATTACCTTCACGCAGCATTGACAGAGACCTTGAGGCTATACCCTGCAGTCCCGGTGGTGAATTCTTTTGGCCAATCTCTTTATGTGACTATTTCTTAATTAATTTCTTCTCTTCAAATTGTAAGAATTATCTTAAAAGCGCACATAAAGAACGAAAACTAAGGTCCAAAACCACATTATGATCAAGAAAGAATATTCTTTAGGAACTGGCCTTTTAAATCATAAACTAATCTAATAGGTCCGGTATGTTTCAGTTGTATAAATAGGACCAGTGCCTTATTAATTTGGAGCCTCCATATTATCACATGAGTAATCCAATATTGTGATATTGGCTCCGGTTCTTTTAGGACGGGAGATGTGCAGATGTAGACGATATTCTTCCCGACGGCTTCAAAGTGAAAAAAGGAGATGGAGTGTACTATATAGCCTATGCAATGGGCAGAATGCCTTATATTTGGGGAGAAGATGCTCATGAGTTCAGACCTGAAAGATGGCTCAAGGACGGAGTTTTTCAACCCGAATCGCCATTCAAGTTCATAGCATTTCATGTATGTATCATTTTTTTCATCACCCCTTTTTAACATGCAAGTACAATATAGAAATCAAATTAATATTTTCATTTTTTTTTTTCACCTTGTGGAATGACACTGCAGGCGGGCCCTCGGATCTGTCTTGGCAAGGACTTTGCTTACCGGCAGATGAAGATTCTATCAATCGCACTTCTTCGCTTCTTCTGCTTCAAATTAGCTGATGCCACAAAACCTGTAAAGTATAGAACCATGTTGACCCTTCACATTGATGGTGACCTCCCTCTATGTGCAGTTTCAAGGGCAGCCTCATAAAAGTTCCACCACGTAAGGCAGAACAAAATTATCTTTAAAGGATGAACTTAAAACGGCTCTAGTATTGGAGTGTTTATAAAATGAAGCTTGGTTTTGTTCCTAAAGCTTAATGATATTTGGACTGTCAATATTTTTGTGCTCAACAGTTTTCCTGTGGATCTTATATTTCAACAATTACTTAAGCAGTAATTGTTTCTTAAATAAAATGCTTTCATGAAGTTCTCTTTTTAAAATAAAAAATAAAAAAAAATCATTTACATCCCATTTTTATTTGCGGGTACAATGGTGTAGCACTCAGACTAATGGTTTCACGTCATGGAACGATTTTGCAGGCAGGCCCTCAAATCTGTCTCGGGAAGGACTTCGCATACCGGCAGATGAAGATCTTATCAATTGCCCTTCTTTGCTTCTTCCGCTTCAAATTAGCTGATGACACAAAACCTGTACATTATAGAACCATGTTGACCCTTCACATTGATGGTGCCCAACCACTTTGTGCAGCTCCAAGGACTATATCATGAAAGTCTTCTATTTTATGTAATATATAATAAACCTACTAAAAAAATTCAATTGTGGCTTCACTAGAGGAATGATACATATCTTATAGGTATTAGCAGAATAAATTTCAAGCACCACAATTGAAAAAATTCTAATTTGTAAATTTCTGTTTTGCCTTGTTTCCTTTGTTTTGCACTTATTTCCTGTCTCTATGTTCATTACCTAATAGTGTAAACAACTTTTTACAAGTTGCATTTGTCAAGGTATTCCGGCTCTCGTAGGAATTTTTTAAAACCAGCCTTGAATCTTTGTTCTCTGTTTCGTCAAACTGGTTTCGGACAGTTGCCATGCCATCTTCTCCGGATCAATCAAGCTCGGATCATGTGCTAGAACTTGGAAAAAGAAGCCGTCATAATAGGTGAACAACAACTAATATCATAAAAAATAAGAAAAGGAACTGAACTACTGTATACTAGGAAAGTTAGTATTTGATATTGAGGAAAGTTATTATTTTGTATGTAATTATCTTTATTAGAAACTTTTGACTTATTTGTAATTATTGTAATTTAGGATATGTCTTGATTTCAGTTGATTTGTTACTACATGTGAATCCATTCATAATATTCCTTACTAAGGAATTCTTTATTGTTAGTCTGCGAACATAAGTACATACAGGTTAAATATTTTAGTGTACTCTATTTTCTTTTTTAATTATTATTATTATATACTGCTGCTATAAGATTCCTACGTCTGGCACGTAGATACCAGAAAGGGTCCTGACAATTTCAACCATTCTGAAAATATTACTTTCTTCTTCCTTAATCCCAATCCATTTTGAGCAAACTACTTTAGGCAAATGCCTTTTTTTTTTTTTTTTTTATAATTATGATAATGCTAACCTCCATAAAGTTTCATACTAGCCAATCAAGTCATAAGAGACAAGTGCATGATTCATAGAAACATAAAATGAAAGGCAACATTTCAATAAGTACACAAAGTTTTTGTTATTATCCCATAAAATATGTTCCCACCACTAAATTTCTTGCCGTTACAATTATTGCATCTTCCCATTTCATTTTCAGTCTATATTATATTAAGGAAAGAAAGAGAGGCCAACAAATGTATAAAATATGCCTTTAGGAACTTCCTTAGCAAGGTCTTCCTAGCGTAGACAAAGATGGTTTTCCTTTACACCATCTTCACCTTCATCTCCATCTCATTACTTTTCCTTCTTCTAAGCTTCTCTCTTCTTATGCTGAGAATCTACACAGGCAAGTCAATCAAAGACCCCTCGTACCCTCCGGCGAAAGGCACTGTTTTTGACCAACTCTTCTACTTCAACAAGCTCTACGACTACCAAACCAAATTCGCCGCCAAGTTCGCCACCTTCCGCTTGCTTGGGCCTGGTCAGAGCGAAGTTTACACGACAGACCCGCGTAACATAGAACATGTCCTGAGAACCAACTTTGATAACTACTCGAAAGGTGAGTATGTCAAAAGTATTGTGACTGATCTCTTTGGCCAGGGGATATTCGTGGTCAATGGAGAAAAGTGGAGGCAGCAGAGGAAGCTTGCAAGCTTCGAGTTTTCCACAAGAGTTCTTAGAGATTTCAGTTGTTCTGTGTTTAGGAGAAATGCGTCCAAACTGGTCAGAGCAGTTTCCGGGTTTTCGGTGGCGGGTCTGGTTTTCGATGTGCAAGTGAGTAATCTTTTTTTATTTGGCTCTTCTTTATAACTTTTCCATTTGTCAGATACTTCTTGGTGGTCTTGAAAAAGGCATTTGAAAGAAACAAACCGTGTTTGATAAACTTTGGGCTTTGCTTTGTTCATATTTTGGCAAAAAGTCAACATCAATTTTACTTGTCTTTTTGTTAGAAGAAACAAGCAAGGAATAGAAAGAGAATCACATATCAATCAAGGGGATCAATCTTCAATGTTCGATGTTTATCAGATTTTTACTAGTCCGACACATATCTGAACGATAAAAAATGTGTCTAAAACAATCTTTGCAACATTTCAATTTTACAAGATACGTTTCCTTTAGTTATGTTTACATGTACTTTTTCCCATGTAGGATTTGCTTATGAGATGTACTTTGGATTCCATATTTGAAGTTGGGTTTGGGTTAGAATTGAATTGCTTGGAGGGATCAAGTAAAGAAGGGACCGCATTTATGAAGGCCTTTGATGAGTCAAATGCTCTGATATATTGGCGCTTTGTAGATCCATTTTGGCAATTGAAAAAGTTATTAAACATTGGTTCTGAAGCCTCCTTGAAGAAGAATATTAAAATCATTGATGAGTTTGTGAATCAACTTATCATGAAAAAGAGGAAAATATTAGCAGAGCGACAAGGTTGTGTGAGTTCAAGAGT
The DNA here is from genome assembly GCA_009761775.1 of Ficus carica. Lineage (NCBI taxonomy): Eukaryota > Viridiplantae > Streptophyta > Magnoliopsida > Rosales > Moraceae > Ficus > Ficus carica. The sequence goes on along the minus strand of CM019748.1, from coordinate 7,616,832 downwards.
TGACATCTTCTACTTACATTTTCATTCTTGTTCTGCGTATGTTTGTCTGTGCATAAGAACAATTTCGTTTGCATTTATTTTTCCTTTAGTTTGCTCTTGTAAGGATCTCCTATTTAAACAGATTTCTAATGTTAGAGTTCTTCACAAACTGACGTCATTTGAGATAAAATAATGGAGGATTTTGTGGTAGGGTAAGGAGGGAAAAAAAAAAAAAAAAAAAACCCCTACCCATGGGAGTAGCTTTGAACTTTCAACTTTTCATCAAGTTCCATTAAGCTGTCATACTTTTTTTATTTTTTTTAATCTAATATGGTAGTGATGTGATGTGGCAGTTCAAAATCGTGTCTTATTGGAAGGTTTTTTTTTTTTTTTTTTTTTTTTTTTTTTGTACTGAATTCTCAAAAATCTAGTCAAAACGTGAAAAATGGTATTTGCACTTGCTAAGGACATACACGTCTTCGATTCATTTCCATATGTTATGAAAACTTACGCTACTGTATAAACCTTCCTTCATATTACTTTTGTTCGTAGAATGACAGAGGACATACTTTCAAGGTTTCTAATGGAGAGTGAGAAGAATCCAGAGGAAATGACTGATCTATATTTAAGAGATATAATTCTGAATTTCATGATAGCTGGCAAAGATACTAGTGCAAATACACTGTCATGGTTTTTCTACATGCTATGCAAGAATCCCTTAGTACAGGAAAAGGTTGCACAAGAAGTAAGAGATGTCATTGGTGGCAAAGCCGAAGACAACAAAGCCAATATCGATGATGTTGTAGCAGCCATAACAGATGCAACTCTTGATCAAATGCATTATCTCCACGCAGCAATGACAGAGACCTTGAGGCTATTCCCTGCAGTCCCAGTGGTAAATCTTTTTGGCCAATTTCTTGATGTGACTTTTTCTTACTTAATCGCTTCTTTTTATATCGCAAGTATTATCTTAAAAACGTCACGTAAGGAACGAAACCTAAGGTTCGAAACCACATTTTTATCAAGAAAGAATGTTCTTTAGGAACTGGCCTTTGAAATCATAAACTATCCAAATAGGTCCAGTATGTTGGCAGTTGTATAAAGAGGACCAGTGCCTTAGTAATTTGGAGCCTCCATATTTATCACATGAACATCGAACTATAGAATTTTGATGAAATCTAACGTGACATGATAGCAATTGAAGAATTTGGCTAATTAGGAGTAGCTTTGAGTTTCTTTTTTTAATTTAAAAAAATTTAATATCGAGTTTTCCAATATTGTGCAATGGCTCTTCTGTTCTTTTAGGATGGGAGATGTGCAGACGTAGACGATATTCTTCCCGACGGCTTTAAAGTGAAAAAAGGAGATGGAGTGTACTATATGGCCTATGCAATGGGCAGAATGCCTTATATTTGGGGAGAAGATGCGCCTGAGTTCAGACCTGAAAGATGGCTCAAGGACGGAATTTTTCAACCCGAATCACCATTCAAGTTTATAGCATTTCATGTACGTATCAACTTTTTATCACCTCTTTTTAACATGCAAGTACAGTATAGAAATCAAACTAATGTTTTTCATTTTTCACATTGTGGAATGACACCGCAGGCGGGCCCTCGGATCTGTCTTGGCAAGGACTTTGCTTATCGGCAGATGAAGATTCTATCAATCGCACTTCTTAGCTTCTTCCGCTTCAAATTAGCTGATGAAACAAAGCCTGTCAATTACAAAACCATGTTCACCCTTCACATTGACGGAGACCTCCCTCTATGTGCTGTTTCAAGAGCAGCCTCATAAAAATTCCGCCATGTTAAGCACAACATAAAAATTTTTACAGGATGAACTTTACTTGCTCTAGTATTGGAAAATATATAAAATGAAGCATGGTTTTGTTCCTAAAGTTTAACGATATTTGGAGTGTCAATCTTTTTTGTGCTCAACAGTTTGCCCGTGGATCTTGTACTTCATTAACTACTTGAGAGTTAAGAAGGTGAAATGTCATTTCGGTTGAACTATAAACGACATGTCGTTTCCCGCTTGTCCAAGAAAGAGTTGCTTCGATGTTTTCTCCTTCTAAGGAGAGAAAAGTGTTGTTTTTTTGGTCAAAACAATTATATATAAAAAAAAATAAAAATAAAAAAAACAGAGAAAACAAAAATGTACTTTTCTAGTGTCGTTAGAGAAGAAAACGACACGTCTTTTTTATGACTATAGAAGAAACGACGGAAACATACGATGGGAAGTCTGTAATTTGTCTGGAAAGAAACAAATTTAAAATATAAAAAAACAATTAACACAAATGTAAATATAAATGTAAGACCATTGTCAATATTTATCAATTTTGATATTATATATGTTATCAAAAATGTGTAAAAATAATTTGTTCCTTAGAGCATCTCACGTGTATGACCAAGTGGAATTGCCGTTTGGATCTTTATGGGTCCTACACTAAAGAGAAAAACTGAACTCAACCTGCTTTTTAATTTAGGGGCCACCATAACTAGCAAAAAAAAAAATTTAGGGGACCGCTAACAATAAATTTAAAAATTAATATTTTCTCTTTTTTAACTCCTTTTCGTTTCTCTTCTAGGCTCTAGCTTTTTTTTTTTTTTTTAATGTGTTAAAGTTATTTTAGTTACATTAAAATTCCTATCAATTTCATTTTTCTCTCACATTTACATTTTCCTTCACACTATACTTTATTCATTTGTTTTGTCTAAAGACCAACAAAACACATTACAAAAACAATACAATATGATTATATATATCCTTTTTCATGATTATATATATCCTTTTTCTATATGTTTTTGCTTCCCCTTTTATGTGTAAAAAAATAACAATAAATAAATAAATCTAACAGAAAAAAATAAGAATAATATTTCTCAGACCACACAAAATTCTACTTTACGCACTTCCGCACTAAGCAGGCAAGGCCAACTACACAAGCAAGAAGGCATCGCCTGCGGCTTCCAATCCAATGACAAGCAAAAGACGAAGAAGGAACTTACTATACCTTACCCCCTTGTGCCCATAGCTTGACCTCAGCCTTGAACTACCTGCCTTCCCTTCCTTGCAAAGCGAACCTAGCCAAGCAATGGAAGGAAAAACCAATTTCTCCCATGCCAGTTGACTGGTCGAGACGAAGCTGCTGCGTGCCGCTTTGCTGCCTTCGAAAGAGTGGTTTCAGCTCGCGCTCTCCCCTGCCCGAGTCAAAGAGGCCAGCCCTCAATTCCAATCAGAGAGGCGGTTAAAGGCCAGGTCCGGACCACTGAAGGAACGTAACTGCGCAAACTACGTAAGCCAGAGGAAAGACAACTAGCCATTTTCTCCTAACAAAAAAATTATAACAAAATAAAATATATATCACATTTTCTCCTTTTTTTTTTTTGTTTTTACTGTTTAAAAAATAAATAAATTTTATCAGGTTATATACATGTAAAAACGTTAAAAAAAATTTAATATAAAACAAAACAAACAAAAAAGACACACACAAAAAAAATTGCATGCAGAATCCTTAAAAAGAAAGTGTCTTTAAAAAATAGAACAAAAGAAACAAAAAAGACACCAAAAAAAAAACCCAGAAAAAAAAATCTAAAAAAAAAAGATAAAAAATTTAAAGTAAAAAATCATTTAAAAATAAAAAAAATTCACAGTGAGCAAAAACACAATACAATAATAGATCAGAATTTAATGTCTCAAATTTAGCGTCCAAAAAAAAAAAGGCAAAAACAATATTAAGGAAAAAAAAACTCTAAATAGGGGTAAAACCAGCAACACACTGTAGGAAAGAGAAAAGCAACTAAAAAAGAGGCGTAAAACGATAATTATACTTTGCGGGCAGTAATAGGTAATTATACTGTGCGGGCAGCCGGTAATTTCTGCATAATAGGGGTAAAAAGGTCAACTCACTGTAGATGGAGGAAAACCAACTAAATCAGAGGGGCAAAAAAGACTTTGCACTGTATAAAAAACAGTTAAAAAATGCATCCTTTTAGTATATTACTAGTTTAATGCACATGCATTGCACAGGAGAGAAAAATAAATAGATAAATAATTAAGAAAATTAATTAATATTTATTAATGACAGTTGATTATGATAAATAATTCAATTACAATAAGTTTCCAAAAATATAAACAAAAAAAATTAGGTCTTCAATAGTTCTTTTTGCATTCGCATTCCAAACCATCATCACCGTAAGCTAGAAAAACAAATTAACATACATCAAAAAGCGAAAAACAAAATATATAAATCTAGGGAAAAAAAATCTAGAAATAACTTTTAAAAATCAAAAACAAAACAAAAGAAAGCAAACCATACCTATATTTTGCTCTATCTTTTTTGTCTTTAATTTTTTTTTTCAGGACCTCTCTCAATCATAAAAATGTAAAATAATAATAATAATAATTATTATAATAATATAAAAAAAAATTTCTCCGGTGATGTAGAGATAAAGATAGAAAAATAAAAATGATTATGATAATTAAAAATAAAAATAGAAAAAAAAAAACAAAAGGAGAAAAAAACTCAACAGGGGAAAAAAGATTGGAGAAAAACAACAAAACCAAAAATAGATTCTATTATTTTTTTTACTTACTGTTTTTTACAAAAAAAAATTTAATAAATAAATAAATTTCAGTTAGATTATATACATGCAAAACACAAAAATTAACTATAACATCTAAAAAAACAAAAGCCAACAAATGAAAAAGCCAAAAAAACCAAGTACAAATCAAAAAAAGAGAATAAAAAAAATTTGAAAATCGGAAATGTGGAAACAAAAATCATAAAAAATTATAAATTAACGAAAATACGAAGAAAAGATGAATAAAAAACTAAACTTTAAAATTTAAATATTAAAAAGCAGAAAAAAAAAATAAAAGGAAAAAAACTAAAAAGGGGAAAAAAGATTAAAGAAAAACAACAAAATCAAAAAAGATTATATTATTTTTTTGTTTATTGTTTTTTACAAAAAAATAAAAAATAAATTAATTAATTAATTAATTAATTTCAGTTAGATTATATACATACAAACATTACATTTTAACACATCTTTAATGGACAAAATCAAAAATGCATATTAAAATGGTAACAATGTCCAGTTATTTTAGCTATCAGAAAAATCAACTACAAAGAAATGGTAAAATCATTCATAAATAATTTTAGAATGACAAAGTTGTCCAACACTGTAACAAGCTGTAAAAGTAACTAAAGCCCAATGGTAAAATTGCCAATTGAAAAAAAAAAAAAAAGGGTAAAACCGGAATAACACTGTATCAAAGGAAAAAAACAACTACAAATGAAGGGCAAAATCATCCATTAATAATTTTAGAATGACAAAGTTATCCCAATATTGTATCAAATAGTAAAAGTAACTAAAATCCAAGGATAAAATTGCCAATTGACAAAAAAAATAAATGATAAAACATGCATGACACTGTAGCGAAGAAAAAAATAATTAATAGTGAAAGACAAAAAAGTTAATATACTGTAAAAAAAAGTAAAAGTTATTGTACATTACTATATTAAAGTTACTGTATATTATTGTAGCTAAAGCAGTAAAAATAAAAAATAAAAAGGCAAAATATATTGTATATTATTATTAAAGTAATTGTAAAAACCTTATCCTTTTAGTATATTAAATAATAATAATTTTAGAAGAAAAGAGTACGTTGCTTATAAAACAAAACGTTATCAAACTTTAAATAGCTTAATGGTAATAGCATCTTTAACACGAAAAAAAAAAAAAAAAAAAAAAAACAGTAATTAGTTTCAAGAAATTTTACCTCATGGAGAAGGTTAATATCTTGATTGACTGTTTTTCCGGATTGCAAAGAAAAGGAAGGCACGAGATTTTGATTGGGCACTAGAAGGGAAAGAGGGGTGAAGACTCTAGATTTTTTAACTTTTTATTTCTTTAACTTTTTTATTTTTAGTTTCAAGGACAAAGAGAATTTTTAATTTTAAGTTGTTTGTGGTCTCTCAAATTTTTTTTATTATTATTTTTTACTAATCTTAGAGGGTATTTAGGACCTGTTTGGTTCACCATCTCAACTCAAACTAAATTGTACTTTTTTCATCATATTTTTTATCTTTTCTGAAAAAAAATTTTGTCTTTTCTAAAAAAGTCAATAAAAATTACTATTCAAATTTAAAATCTCAACTCAACTCAAACTGAATTTGTGCACCAAACAGACCCTCAGTGAATAAGTTAAGTTTGAATTGAGTTGAAATTTTTAAATTTAAATAATAACTTTTATTGATTTAAATAAAAAATAAAAAAATATGATAAAAAAAATATGATTTAATTTAAAATAAATCTAAATATCAAACATACTCTTAAATTAAAAAGCAGATAAAATTCAGCTTTTCTCTTAAATATAAAATCCAAAAAGATCCAAATAATAATTTTATTTGATCATCTAAGTGAGATGGTGTCCTTAACTTTTAACTTTATTCCTATATACAGGATACGAAAGCCCTTTAAAAATGAATTTTTTTGGGGAAATAAAATTGAAATGAATCCAAATAAAAAAAAAATGACAATCACAGATGTGACTCCCATCTTTGATGTTGTGGGATTAGGACTATAGTTGTTCCTCGGGCAAAGTGTTGACCGGTAGCTACGCGAAGTGGAGGGTTGGGTAATGAAAGGTTGTACAATGGATGGGGTTTAATCAAATCTAACATCAAATCCCTCTTGTTTTTAGCAAATCACCATATTTTATTGGGGAACTAAATAGAACCCAGTTATTATTTGATGAATATGTAACTGAATATTTATAACCAAAGGGTCCAAACCCAACTAAATGGTCCAGACCCAATTATAAATTTTTTTAAATAAACTTAGGATTCGTTTGGTTCGTTAGTTTGAGTTGTGTTTTTGAAGTTGAAATAGTAAATTTTGTTGACTTTTCAGAAAAGATAAAAAAATTTTGAGAAAAAGACAAAGACTTTGAAGAAAAAGACAAAATTTGAGTTGAAAAGTTGAGTTTGAGAGAATGAACCAAACGGAAGCTTAAAGTCCGTTTGGTGTTTGGATTTGAGTTAAGTTTTTTAAGTTTAAATAGTAAATTTTGTTGACTTTTCAAAAAAGATAAAAAACTTTTTCAGAAAAGACAAAAAACTTTTTCAGAAGAAGACAAAAATTTGAGTTCAAACTTGAGGTTTGAACTTGAGCTCCAAACGGAGCCTGACCAATTCATAACTTTAACAATTTTATTCTAAATTAGATAATTTTATATTTTTTACAAATTGCATATTTATTTGTTAATGAGCAAAACATGATAATTATCGCTAATTATTTCCTTCGCCTAACATTTTTAGTTTGTAATAAATTTTTCACACCGAAGATAAATTAGACTTTTTCCCCCTAAATTTTTATGTCTTGTCACAAAATGTCGAGTCGAACTTCAATTTGCAACAAACAATTCCCCATGCACTTGCCGAATTGTTTGCGAATTCCCCCAAAATTAAATTTTTTATTAAAATATACATCTAACATTAGTTGGAAGCATCAGTATAGGCTATAACATGTTTAAGGGGGAAAAAAATGTGATTTGTCCGTTATTTTAACACAACAAACATGTCCAAAAAGATAAACAATCTCCAACATGCAAAACACTGTGAACAAATGGGACCACTAACAGGCCCTTTGTTTACATAGGCTATAACATGTAAGGAACCAACTACGAGGACACTGGGAGATGGTGTTGTGAACGTTGTGTTTGAAAATTGTGTTTGGGGGTAATATGTTTGAACAAGCACGATATATATATGATCAAATCTCGAGATTGGCATTACAACTATGTTAATTTAGCTTTAAAGAAAAATCTAGATAGGCATTAGAACAATGTTAATTAAGGTTAGCTATTATGTTCATTTTAACATCGCTTCAGAGTTTTTATTCGATTTTTACTTAACATATCTTTTCATACTCCCAACAAACTCTTGTTCCCATAATTGCAATTCCCCGTCCTATCCATATGTCTATTGCTTTCTCATCTTAACTCTTCTTCGGCCAACCTTAATTATTTGATTTTTACAAGTCCCTAATTTCATACTCCCCTACAAACTCTTGTTCCTATAATTGCAATTCTTCGTCCCATCCTTAGGCCTATTGCTTTCTCATCTTAACTCTTCTTCAGCCAACTTTTTTTACGCAAGCAATAATTTAATGCCCACTTTAACATCAAGAATTTAATGATGTGAACCCCGTCAAGAATAACGAGACCCGACAACGAAAAAGAACCCAATAATGTTCTACTATCAAGTTTGGATGGGAGACCTCGACCCATTGCTTCAACAAAAACAAGAACCTTGGTATATTTGACCTCAACCCATTGTTTAATGCGAAACAAGAACCTCGATATAAGAAAGACGCCACAAACAGTGGTGGAAATCCGTTTGATAAGTCAATAGTGAACACCACGAAAAATTCTGATAAGTTCGAATAGTTCTTCAAAGAACCAAAGAGAAAATACTCTCACATTTCTAAATAATTAATTCTCCTTTCACTGTTACAAAGACGCCTATTTATAGGCTGAATGTAAAAAAAAAAAAGGTTCCTAAAATAGCTATCCTAATTAAGGCTAAAATCTGATAATTAAATATTCTTACTTCCCTAAAAGAGGAAAAGGAAACAATCTGTCATTTAATTGGCTGATCTCACACCTTCACTAGAAAAGGAAAATTTGACGTTTTTAAATGGCTTTATTATCAGCCATAAACGCCCATGAAAAGTAAAAAATGCCTAAACAAATAAAGGAAAGTAAATATCTTGACATGCAAGCCTTACAACCCAATTTAACTTGCTAAAATTAAACTTAATCTTGGCTAGATTCTTCAAGAACTGAAATAGGATCAGCATTCCATACTCTTGTGCTTGCCATATCCTCATCAATAGGCCTATTGCTTTCTCATCTTAACTCTTCTTCAGCCAACTTTTTTTACGTAAGCAATAATTTAATGCCCATTTTAACATCGCTTCAGAGTTTTCATTTGATTTTTACTTAACATCTCTTTTATACAAGTCCCTAATTTCATACTCCCTTACAAAAACTTGTTCCCATAATTGCAATTATCCATCCCATCCACATGCTTGTTGCTTTCTCACCTTATCTCTTCTTTGGCTAACTTTTTTTTACCCTTTTATCCTATCAATTCAAATCTATCATCATATCCATAAGTTACAACTTCCATCCCCAAAGTATTCTTCCCCTACTTACCACTGTAAATATCCCAACAACATACTTGCTTCATTTCCATTGTATTTACAATATTGTTACATTTCGGTTTACCCTACTATACAAACGACAACCTCCAAATTTTTTTCCCCTAGCCTACGACATACACTTTTGTAGCTCACATTGCTAATACCATTGATTTACATTTTCGTTCTGCCAAATATACATTTATTGTCTCATGCGTGCACATTTTGTCTATTTTTTATATTTACTTATTTTCCTTCCACCTATACTCCTATGTTCATTTACCATTCCACCCTTCATTCCAATAATTTATATCATACACAACTGACTTTCAGTCAGCCTTTTCCAGTCCAACCTTCCTTCCTCCCAACACGTGCACGTCGGTACCGTCTCCAAATCGGTGCCGGACTTGAGACTTGCTGTAAAATAATATATTGAATTCTAAAATTTTAAAAGGGGTATTCCTCTAAATCATCCACAATGCACAACGCTGCTGGTAGATGGGCTCCCTCCCCGCATGAAGCCACCAATAGATTGGCTATTTCCCCACTGACACCCCTAGCTCGTGCAACTCCTTCCTCGTGCGATGTCGTTGGTAGATCTAGTGTCTCCCTCCCCTTGCTACGCCCTCCTTCCTTTTCGCAATGTTGGATCTACCCCTTTCTTCAAGATACTGAATCTCGCCGTTCAAAAGCCACTATAGCAAAATCTGACCATTGAAGGTCGAATCTTACTACCAATAGGGCAAATCTTGACGGATCTCATGGAAATAGAGAAAGATATATTTAAAAATGATCTATCACGTATTGATTAATAAATCACTATTTGACGTGATAAATCCTTCATTGATATCGTCGTGATCATCAAGTATATCAATGATTGATCCCACAGTAAATCATTAATGATTGACTTCATAATTAGTCATTGATAAACTGTAATATAAAATAATCAAATTTTCTAATTAAAAAAACTTTAGACTTTTTTTTAATATATATATAAATAAAAGAACTTAAAAAAAAGGTGGGGAGGGTAAATAGCCTTTTTTTTTTTTTTTAAATAATGGTTGAAGTTTTCAAAAATTAATTAAAAGATCTTTTTTTTTTTAAATGGTCAATCAATGATTGACCATATAATATGACTAATTTGGTCAATTAATGATTGACCATAACATAAATCACTAAATTTCATAGTCAATCACTGATTGACCAAATCTAAAAAAATGACAAATGACCATTTTGCTAAATTAAAAAAAAGTTCGGCTAAATAAATTAATTTTTTTTAAATGATCAATCAGTAATTGGCCACATAATATTATCAATTTGGTCAATCGCTGATTGACCATAACGTAAATAATCAAATTCCATAGTCAATCACTGATTTACTTGTAATCAAATCACTAATTGATCAAATTCGAAAAAATGACAAACGGTAATTTTGCTAAATAAAAAGATTCAGACATTTATTAGATTAGGTAACTAAAAAAGGTCATTTAGTTTATTTTTCCATAAAAAAATCTATTTTCCTATGAACCCCTAAGGTAAATTATAGATGTAACGCCCCAAATGTTAACCGATAATAATGATATAAATTAACATGAGTAACGTGATGAGATAATATTTAGTTAATTCATGTCGTAGATTAAAGATTGGGTAAGATCATTGGAGGAGCTTGGAGAGGAAGCAGGATGTTGTGTGATGGAAAATGAAAGAAACGATCATGAAAGAACATATATAAATTTAAAAAAAAAAAATTGGGACTTTAATTTTTGTTTATTTTGAAAGATATTTTTATGGACTTTTTTAATTTTATTTTATGACATGAATTTTTAAATTAATAGTAATTATAATGTTTATTTTTTATAAGTTGAAAAACTTTCCAAAAGTTATTTAAATTTTCTAAGTAAATTTTCTGATAAATATATCATTTGAATTTAATTTATTTTTATATTTTTATAATAATTAAGATTGAAGAATAAGTCAACCGTAATGATATATGTTAGAATAAAAGCCACCCATGCAACTTTCTCGACATGCCTTAGTTGTCAACCCGATCGACACCAGTGGTGTCATCCACGAAATGGCGCCTACTCTAGTTTACCATCAGATAATCTCTCTCTCTCTCTCTCTCTCTCTCTCTCGTGGGAATTTTGATCTTTTTCTTTGTGCTTTTGGTCTCTTTCAATTATCGAAATAAACTTTTTAGGCTTGCCTAGGAAACAAGTAAAATGTCCAAGTCCAAGTCACGTGGATGAAAGACGATAAATTTGAATAACAACTTTGAAAAAGATATTTCCCTAAAAAAAACTTTCAAGAGGAAAAACTGATTTCTGAGCTCAGCTGTGTGATTTGTCGGCATAGACAATAGGATTAATTGATAAATTATCCTATTGACACCTAATATGAAAGTAATATATGAGACATTACAAGTTTTATTGATATTTACTTATTTACTTTTCACACATATTTTTTTAAATTATCCGTCAATAAAATTCAAGATTTTAACTACTACTTATTACTTATTACATACCTTTTAATATTACTAAAAAATCCCTACAATTAAGTTCAAAAAAGAATCCCCGCAATTAAACTATAATTTTTATAATTTTTCCACCCACAAATCAATAAGTAACCTCCCTTTTTAAACAAACTTTTTTTTTTTTCATTTTTTTCTACGTTTCTGCTACTGAAGAAGAAGAAATCCCGTCCTTCTTTTGGTTCTCTTCTGGGTAATGGACTCTTTGTTGTTTGCATCTTCAAAGGTTATGCTTGAATCTCCATAGTCCTCACATGATATGAAAAAACTATCACTAATAACCTTTCTCTTTCTCTTTTTTTTTTTTTTCCCCTTAATTTTTAATTTTTAATTTTTTAAGTTAATTTTCAACAGTTCTTTTTCATTTATATTTATTTTTTGTTTTCCTTTTCCTGAGAAAAGGATTTCGTACCACAACAACAATTTTAATAAATTGTACACATGTAAAAGATTAATAAGGTGTTTGATGAATGAGTTGAGTTTAAGTTGAGTTGAAATTTTTAAATTTAAATAGTATTAATTTTTTTAAAAATAATTATAAATTTTTTTAATTTAAAAAAAATAAAAATTAAGATAAAAAAATATAATTTAATTAAAATAAAACTTAGATATCAAACATCCCCTCGTCAAAAACTTAATATGAAATGAACTTGTACGATTGTATTTTTTAAAATTATTAAGGCGAGTGGTATAGAAAGTATCTTTTAAAACTTGTATTCTTAAATGTAATATTACTCAAAAATAATTAATTAAGGATCTGTTTGGTAATGGATTTGGTTCAATTTTTTTTTTATCTTTTTTTCTAAAAATTTTTATCTTTTAATTTTTTGTCTTTTCTGAAAAATCAACAAAATTTACTATTTAAACTTATAAATCTTAACTCAAGACCTTAAGTCAATTTCTGTAGTCCCCACATACCAAATTATGGTACATTTTTCAAAATGCATAGATAAACGTGCAATTTTGTCCTATTGGTTTTGAAACCGGTGACAGCCGGTTTTGGTGTGAGTTAAAAGAGCTTCATCAAAATCGATGCAATATAAAAAATGGGAGGAAGGGTAGGTTAGTAAGTTCCCTGAAATAAAATAAAAAATATCTGATGAGGAAAGGGGGTGAATAAGGATAAATTAGTAAAAGAGTAATGGTCAGAATGGTAATTTAAAGCCATAAGTATTATAATATTATATTTTTAGTTGTAATGATAACTCCTTACTTCGTAACAGACAAGGACATTGTAACGTGTACATAATACTGTCTTAGCGGTGATGCACACTGGAAATTTGTTTCTCGCCCTTTATGGGCTTTAAACATACTTCTATTGGGCCAGTAACTTGCAAAGAAATTACGGTTCAAAAAAAGAAAAAAGTCATTTCTAAAAGTATTTAAAGTAAATTAAAAAATATTTGACATAAATAACATAGTTATGAGAAACTAGTTATTTACGAAAATTTTTATTAGAATTATATTTTTTTTCATAATTATACTTCGTAAATAAATTATATATCATAAGATAATTTTTTTTTTAAAATAAATCATTTTATTTACAATAATATTGTTTAAGATTTTTATGTTGCAAACATGCTTCATTTATCGTGAATATGCTATTTATCAATTATCCAAAAAGTTTTTTACTATTTATTTTCATTACTAGAGGTCTTTCACTTATTTACCTCATTCTCCCTCTATTGTGAGAGAGAAAATAATAGTAAATTACAATTTTACGGTAAAAAGCAATGTTCTAAAAAAGTTGAAGTAAATAGTATATTTACTAGGTAAATTGAGAATTTATTAAGTGAACAACAAATGTGAGAGTCACTATATTAAGTTCAATAAGTTCTACTGAGTTGAAAATAGACATTTGGATTTTTCCACATTGGTGGGGAAAAGTAACCGTCCCCCCACCATAGAAGTCCCCTTGTAATGTTATGCTTATGAGATTAATGCAAATGATTCTTTTTGAAAACTAATTTTCCAATTTGACACTACTTTGGACATTTTTTTTAGTTTGTTAAAAATAAAAATTGAAAAACAAAAATTGGAAAAGGTACACTCTCCTTCTCTCACTCTCTGAATACGAAAAAAGTTGCAGTGTTTAGCCGGCGTCGTTTGAGTCTCGATACTTGGATTCACCCCTGTGTTATTTTGTCGAAAAGTTTAGGTTAGGTTTTCGTAGTTTCTAAGAATGTATCGAGGGAATTAGCTAATATGGGATTTAGTCCTTAGATTTGAAATTCAAATTATGTAACTAACTTTTACTCACGCGATTCACTTCTAATTACTATAAAATAGAAGTGACTAATTGTAATAAAAAAGTTAACGAGGAATACAAGTCTTTTGTGCAGTGCATTCTTGACTCTATCCTTGTATTAGATTTTATGGTATTAGAGCAGTTAAGGCTAATATTGGTTGAGAGAGACGAAAGTCATCATGACGGATTATGGAGTAAACAAAGATAGGTCTGAGGTTTCTTCGGAAATTAGCCAACCAATTTCTAAAATTACTCCCACTGCAACTTTTGAGCCCATTTCTCTCCAAATTACTAACCACAAACTCAACGGAAAGAATTACCTGCAATGGTCTCGCTCTGTTCAACTCGTGATTCATGGCAAAGGGAAGTTTGGGTATATCAATGGTTCAATCCCGAAACCAAACCCTAATGATTCCTCGTACCCGAATTAGGATGTTCAGATTTCTATGGTTATGGTGTGGCTTATTCACTCCATGGATGAGAGTATTGGTGAAACTTATCTGTTTCACACCACGGCAAATGACATTTGGGATGCCATGTCCTTAGCGTATTCTGATCTTGCAGATTCCTCTCAAGTCTTTAAGTTACGTAACCGTTCTCGGAACCTTCGTCAAGGAGAGTACTCCGTTACTCAGTATTTCAATACATTGAAGAAACTTTGGCAAGAGTTGGATCTTTTTGCTATTTGCAAATGGAAACATCCAGAGGATGGTGCCTTATGTCGCAAGCTTGTCACAAAAGAGTAGGTGTATTACTTCTTTGTTGTTTTCAACTGGGAGCTTGATGAGGTCCGTGGTCGTATCCTTGGTCTCAAGCGTTGCCTAAAATTGATGAGGTATTTGCTGATGTTCACCAGGAAGAGTCTTGGAGGAGGGTGATGCTTACCGAGTCTTTGTCTCCTTCTCTCCTGAATGACACCTTTACCTTGATTGCCCGAGGTTCCAACACTTAGAATGATGGCCGATCCCAGAAAAAGAACTAAGCTTGGCGTGATCACTTCAAGAAACCCTATCACACCAAGGATACATGCTGGAAGATTCACGGTAAACCTACTAATTGGGTTCCAAACCATCTTTGCAATCGAGATAAAAAAGGTCTCCAAGCGATTACTGCTTCCGACTCTACCACTCCAGAACCACATGTTGCCTTCTCCAAATCTCAGATGGAGCATCTCTGCAAACTCCTTTCCAACTCATAGCCGTCCAGTTCAAACATGGCACCACAAGCAGCTCAGTGACTACTTTTAGTGGCCTTACGACTCAAGGTGAGCCATGGATTATTGATTCTGGGGCCGCGGATCATATGACAGGTTGTGCAAAATGTTTTTCGTCCTATATTCCAAGTCCTGGTAATCACAGAGTCAAAATAGCAGATGGCTCTTTCACTACTATAGCCAAGGTTGACGATATTAGAATCAACCTAACTATTACCCTCCAGGGCATCCTTCATGTCCCTAATCTCTCTTGCAATCTTTTGTCTATTAGTAAAATTACAAGAAATTTAAATTGTACTGTCAATTTCACAACGTCTATATGTGTTTTTTAGGACTGGACTTCAAGAAGGAGGATTGGCAATGGTAAGGAAGTATCGGGGTCTTTACTACTTTGAATAGGATTCTTACGTGAGTAGTCATGTTCGAACGGTTGCAGGTGACTCTTCCCTCACCAGAAAATAAAAAATTATGCTTTTGCATTGTAAGGTAGGACATCCGAGCTTCCTGTACTTAAAACATTTGTTTCCATCATTATTTCGCAACATAGATTATTTTCATTGTGTTGTTTGTCAATTAGCCAAACATAGTTTTTCTTCCTCCACAACCCTATCGGGCTTCAAAACTTTTTGCGTTAATTCATAGTGACATCTGGGATCCTTATTGTGTTCGTACATTGTCTAACAAATGGTGGTTTATTTCTTTCGTGGATGATCATACAAGAGTTTGTCGGGTGTATCTTTTACGGGACAAATCAGAGGCTACACAGACGTTTAAAAATTTCTATTCCATGATCAAAAAGCAATTTAATGAACATGTTCAAATTTTGCCAACTGATAATAGAACGGAGTATTTTCATTCATTCAATTCTTGAACAATTTTTAACGTCAAATGGCCTCATTCATCAAAGCTCATGTATAAGTGCTCCGCAACAAAATGGGATTTCCAAAAGAAAAGCTCGCTATCCCTTAGAAGTGGCTCGGTCATTATTATTTATGTCCAATGTTCTGAAGTGTTTTTTGAGGGATGCCATTCTTACAGCATGTTTTCTAATAAATAGGTTGTCGTTTTGTGTTTTAGAGTATAAAACTCTGTTAGATTATCTTTCTCAGTTATATCCTCACAATCGTGCATTTTCCTATCTAGACCTTAGGGTTTTCGGTTGTTCCGCATTTGTCCACATTCTTGATATTAATAGTTCCAAACTTGAGCCTATGTCTCATAAGTGTGTCTTATTAGGTTATTCCACCACTTAAAAGGGTTTTAGATGTTATTCTCTTGAAAAGAAAAGATATTTTGTGTCTAGGGATGTAACGTTTGTTGAAATCCAATCCTATTGTCCCAAAAAGGTCTAGGTTCGGATCCCTTTCTTGAAAGAATTTCAAATTCTAATGACTGGTTCTTCCAAAAAATGAATTTTGAAACTGAACCTAGATCTTCCAATTCGAATTCAAGTCTGTGGGAATATTTTTGGGATTTTTCTCCCTCAGAATCTTCCACGCACACTCCAGCACAAAATCCTACTTTGTTTCTTCCAACAAATTCAAAATTTTCCCCAACAAATTCGAACTCCAATCAGGATCTTTCTTCCAATATGGATTCTACTCTTCCTTGCAATCCGAATTCTGTTTCAACAAAAAATCCAACGAATCTTCCTTCCATAAATACTAATCCCCACATCCACTTCCACAAAATCCCGTCCTCCTACCAATTTTCAATCTGACTTCTCCCACCATAGATTCTCCACAACATCCTCTTGTTCCACCAAATTCAAATTCAGAATCTCCTCACATATCTCCTCCAGATTCTTCCCAATCTCCACCAACCGAAAATCTTCTTACAGATTCTCTTTCTATACCACCCAGTACAAATCCTTATACTCTCTCTCCTGAAAAAATCTTGTCTCCACCTATGCCTACATATAAGTAAAAATCAACGGCAAGGAGAGAGGGATTGTAGCCGTTTTCATGCAAAAGAAGAATCATAAAGGAAAAAAAGATCCCGATCGCCACTTTACTTGTGACTCGAATTTTGTGTCAGGAAAACCGATAGACCAATCTGATGCCAACATTCCCATTGCCAAACAGAAGGGAACCAGATCCTGTACGCAGCACCTCATCTCGAACTTTGTTACATATGAGCACCTTTCAAAATCGGTTCAAGCGCTCGCTACAAATCTATCACCTGAAAAGGTTCCAAATTCTATACAAGAAGCATGGGAAGATCCAAAGTGGAAGAAGGTGATAATGGAAGAATGCAAGCCCTTGATAAGAATGGAACATGGGAGATTGTTCAAAAACCAAGAAATAAAACACCAGTTGGGTGTAAATGGGTGTTTACGGTTAAATATAAGGCAGACGGTTCAATTGAAAGGTATAAGGTGAGGTTCGTAGCAAAAGGATATGCACAGACTTATGGGATCGATTATCAGGAGACATTTGCTCTGGTTGCAAAGATGAATACATTTCAGGTTCTTCTATCCTTGACAGCAAATTAAAATTGGCCTCTCCAACAATTAGATGTGAAGAATGCCTTCTTAAATGGAGACCTCAAGGAAGACGTTTTCATGGAATTACCGCCTGGTTTTGACAAGGAAGGAAAGAATTGCAAAGTTTGCAAATTGAACAAGTCCTTGTACAGATTAAAGCAATGACCAAAAGCTTGGTTCGACAAATTTACCAAAGCAATTCGACAACAAGATTATGTACAAGCACACGCAGATCATATGATGTTCTATAAACATAGGAATAGGAAAATCATGATTCCCATTGTCTATGTCAATGATATCATTCTTACCGAAGATGACACGAAAGAGATGGAGAGACTAAAGAAAATGCTCGCTTTGGAGTTCGAGATGAAAGATTTTGGAAACTTGAGATACTTCCTTGGAATGAAGGAGGCTAGAAACAAGACTGGGATCTCAGTTATACAACAAAAGTATGTACTAGATCTATTGAAGGAAACATGGATGCTAGGCTACAAACCAATTGATACACCAATGGATCAGGGCTCAAAGCAGGGGTTGTCTACTAGCAGGAATCCGGCTGACAAGGGAAGGTATCAACGTTTAGTGGGTAAACTTATCTACCTCTCGCATACAAAACCTGATATAGCTTTCCTAATAAGCTGTGTTTGCCAATATATGCATGCACCAACTGAGGAACATATGGAAGCAGTGATTCAAATTTTGAGATACTTGAAAGGTACTCTAGGGAAAGGCCTATTTTTCAAAAAAAATGAAGCAAGAAAGATTGAAGTTTTTACAGATGCAGATTGGGCAAGATCTATCAATGACAGGAGGTCTACATCAGGATATTGCACCTTCGTCTGGGGCAATCTAGTGACATAGAGGAGCAAGAAACAAGCGGTAGTAGCCTGAAGTAGTGCAGAGGACGAACTTTGGTCGATAACCCTTGGTATTTGTGAAGCTCTGTGGTTAAATATGTTACTAGAGGAATTGAAGACAATGACAGAGATGCCAATGAAGATTTACTATGACAACAAAGCGGCCATCAGCATATCTCACAATCTACTACATCATGATCGGACCAAACATGTTGAAGTGGACCAGATTTTATCAAAGAGAAAATAAAAGAGGGGACGATCTATGTGGTGTACGTGCGAACCTCCGAGCAAACAACTGACGTTAACCAAAGGACGTTTCATACCAATGTTCGAGAAAATAGTTGACAAGCTAGGAATGTATTATCTATATAGTCCAACTTGAGGGGGAGTGTCAAAAAGTTTAGGTTAGGTTTTCCTAGTTTCTAGGAATGTATCGAGGGAATTAACTAACATGGGATTTAGTCCTTAGATTTGAAATTCAAATTATGTAACTAACTCTTGCTCACGTGATTCACTTCTAATTACTATAAAATAGAAGCAATTAACTGTAATGAAAAAGTTAACAAGGAATACAAGTTTTTTGTGCAGTGCACTCTCAACTCTCTCATTGTATTAGCTTTATATTTTGGTCTTTACCAGTGGATCCAGTGTTGATTTGGGGTCGAATTCTTTTGTATTTTGAGTCATTTGTGTCTTATGTATTTTGTTTCTTGTGAAATGAAATTTTCCTTTTCAGAAAAAAAAAAAAAAAAAAAATCAAAAGTCAACACAATATGTTATATCCAAACTTTTCTATTAATAAAAAAAAATATATTAAGATATCACATATGTCATAGAAACCAATAGTGATCACCGACATTGTTAGTTGTGATAATTTTAAAAAACAAAAAATAAATAATTCAAGAATTCATTTATTAGAAGTTATCATTGTCAGAGGTTTTTTTGTTAC
Source organism: Ficus carica (assembly GCA_009761775.1). Classification (NCBI taxonomy): domain Eukaryota; kingdom Viridiplantae; phylum Streptophyta; class Magnoliopsida; order Rosales; family Moraceae; genus Ficus; species Ficus carica. The sequence goes on along the minus strand of CM019748.1, from coordinate 7,597,365 downwards.
GTAAAATTACATTTGTATGTATTAATGAATCTGGTATGAAAATGGGTGACATGAAAGAAATTTTTTCAGTTACATAAATAAAATGTTATTTTACCATATAGTTGGAAGTTAGATGTCATATTAGTTTTTTTCTTCAAAATATTTGTATATATGTATATATCTATCAAGACGTGGAGAATTAAAAGTTGTTATTGTGGGATGTTTTATGTCGTATGCAGTTGTGCATTGATATGTATACTCGGACATTGGATCAAATTGAGTGGTGTGGATTTAAATTTTGTCTTTTAAATAGCATAAATGTAAAAGAAATTTAGATTATATGTCTTTAAAATTGTTTTGATAAGCTCGCATTAAGTCACTGTACTAATATTTTAGAACATCACAATGAGTAATAATTTGAGATATATGCATTAAATAGATTGCTTATATAATGTTTACACGGCTTAACAACACGAAAAAGAAAAAATAAAACAGAAAAACGAAAAAAGAAGAAAGAAGAAAGAACTACTAGAATAGAAATAGTAGTACACGGAAATGATGTTAAAGCTTGGATGAAGGTGGGACCCTCCATAATTTGGTAACTACAAGTCAAGAAACATTTTTTTAATCAACCGGTTGTTAACCGGTTGCACTTTTCTATACCCCTTCAATGCCCTTACATACCCTCCATCAATCCAAGCTGTCGGATCATTTTGGTCTTATTAAATAATTCATGTCAACTAATCTAACGTTCATTAGTTTGTGGGGGAAATTTCTCCCATTTTAAAAGTGGTGGCCACTAATAAAATTTATTAAAAATGATGTGAAAAAAAATAAACAAAGGGGTGACGATAGATCTCCTTATTATATAATTGCACTTTTTTAGGTTAAATACATAATTTTTTTGGCAGAAAGGTTAAATACATAATTATATTTATATAGACCTCCCCATATATCAGATGAGTGATTTAAAAAAATAAATAAATAAAAATTTGCATAGAATTAGAAGAAACGAAATAAAATTATGGGTGTTTGGTTATTAGTTTATTTTAAACTAAATTGTATTTTTTTTTATCATGATTTTTATCTTTTTTTGAAAAAAATTTGTCTTTTCTGAAATTTTTTTTTGTCTTTTCTGAAAAATTACTATCAAAACTTAAAAATCTTAAACTAAATTCATTCACCAAACATCCCCTTATATTTATTTTTTCCAAACTTTTTAATTCTAAACATATTGTTTCAACTATACGCATAAGTTCAAACATTTATTATTTTTTTTCTAATCAAACATTTACAAAACTACAATCAAATGTACATATTGGGTCTAAAACACTATCAAGCGATCCTAATAAAAAATACTTAAAAATATTAATGATGTTCAATATTATATTAATAAAAAAATTGATTTTATTAATAAATTTTATATTATGAAATCTATTTTTTATTAACGGGTGATGTTAATGTTCCCTAACGTAACTCGTCCCAATATATCATTTTCATTGAATTAGTAAGACCGACTTTTTCACTTAAAAGAAGCAAAATAATTCTGCTTAGTATTTCCCAGTAACAGTAATACTGACTTTCTCAATATTTCAAACTACGGATTTCTTTTGCAACTAATAGTACTACTTTTTGGGTAGTGTCAGCCCTCACACGGAGCTAGAGTGCTTTAGTAAAATAGCCTTTCAACTTTTTTTAATTTGTAAAATAACCTTTAAAAAAATATAATTAGCAAAATAGCTTTTCTTTAAAAAAAATAATGTAAAAAGAAAAGAAATTAATATAAGGGTTAAAAAAAAACTTAAAAAGAAAAAAAAAATCTTGGACATTGTTCTGTGTTCTTGTTCTGTCGAAGGAGTTCTTCTTCTTCTGAGGTCTCAGGCATTGAACAAGGAGTCCTGCTTATTAGCCCAAGCTACCATTCTTCTTCTTCTTCTTCGTCCAAACCAAGCAAAATATTCGGAGGTTCTTCTTCGACCGTTCTTCTTGGTCTGAGTCATTGTTCTTCTTTCACTGCTTCTTCGCCCAAATATTCGAACATTCTTCTTCTTCTTCTTCTTCTTCTTCTTAGTCGAAACCAAACAAAATCTTTGGAGGTTCTTCTTCGACCGTTCTTCTTCTTCTTCGTCCAAACCAAATTCTTCGCCCATTTTTCTTCTTCTTCTTCTTCTTCTTCTTCTTCTTCGTCCAAACCAAACAAAATATTCAGAGGTTTGCCAAAGCTGAAACCGAACCCCACCACCAGAGAAAAGATAAAGAAGCAAAAACCCATTTCCACGACCGTTCTTCGCTCCCATTTCCACTCTGCCAAACCCCAAACCCCACCACCAGAGAACGAGCTTTCTCCCAGCCTCCTTCCGCCCGGCACGCGACCTCCGTCGCCGGTAACGCGTCACAACTCATTTCGATTACGAGTTCGAGGTTCCTCTTCGGCGTTGATCCAGCAAGTTCGTAGGTAATTCTGGTCACATTTTTCCACAAAACTTATCTTTGAGATTTGTTGTGTTTGATTATGGGAGGTGGTCACCGATGAGGTTGTGGTGGGTTTTTTTTTAATTTAATTTAATTTTATTTTGCCCAAAGTTGTGACGACGATAATGAATTGCTAACTTTCAACTATGAATCAAATAACAGCTTTTAGGTTCAACAATCCAAAAAACAAGAAACAAAATGACAAAATACAAGGCATAAAACAGGAACGGAAAACCAAACACAATGTTCAGACTTTAATATTCACAATTGAGCCGAAACTAGAAAGCAGATCATCCTAATTATTTCAAAATCCCCAGAGTCAAAGCAGCTACAAAGAGCTATACAATAAAAAATTAACTGCGATTCATTCAATCTCCTCTCAAGCATAATAAAAGCTTGCTTCAAATGCAGAATTTTTGGTAGGGGACTGATCAGAAATTGTGGTAATGGGTTCATGTTTTGGGAGCAATGTTGGAAGAACTTTGGTAGGCTTGTCATTGCAACCACGTTGTTTATATGTCTTTTCAAATTCAAACTTCAGTTGTCTTTGTCCTTCACACACCACACTATACTATAATCCGTTGATATTGTTATTGATTGTTGATATATGTATCTAGTTAGCCCCTGTTGGTTACCGTTGAAGAATGTGAACTTTGGCTATTTTTGTGGTTTGATTTCTGTTTTATTGATTGAGTTCCTTTGATTTATGTTCTTTTGATTGAGTGCTCCTTATATTTGTAGTGTGAAATACTAACGAATGTTCCCACATGATAATTATTTGAAACTATTTATCCTGTTCCTCCAGAATCGCAATGGCACAATATCCCTGAAGAAGTAAGAGCGATTCAGGTAGCAGCGCCAGACGTGGAAATGTTTAGAGGCAGGCCAAGATTAACTTGCTTCCCTTCCCAAGGAGAATGTATAGTGAAGAAGTATAAATGCGCGTCATGTGGTCAGAAAGGACATAATTAAAAAAAATGTCCCAACTTAGCAAATCCTTCCGATGTTAGCAGCAACACCTAATAATGACAATTATTTGTTTGACAGTTTATTTTTCATTAATTCCGTTTTACGAATGCTTGTAATTTGTGAAATTCATGTATTATGTTCGAGGAATTCATGTACTATGTGTTTTGTTTTTTGTATTTTGTTTTTTGTTTGTTGTTTTTTGGTTTTTGTTTATGGTTTTTTGGTTTTTGTTTAATGTGAAATGTTTGCTATATCAGTTATTAGTTTGTTTGAAGAGCCAAAAATCTGACGGTTCGAAAGCAACGAACAAGTGATGTTGTTCTTGAATGATATTTATTACGTGTTGTGGTCGATCCGTAGGTTTTTAGGCCAATAATACATGTAGTTAGGTGAAGGAATGACTTTTTTTAATTTTCGCTTAAGTGGAAAAAATTAAAAAAATTTAACTCTATGTACCACAGGAACGACCACACGGTTGTTCCGTCCAAAAACCCGGTCGTTCCTCAACTTCCGTGGTCGTTCCTTCAGGAAAAAGTCCACAATTACATTTTCACATTTTCTGGTGTGGTTATTTTTCATTTTCGGAAAGAAAAAAAAAATTTACTCTATGTACCACAGGAACGACCACACGGTTGTTCCGTCTAAAAACCCGGTCGTTCCTTAACTTCCGTGGTCGTTCCTTCAGGAAAAAGTCCACAATTACATTTTCACATTTTCTGGTGTGGTTATTTTTCATTTTCGGAAAGAAAAAAAAATTTTACTCTATGTACCACAGGAACGACCACACGGTTGTTCCGTCCAAAAACCCGGTCGTTCCTCAACTTCCGTGGTCGTTCCTTCAGAAAAAAGTCCACAATGACTTTTTCAAATTTTCTGGTGTGGTTATTTTTCATTTTCGGAAAGAAAAAAAAATTTTACTCTATGTACCACAGGAACGACCACACGGTTGTTCCGTCCAAAAACCCGGTCGTTCCTTAACTTCCGTGGTCGTTCCTTCAGGAAAAAGTCCACAATTACATTTTCAAATTTTCTGGTGTGGTTATTTTTCATTTTCGGAAAGAAAAAAAAATTTTACTCTATGTACCACAGGAACGACCACACGGTTGTTCCGTCCAAAAACTCGGTCGTTCCTCAACTTCCGTGGTCGTTCCTTCAGGAAAAAGTCCACAATTACATTTTCAAATTTTCTGGTGTGGTTATTTTTCATTTTCGGAAAGAAAAAAATTTTTTACTCTATGTACCACAGGAACGACCACACGGTTGTTCCGTCCAAAAACCCGGTCGTTCCTCAACTTCCGTGGTCGTTCCTTCAGGAAAAAGTCCACAATTACATTTTCAAATTTTCTGGTGTGGTTATTTTTCATTTTCAGAAAGAAAAAAAAATTTTACTCTATGTACCACAGGAACGACCACACGGTTGTTCCGTCCAAAAACTCGGTCGTTCCTCAACTTCCGTGGTCGTTCCTTCAGGAAAAAGTCCACAATTACATTTTCACATTTTCTGGTGTGGTTATTTTTCATTTTCGGAAAGAAAAATAAATTTTACTCTATGTACCACAGGAACGACCACACTGTTGTTCCGTCCAAAAACCCGATCGTTCCTCAACTTCCGTGGTCGTTCCTTCAGGAAAAAGTCCACAATTACGTTTTCAAATTTTCTGGTGTGGTTATTTTTCATTTTCGGAAAGAAAAAAAAATTTTACTCTATGTACCACAGGAACGACCACACGGTTGTTCCGTCCAAAAACGCGGTCGTTCCTCAACTTCCGTGGTCGTTCCTTCAGGAAAAAGTCCACAATTACATTTTCACATTTTCTGGTGTGGTTATTTTTCATTTTCGGAAAGAAAAAAAATTTACTCTATGTACCACAGGAACGACCACACGGTTGTTCCGTCCAAAAACCCGGTCGTTCCTTAACTTCCGTGGTCGTTCCTTCAGGAAAAAGTCCACAATTACATTTTCACATTTTCTAGTGTGGTTATTTTTCATTTTCGGAAAGAAAAAAAAATTTTACTCTATGTACCACAGGAACGACCACACGGTTGTTCCGTCCAAAAACCCGGTCGTTCCTCAACTTCCGTGGTCGTTCCTTCAGAAAAAAGTCCACAATTACTTTTTCAAATTTTCTGGTGTGGTTATTTTTCATTTTCGAGAAAAAAAAATTTTAACTCTATGTACCACAGGAACGACCACACGGTTGTCCCGTCCAAAAACCCGGTCGTTCCTGTGGTCCCGTGGTCGTTCCGAAGGTTTTAGTCCTCTAATACATGTGGGCAGGGTGTGGTGTGGTTATTTTTCATTTTCGGAAGAAAAAATTTAAAGGTTTTTCCCAAAATAGAGATGACTCAATGTGTCACAAGGTTTTTTCCCAAATTTTTCATTAGGCATGTGGTTAGGTTATTGAGTCATCTCTATTTTGGGAAAACCTTTAAATTTTTTTTCCGAAAATGAAAAATAACCACACCACACCCTGCCCACATGTATTAGAGGACTAAAAACCTTCGGAACGACCACGGGACCACAGGAACGACTGGGTTTTTGGACGGAACAACCGTGTGGTCGTTCCTGTGGTACATAGAGTAATTTTTTTTTTTCTTTCCGAAAATGAAAAATAACCACACCAGAAAATTTGAAAAAGTAATTGTGGACTTTTTTCTGAAGGAACGACCACGGAAGTTGAGGAACGACCGGGTTTTTGGACGGAACAACCGTGTGGTCGTTCCTGTGGTACATAGAGTAAAATTTTTTTTTTCTTTCCGAAAATGAAAAATAACCACACCAGAAAATGTGAAAATGTAATTGTGGACTTTTTCCTGAAGGAACGACCACGGAAGTTGAGGAACGACCGGGTTTTTGGACGGAACAACCGTGTGGTCGTTCCTGTGGTACATAGAGTAAAATTTTTTTTTCTTTCCGAAAATGAAAAATAACCACACCAGAAAATGTGAAAATGTAATTGTGGACTTTTTCCTGAAGGAACGACCACGGAAGTTGAGGAACGACCGGGTTTTTGGACGGAACAACCGTGTGGTCGTTCCTGTGGTACATAGAGTTAAATTTTTTTAATTTTTTCCACTTAAGCGAAAATTAAAAAAAGTCATTCCTTCACCTAACTACATGTATTATTGGCCTAAAAACCTACGGATCGACCACAACATTTCCGGAACGACCACGGAACAACCACGGAAGATATGCGTCGCTCACAACACTTAATGAATATCAATCATAAATCATGTCTATAGATGCTGACTTATTGAGTTTTCGAAATTTTTTTCTCTTAAACAAAAAACAAAAAACTAAACACTAAGCTAATGAATTCTTCGAAAATACTTAATGAATTACACAAATTACTATCATTCGTCGAAACATAGACTTAATTTAATTTTTTTTAAATTAACGGAAAAAAAAAAAAAACCATTTCTTCACATAATGTTCCGTATTATTGGCCTCCAATCCCATGGAACGAGCACAAAACCCAATGAACGACCACGGAATTTTACGGAACGACCGTGTGGTCGTTCCGTAAAAAACATTGACTTTTTTATATTTTTCCCTTCGAACGAAAAAAATAATAACCAATAATCACCGTTCCGTAATGTAAGATTTGCCTAAAAAAAAAAAAACATATTTGTCAAACAATAACCAATAGCCAATAACTGTATTTTTTAAAATTTTCAATGAAGCGAAAATAAAAAAAAAACCAACATATTTGCAGCACTTCTTGACTATACACATTCAATTTTTTGATTAATGAATAAAATAACTACAGTTAACATTATTCCGAAAATGAAAAATTAAAATAGTATCCAAATATTGTGGTTACAAATTCATATATAAACATATTGGCAGTCAACGGAAAACATAGTACTAAATTTCTTGATTCTTTAAAGTGTTCTTGTGGGCTTAGAAGCAGCTTGCAACCTTTTTTCAGCATCATAACTCGAGTGCTGCATCTTGTTTGGCAACTGTACCACATAAGGTGAGCGCAAGACCGCCGCTCTTTTCCGCAGCCTCTCAGGCCGGCCCGCGCTCTTTTGAACATTTTCGATATTGGCATCGACTTGCATATCAACCACCCTGTCATGGGTATATTCGGCACCTTCTCTTATTTGTTCGTCTTGTAAGAGATGTTGCTGGCAATCGAAATTATCCCCTCCACTGTATCTAGTACCTACACCTGGTGAGAACACCCGCTCAAACTCTACATTCACCCCACCACTACGTGGCTCCTTATGCATGGCCATAGTAGCCTCTATTTTTTCCATAATCGTCTTATTATTTTCCTCCATCGCCTTATTAATTTCCTCCATCTTCTGCATCATTGCCGCCTCGTGATTGGCCAACATTGATTTGATATGTGTTTCGTGCTCTCCTATACGACGGTCAATATAATGCATCAATGACTCTAAAGTAGGAGTTGAGGCTGTGGGCATCGCGTCGTCCGTCTGGGGGCCAAAATGGGTTGAGAATGTAGGTGTCGGGCCATGTGTTTTGCTCGTCCCTGGGGGGAGAGGCTCGAATTGGTTCAAACATAGTCGGTATGGTTGGGAAGGACGTCGAGGCTGTAGCAGGATCAAGAAAGGTGGGACTTGTAGGCATCGGGTGTTGTCGGTGGTAGACCACGGGAGTAGAGGATCTAATCATCTGCTCATGTGCCGAACTGACGGGGAAAGACCTTGAGTGCATAGCAGGATCACGTGTGATGTGACTTGATCTAAGTTCATTATATCTCTGGTCGCAATCGGCAACACTACATAGGATGACATCTCCCTCTAATAACTTCGTCAGGCCATCAATGACATCATCACTGCAGTCCTCTCGTCTTTCCATTCACAAATAATAATCTCGTTGTCTCTCCTTGGATGTAGAATTCAAAGTAGGACGGACTGTAAACTGAATGAACACAAGTGAAAAATAATGAAAAAACTCAAATTTTAGATCTAAACAAAAAACAAACAATTTAACGAGTTGGTTAATACCTCAGGATATCTCATGGCCTCCAAGCAATATTCAAATGAGGTGCCAATAGGGTTCTTAACAATCTGCCAACGAAGACATCGTGGCCCATTTTTGTTCTTCTCATTCAAGGCTAATTTGTTAGCCAACATCTCACCTAACTTCGGCATAGCCTCAAAAGCCCATATCTGTAGTACAAAATTAATTATGGTTAAAATTACACTGCAAGAATAATGTCCATTTATAGCATACAACAATAACATGTTTGAAAAAGTGTCACAACACAACACTTGTTAAACTTTGCCAACTTATAAAATATATTTAACAAAAGTATTGAAGAAAAGCTTACTTGAAATATCCATGGGCAACCATAGAAGTTGTAGGTTGTTGAAGATTTGTTAAACTTTGCCACCAGATCAGTTTTTATGTAATCCAATGTCTGATTGTAACAAACATTCCCCCATGGATATTGAGTGAAGAAGTTTAGATCGTTCGCATATTGGAGCCAAGAAGGATTAACCACCTTTTTGCTGTCAGAAGACATCAAGAACCCTGCTACCATGTACAGAAAGGCTAACTTTACCCTATCGTCGGTCCTAACCTTTGTAACGCTCAACTCTTTTAGTTTTTGGGCAACATCCGCTAACGAAACACCTTTCTTTGTTGGCCAATATTTGTTTTCAACTCGTCATTTTGTTCTTGAGCTTTGATTTCATCCTCAGAAGGTCCACCACCCGCACATAAACCTGAAATCAAGACGAACTCATTGAGAGAAAACCTCAATGGTTTTCCCTCAATTAAGAACCATACTTCATGGTCCTTTTGACATACTGTTTTTTTCAACAGCAAATAATGAGCCAACGCACCGGAAAATGCCCCTCCGATGGGCAAGTCTATGAAATGGCCTAATTGAGGATAACTTCGAAAACGGTCTTCTCTTCCTCAGTTAGCCATATCTGAATTTCTTCAAGGATTGCCATTTTCGATCTGATTGTGGACTTTAGCACTGAAGTATTCTGCCAGGATAAGTGGAGGCAATTCTTTGATCTCTGATGTGAGGACCATCCTAGACATGTCGGGCTCTTCCTCATCAACCTCCTCATTACTCGAATTTATATTCATCTCATTTGTTTCCTAAAACATACAAATATATGTCGTTTAGATATATTAAAAAAAAAACAAAAAACAAAATGGATCCATTGCAAAATAATCATAAATAAAACAAAGTCGCTTATTATTTCATCACCGAGACATCTACCTCTTTACGTACAACACCGGAATATCATCATAATTTTTATAAAGAGTAACTACGAAAAAATTTACATTTAATTACAACTCCATATTACCTCTCTATCATTCCTACCGAACCCCGGAGGTGAAGACGATAGCAACGACGTGGTTGCCTGCGATGACGAAGCCGACGGCATAATCAAAGGCGGCGACGATGGAACATCCGACTCCGACATCCTGAGCTTCAAGTGTTGGCTGTAGGGAGTATGAGGAAAGTTGGAATGTGGAAATGGGGAAGAACAGTGAGAGATTGGCGTTCACAAGTCTCACTGTGGCTCTTCGAAGGACCAAGAATCCTGAGGAAAATTGAAAAAAAAAAAAAAAAAAAAAGCAAATACACCATAAATTATGGACAACATGAAAGGTTGCATCAAACTGGACTAAATTATGAAAAATAAAGAGTGAAATTGAGAAAGAAACGAGTATCATAACCAAAAAGGACAATCAACAAGGGGAAAAGAAAAATTAATAACTATACTAAATTATCAAATTTACACTGAAAGATTGAAATTAGTTAAGAAAGTAAACCTGTTTCGGATTTTCGATCTTGGACCGTTTCTTTTCAAAGTTGAAAAAACTAGCTATGACACAAAATACTCGAAGTTGAGAAGGGAAAAAAATAGTGCAAATGAGGGTAAATGAGAATAGGGAAAAAAAATGTCAGAAAAGAACACCCATAAAGGTTGCTAAGACTAGATAGGAACATCGAACGTCGATTCAAGAACAATGAACCATATTGAAGATGTCATTTTAAATGGGGGATGAGAGGTGATTGCACGCATTAAAGTTTTTAGTACTAGGGAAAGAGATCTTCTTCAATTCCTCACTGCATAAATTGAGAAGCAAGGCCACGGCATATGATGAATTTCTATCTGTAAGCTCAAATGCCGTAAGCCCACGAACATAGTAAGTGTTCCTTCATCTTCCAATTTGTCATAGAATCAGTTCTTTCATACCTGTAACAGAGTTCTTAAATATTATGATCCCTAGATTATATAGAGAAATGGTATTGGAAGTAAATCATTAATCAATGTTGCCTTGGCTGCCAACATGGGGGAAAATCCTAGAGTAAGCACGGACAACAACCAAGTTCATCTTAAAATCCATTCAGAAGTTGCAGCTGAGACAACACTATGAGCTTGACCATTCATATCAGTGGTAGTGGGAAGCCACGAAGCTACACTTCTGTTAAACCAAATTCTCACACCCCCAAACATGCAAAAGAGTTCCAAGTCACAAATTGAGGAATCGATGATAGAAATGCACAAACTGCTGAAGGTCAGCCCTTTGAACTTTGACAGATGGTAACACAGGGCAGAGCTAGCCCTGGACACAGTACAATTCCAAAGATCATGAGATGTTTACTCATCTGTTTGCCTCAAACAGGACCATACTGTACTACATTTAAACACTTCATGCCTTGTTTGGATACATACAACATAGTATGAATGTTCAGCTTTTTCACGCGGTTGCATAGCCACTGTAACCTATTTCACACCAGTGGAGAAATGTACCTCCAAACGTTGGAGATCAGTTACCGCAGAGGCGTCCTTGACACTAGTCAGGTTGTAAATGTTCAACAAGTTGTAAATGTAACGTAAACAAAGACGGTTTCCACACTTGGTTTGGTCTTTAGAAGCGAAAAGACTAAATCGACTTTTTTTTTTTTCCTTTCTTGAAGATAGATTAGATTGTGATTACATAAACATAAAAACTTCGAAATCTCGAACAACAATATTAATCTCTCGGAAAAACATCTAGAACATTCCTATGAAAGAAAAGAAATCGATCAAAATGCTTGACAGAATTTACTCAGCTTGCTTATTTACTTCTAATTGCTAATTACAGAAATCAATCAAAAGGAACAATATTTACAGAAAACAAAAGTCAACAGTTTCATCAGCTGAAAAAGAAGTAGCATAAGCACAACCAATACGAAGAATTCAAACATCCGAACAAGTTAAGCATCCAAAAATCGTGGAACAAATGCATCTAAATTCTGCCATTTGATTCGGAGAAATAAGCGATACAAGAAATTTACCTGAAGAGAGGGGATTTGAAGTACGATTAGGAAGAAGTAGCTGTGCAAGGCTATCGATGGAAGGTTGTTTACCCACGATTTGACGGAGACGGTGATGAAGAAAACGACTGAAAAATGACCACTAAAGGATTAATGAAGACGGTGGTGGAGTTGCAAGCATTATCTTAGATATTAAACAATTCGATTAGTTCAGCTTCCTATGACTGGCTGTAAGTTCAAATTCTAACTACTTAAAAAGGGGCTGACCATTAAAATTTTTTTGTTATATGTCCCACTGGTATATGCATGACTGCTGCGATGGAGAAGATTCTAAGGCTGCTCGTAGATCGCGAATCGCGACGGCGACGGAGAGGCTGAGATCGCAAGGACGGCGGCGGTGATGTTAAGGCGAAGATCGCTATGGAGCCACGAGATCCGGAAGGCGGAAAGATGTGGAGGCGGCGGATTTGGGAAGACTCTTTGGGGGGAGGGAACGAGGAAGAAGAAGAAGAAGCAGAGGAAGGAAGGAAGGGAAGAGGCAAGTTCGAGGTGGCGGCGGAGCTTGTGGTGGTCGGAGGGGAAGAAGAGGAAGAATAAGAAGAAGAAGATTTGGGGGTCGGATTTAGGGAGACTCTTTTGTGGGGGGAGGGAACGAGGAAGAAGAAGAAGAAGAAGAAGAAGCAGAGGAAGGAGGAACGAAGGGAAGGAAGGGAAGAGCTCAGAGACAAAGTTGGAGGGAACAGGGGAAAATTTGTCCGTTGGACTCTGAGGACTCTTGGTTCCCTCGGGACAATCTTCTTCTTTTATAAATAATTTGATTTTAAATAATTTTATCTATTTAAAAAAATGAAAATTAAAAATCAGCATTTTTGGGAATAAAAATAATTCAAAATAAAAGGAAAAGCCATTTCCCTAATAAAACTTTGTTGTTAGGCCATTTTGGCAAATTGTTCCACGGAGGTACTGCAAATTTAGCCGGAAAGAAACCAAATAACTGGACAACAAAACTTTCAATATAAAACGACACTAAAATGTTATTTTAAGTCCAAATGTAAACCTTCTCCAACACCAGCAAATGGAGTCCATGGATTTTCTCTCAAACCCAGTTTTCTTCACAGCTTTGGCTTTAATTCTATCCCTTTTCACGGTCCAAATAGTGGCTAAAGTAGTCAACAAAACCAAGGCAAAGAAGAAGAATACCCGCCAATCGGCGGAACAGTATTTCACCAGCTGCTCAACTTCAAGAGACTGCACCATTACATGACCGAACTTGCAGGCAAGCACAAGACCTACAGGCTGCTGGGACTCTTTAGGAATGAGATCTACACCTCCGATCCTGTCAACGTCGAATACATACTCAAAACCAACTTCGAGAATTATGGCAAGGTATGATTTCATGGCTTCAATTTTTAAGCTTTTCACGGTCCGTTTGGTGAATTTTTAAGTTTGAGTTGAAAATTTTTGTTGAATCTATTTTTGGGAAATTCTATATAAAAAAAAATATAAAAAAATCAATGAAAAAACATTTTTTTCAGCTAAAAAATAAAAATCTGTTAAGAATTTGCTTTCCTGTGGCTATTGATTGAAGATTATGGCAGATAAATAGCAGCCAAAAAAAAAAAAAAAAAGGTTTTATCTACAAAGTTCATATTTTTATAAGCAGGATTTAAGTGTCAAGTTTCGTGCTTGGGTGTTCTAAATTTGTTCTATCTTTCTTTTCTTTCTATTTTTCTCATTTTGAGGTAGAACCATCTCCTGTAGTTTAGATTCAAATTTGGTTGTTATATGATTCTGTAATTTAATAGGCCAGGTGAATTTGGCTTTTTAAGGTCAAGCAACTATATTAGAACGAAAATGCTCCTGCGGAGCCAACTCCTCATGAGAGCAGATATGAGGCCCACGTCTCGGTGATTCCTCTTTGTAATTGGTGTGGCTGTTAAGCATCTTCATTGCAACACAATACAGATTTCACTTGGGTTTGTCCGGAATAACGAATTGTTCAACGAATTGCCTTGTTTGAGACTCGGGACCACATAGGCCCGCAATTTTGCTTAAGTGATGCACCTGTATCAAAACCCATCTTGTTAAGGAAATCATTTATAATGAAACCAAAAAAAAAAAAAATTTTGCGATATTTAAAAGGCTGTTAAACGATTGAGCTTGAGTGTTCTAATTTGATTTTCTCCTTTTTATAATGTTTTCTCCGGAAACTTGTGCAGGGTTCACACAACTACGATATTCTCAGGGATCTTCTAGGTGATGGTATTTTCACGGTAGATGGCGAGAAGTGGAGGCAGCAGAGGAAAATTTCCAGCCATGAATTCTCCACAAAGGTGTTGAGGGATTTCAGTTCTGTGATCTTCAAAAAAAATGCAGCAAAAGTGGCTAAGATCTTGTCCGATATCGCAAAAAAACAACAAGACAATCGATATTCAAGTGAGTTTTGTGGTAACTCAATTTTCATGTAGATACTAATTCCTATTTCAAGAAGTCCTAACTATGGTAAGAAAATTCATTTAGGATCTGTTTATGAAAGCAACCCTGGACTCGATATTTCAAGTCGCATTTGGAGCTGAATTAGACAGCATGTGTGGATCAAGTGAAGAAGGCAAGAGTTTCAGCAACGCTTTTGACGAGGCAAGTTCGATAACTCTCTGGCGCTATGTCGATGTCTTTTGGAAACTGAAGAAGTTCCTTAACATCGGATCAGAAGCTGCCTTGAAGAAGAAGACCAAAATCATCAACGAATTCGCATTCAAGCTGATCAGCAACAAAATTGAGCAGATGAAGAACTCGAAAGACAAATCTTCCGTGAGTGAAATTCGCTAAATGAGTTCATTCTTTGTGATTCTATAATCTTTCTCGTCCATGACACAAAATTCTATGTTGCTTACTATTGATTTTCAGACGAAGAGAGAAGACATTCTGTCAAGGTTCTTGCAAGTAACCGAGAGCGATCCGACATACTTGCGTGATATTATTCTAAACGTTATCATTGCCGGCAAAGACACAACAGCAACCACACTTGCCTGGTTTATTTACTTGCTCTGCAAGCATCCTCATGTACAAGATAAGGTCGTGAAGGAACTGAGGGAAGCGACAAAAGCAAAAGAAGTCACAAACTTTGTTGAGTTTGCAAACAGTTTGAGTGAAGAAGTACTTGAAAATATGCAGTATCTTCACGCAGCAATCACCGAGACTCTTAGAATCTACCCCGCAGTTCCAGTGGTAAAGAAAACCGAATCATAATTAAATCTACTTTATCAGTTTTAGTTTAGTCCTTGTATATACTAGAGAATCATTTGATAGGGTTAAGAAAATACCCTACTGGTGGTTTGTAGTCTGGACCGCTGTATATTTATCAAGTCTGTTAGATTTGCGCTCTTTCTTAGTTTTCATGTTCTTCTGGTATGATCTAACGTTTAGAACCGAACAATACTAGTCCAAAATTTCCACCATAAAAGATGTTTATACAATAATATTGAATTTCAACTCTCTCTATTTTGTTTGTTAACAGGATGCGAAGATCTGCTTCTCTGACGACACATTGCCGGACGGATTCGCGGTGAAGAAAGGAGATATGGTGTCGTACCAACCTTACGCAATGGGTAGGATGAAGTTCTTGTGGGGTGATGATGCAGAGCAGTTCAGACCAGAGAGATGGCTGAATCAGGAAGGAGTTTTTCAGCCAGAGAGTCCTTTCAAATTCACAGCCTTTCAGGTTTGCATAATTTACAAATAATAAGTTCAAAACGCTCCGATTTGGGGTTACCAATTATCTCGCTTTAGAAACATGAAATCAAATTTTCTGTTGATTCACAGGCAGGGCCACGGATTTGTCTGGGGAAGGAGTTTGCTTATAAGCAATTGAAGATCTTCGCAGCGGTTTTGCTAAGTTGCTTTGCGTTCAAAATGAGCAACGAGGAGAAGATTGTCCATTACAGGACAATGATCAATCTTCATATTGATGGCGGTCTCGAAGTTCACGTCTTCCACAGGAATGGAAATTAGCTTGTAAAAATACATTATGTTTGGAAAGAATAATGTTCATTTTGACACAAATCTAGCATCATAATATGCAGATCGAAATATTAGTCTTGTAATCAAAAGTAAGCAACTCAAAAGGAAAACAACTTTTTTCATTATTATGGTAATGAAGAAAAATTAGCTAGTTACTCATTGTCAACATGATTCCCAAATTTAAGGCCTTCCATGCATGGAATCTACAAAGAGAAAGATCCCGCAACTTCATAAACCCGAATGTCAAACCCTTCCTATAGTCTACAAAACTTTGAAGTACAGAGAATCCACACAACCATATGCATAAGCTTTGGATGAGAGCTCTCGTGCAAGCGAGAATGCGAGATAGCGGGAAAGCTTGTTTAACATTGGTAGTGTGACTATGATTCTATCACTGCGGTTACGGGAGAGGGAAGATGAATTCCTGGCCTTGAGGTCCATCCTCTGCGTTTCCTGTATTCCTCTATAGCCTGTAACCTAACTCGCTCTTTCGAGGCATCTTGTCTATTCTTCAAAGCCTTGCACAACACACGGAAGAAAAACAACAATCAGAAATCGGAAGGAGATGACCTTGCCATTGTAAAGCAAAGAATTCATAATACTACCTTGGTAAATGTAGCCAACTTTGGCGGCGCTAGGACTATATCTCCAAATTTGACCTCCTCGCGTCCCGGGAAGTCTAGTTTATCTTCTGTCTTAGCTTTTTTGTGTTTGTTCTTTTTAGCTTCAAGGTATCTAAACACACAGAATATGGTCACTCCTCTACCAAATAGCATACTTTTTTTTTTTTTTTTCTTTTTTTGAAAAATATGGGATAGTAGATCCAAGCTAAAAATGATTTAAGTTACGGAAATCACTAATCTCGTTTATTTAGTAATATGAGGTAGTTAATTCGAAATTTACTAACTTTTCTTCCCAACAAAACAGTACTGAATGCCTAAAGATTTGACAGAAACGTAATTCAAGCGGATAAAACAATTATCATACTTAAAATGCTTACTTTTTCTTGCGTTCCCGTCTTTTAGAACTTATGCCCGACTTTTCCATGGGCGCTTCAAAGCGGAGATCCTCTATTTGCTTTCTCTTTCTCTTTCTCTTTCTCTTTTCACTCGTGCTACTCTTTGCAGAGTCATCACCATCATTCGTATTTTGAAGCATCCTCAAATTTGCATCTCTAATAGTAGATTCCAGAGTGATTTTGTCCTTGGGACGGGACTTCAAAAGAATGCATATGAAACCCTCTAAATCAATTTGCACTCCGACTGAACAAACTTAGTGAGATGAAATCATACGGAAAGAAAAGAAAAAAAAATTCGATCCCTTGAAACAGTTTATAAACTTGAAAGATAATATATACACCACTTAAACAAGCAGAGAGCACTAAAAAATATTGATCCATCATCGAAGCCAACAATTAGTAGATATGCATATGCTCATCAAGTCAAAATGCAAGCCAAATCCATTTCTCATTAAAATTTGTAAAGAACCTTCAAAATAAAAATTTTAAAAAAAAAAATTCTGACAAACTACATAGAGAAATTTGTGTCTAATCCCCAAATTATATTCCAGAAGCGCAAAGCCAGACTTTCAAAACGATAAAACAAAAGGAATTGTAATAATTTTCGAACAATCACAGGATATAACTTGACCTATGCCCAAATCTTTGAACTTCAAAAATAAAATGTAAAAAAAAAAACCATATAAAAGAAAAAGAATGCAAAATTCAATTAAGATGGACTTACCAACTGAGAAACACCATCTTCATTCTTCCTCTTCTTCTGAAGATCCTTTGATTCCTTCTCAGACCCTAGCAAACACCATATCAAACCCATTTACAATTTTTTAACACCATTAAGAAGTAGAACTGAAATTTTGAAATTTCTTTCTTCAAAATCCAAAAAGGAAAAGAAAAGGCAACCACCTTGGGATAGAGAAGAAGTGAAAGAGATGAGCTTGCGGAGTTTAGAGGGCAAAGCGTCAACTTGGGAAGGATCAGGCGGAGGCGGTAGGCGAGTGTAGCCTCCTCCATGTGCGGCTTTGTAATTTTTCTCTCTCCTTTTCCTTCCTTTTCCTCCCATCCCTTCCTCGACCGTTAAAGGTGCTTTAGCTATATAACCTCCCAACAAAACACCCCTGCATATTTAACCTACACTCTTATAAACATATATTTATTTTTCTTTTCATTTTTAAGTTTTGCGCAAAATGACCAGAACATCTTGATTTTAAAACTCAAAAAAAGCTGGAAAAAACCTCTATCAGCCCCCAAAAACTTAGCTCTATTCCCATTAACCTGATTATATATACTTTGGGCATGTCCATGGTAGAAGGCGGTACTTTTCCCCGACCAGTAGGGAACAAAAATCCTGAACATTTAAATTTTATTTCACGGTATAGATGATCATAGGTGCGCCAAGCATATTTGAGCAGGGCTGAATGTCGGTTAAAACCGTCGGTTTTGGTTTCAAAACTGAGCCGTGGGTCTTCAAAAGGGGGTTCTACCGGTCAATTTTTCGGTCGTCACCAGGTAGTCTACAGGGGGAAACCTGATGGTTTTTTCAGTTTTTTAACCGATTTGGCGACATTTTCAGTTTTTTTTTTTTTTTTTTTTTGGGCAATATTTTTATGTTGAACATACAACTTATTTCACAACCTCAAACCTAACCATGTTACAACCTAAATGTGACGAGATGCTCTAATGCAGTAATGAACACACATTTGACATTTCATTAAAAAAAAAAAAAAAAAAGCGTTTAATCTAAGCTGCTCAAAACCCCTAGAGTCCCTACTCCAGATTAATATGCAGATAAACACCAAATTGATTACAGAAAACAAAATTCTAGAAACTACCAAATCAACTGAAAAAAAAAAAAAAAAAGGAATCCAAAGTTCAAAAACAAACCTCGTCTAGAGCCTAGGCCACGGGTCCATGAGGCGGCGGCGTTGCGCAGGCTACTGAAGCGACGACTGAGGCTGAGGGAGGGAGGCCGTGACTTGGGTTTCACTCGCTGAGTCTGACGTCTGAGAGTTGAAGAAAAAAAAGAATACAAGAATCGCAGAAGAAGAACTGAACAAAGAGTCGAAGGAAGGAAAGAAGAAAGACTTGGGTAGGTTTTAGGTTACGAGGTTTTTTTTTTTTTTTTTTTTTTTTTGTCAAGTCCTTAAATTATATACATTATTACTTTGGTTTTTGAATTTTTTATTTTGATAAATTAATCCTAAAATTTTATTTTTTTGACAGTTTTGATTTCTGAAATTTAACGTAGATAATCATATCTCTATTGTATAATAACTAAAAAAATTTATTGAAATTATTACAGGTTCAAAAATTTTTAGCTTTTAATGATTTTAATACGAATATGAGGAAATTTTTTATACTTAGTGTAATTATTTCGGTAAAATTTCATATTAACATGAAGTTAAAACATGATTATATAAGTTAATTAAAAATATATATTTAATCAATTTCTATATTAGGGACCAAAACTGTAAAAAAAAAAATCATATGTTCAAGACTGATTACTAAAATTAAAAGTTCAAAGTCCACTAAAAATTAATAGAGATTCTTACATTAGGTTCAAAAGGTTTTAGCTTTTAATGGTTTTAATAAGAAATGAGGAAATTTTTATACTTAGTGTAATTATTTCTGCAAAATTTCATGTTAATATGAAGTTGAAACATGATTATATAAACTAAATTAAAAATATATATTTAACCAATTTCTATATCATGGACCAAAACTTTATCAAAACTTCAAGACTAATTATTAAAATCAAAAATTCATAGTCCAAAGTGACAGAATGTACATAATTCGAGGACTAAACGAACAAATTAACATTTTTTTTTTAAAGATTATTTACATTTTACACCTTAGATTTTTCTTTTATTTAAAATATACATGTGTTTTAAAATTTTATACATCAGCAATCAAATTATTTGAACATAAAAACGAACTAGACTCCAAAATCCACTACAAGTATTATCCATTTGAGTTCTTATTTTGAGAAGTCCCTTAAAAATTTGTGAGAAAAATGTGGAAACAACCTCACAAATAGACATCTTTATGTTTTTTATCATATTTTAATGCTTATTTGGATTTTTGACCCCTTATACTTATCTTATTGGGGTCAAAAAACTAAAGCTATTATAAAGGGAGTAATAATCCAAATATGTACTTTTTAAGAGACAATTTTACAAATCATCCTAAGCAAGCGTATGATGCACAAGTTGTATTCAAATGCAATTTTTTTTTTTCAGTTTAACTATTCACAATTTACTATGATAATTTTGCAACTCAAACTTTAAAGTTCATAACTTTGCATATATAAGTCCAAATAGGATTTTTTTTAAAATGCATAGAATTTCGATACGAACGAAACAAGTTCCATATTGATTTTGTTTCCGAATATATTTCAAGTTTTTATATTTTTTAGCTCCAACCATTCAAATTCGTACACCAAACGCATAACAATTTAACTCAAATCTAACCCAAAAAACTCAATTCAAACTTGTGTAGTGAACACATGCTAAATATATAGACAAACCCAACAAAGCGGTTCAAACACTTCTTGGAGGCCTAAGTGACGCCCCTCCCAACTCGAAATGTGATCCTACATCAATTGTTTTCCAGGTGCAACATGACTTTTTTCAAATGACTTTTTTTTGCTTCCCCTTATACGTGCTCATCTACTCAGTAGTATCATATCTAGTATGTATTGGTTGGTAGGTTTGAGTTGAAATATTTGTATTAGAATAATTTAACTTTTCAAAAACTAAATAGAAAAATTATTAACTTTTTATAAAAAGATAAAAATTAGTTGAAATATTTTAATTTAAAATGGTGAACTAAGCAACCCCCTTAATATAACTTGATCTTTCCTTGCAACTATGACATCGTCAATTATATGACTTTTCTAGAATTTGCCCCTTGTAAAATGTCATTTCTCTTCTTGTTATCATTTAAAACGTACAAGTTGCGACTATGATATCAGTTATCATATGACATTATTCTTCAAAACGACATCGTTTTTTACCCATACGACATCATTTACTGCACAACACCATTTCACTGTTTTTCACTTAGGAAATCAATCTTAACATATGACATCATTAGATGGATTGATAGAAAAGACATCTTCCGTCATACAACATTTATGAGTCTCCCGGGATTTTATTTTAAGAACAATTTTAAGGGACGATACTTTAATTGAAGTTTTAGAAATATTTTATTAGAAATGAGTAAATGTGTGTATTTTGTTAAAAATAATCTGTAATATTTAAAAAGTATAAAAATTTAAAATATGTTTTTAATAAAATAAGTAATATAAAATTTTTTTTTCCCGTCATCCTTTGCAGTTTATATATATATATATATGTGGATAAATTATCATATTTTACTTGAAATAAAAAAAAGTATGAACTTTTAAAGTTTGAGCTTTCAAGAGAGATTTTGATACGTAAATAATGAAATTAATTTATTTAAAAAAAAATATTTGAAAACGTCAACTGAAGTGATCAGTCCAAATGGAACTCTTTGACAAAATTTTTTTTTTTTTCCATAAACTTATGTGGTGTCACATTTAGAATCAGCAGTGGTAGGAAGCTTCTCTTAAATAAAGTGTAATTTGTTAGTGGTAGGTGGTGCACTTAACGACTCTGGTAAAACATATATAAACATTCCTGCAAAACGTGCTTTGCTAGAAATTTCTTGTAAAATAGTCAGTGCTTTAAAATAATCTTTTGACTGTGACACACGTCGTGATTAGTCGCCTCACAAAGGTAGGCACCACCACATTAGACAGCATAAGAAAGATACAGAATTCTAAATATATCTCGATATATATATATATTAAACAAAAAATTATTTCAAAGCAGATGGATTTGGTATGGTACCTTTTTAAGATATACTAAACTTTATAGCAATTTTCTTTCCCATACCTAAAAGTGGACATTAGTTATGATTCTTGTTGCGAAAAATTACAAATGCACAATATCGTAAATAGGTAATAAAATGATAAGTAAGGTATCGTTTTCATAATGATTTTCGTTATCAATTAATGAATTCCAACTTTATTTGAATAATCGAGATAAAATTTTTAAATAAAAATATAAAAATAACAAAATAAGTAAAAAAGATAAAAGACTCAAAATACTAAAAAAAATATAGATTTTAGATTTCACCGGATTAATCATATTCAAATCTTCTAATCTAATTAATCAACGTATATTCCCTATGTTGCCAGTGAATTTCACTAATATAATCATTAATCTTTCTCAAGTATTAACAATATATCTCACAATAAACCCGTTGTCACCTCTCCGTCTCAAACTCTAAGCTTACCACGATTCATTAAGAACATAAAATTCATAATGATGCACAAATTTCATAACTATCTTCAGCTTATGACAATCTCATGGTAGATTAAATAAGGACTTGTTCAATTATCACTTCTCAGTCTCAAATTAAATACCAAATCATGTAAAAGTTGGTCAGAAATTCACAAGCATTAAACACAAATTAAAATACTCAGCATAGAACTAAAATAGAACATAAGTCAATTAAAAATAGAAAAACTCAAATAATCATAATATGAATATATCGTATTCCTATAAAAAGAAATTTCTTCATAAATAAAAATAGAAATCTACAAAAATTTAATCATTCTTAAATTATAAAAATAAAAAAATAAGAAAATAAAATAAAAAAACTCAGTTTGGAGATGTCACAGTCTCCCAAACCTTCTTCTAAATTTTCTTCTCCCTTTCTTCTTGATAATTTATAATAATCTCTCCCTAATTTTATAAAAAACTAAACCTAAAATTTAAAATATTTTTTCTTTTTCTTCTTTGGTTTTGGCTTCTCCTGCAGTCAAAAGACCAAGAGCACGGAGCCCTAGGCTTCTATTTAAAGCCTCCCAACAGCCGTCGCCTTTCCACTATTCTTTTTTTTTTCTTTTTTTTTTTTTTTTTGCCTGCAGCAAAGCTGATGCCAGTCAGCCCTAGCGGGGTTCACGGGACAAGTGGCGAGCCTCAGTTGGGAAGGCTCTGAAGCTTGGACACGTGGCGTGCTGAAGTTTACTGGAGAACGCAAGCGCATGGATGCATGGTGGGAAGCGAAGTGCTGAATCCGGCACGACCTAATGGCGCTGACACGCGGACGAATCACGCGCCTGACTGAGTGTGGGTGACGCACTCGCCAATCTGGACCTTCTCCACGCAGATCTGGCGGCCAAGACTGGCGAGTGAGCGCATGTGGATACTCACGCAACTGGTTGACGTTGGTTCCAAATTTTCTTTTGCTATTTTAAATCATTTTTTTATCACATTTTAACTTCAAATTACTACTATTAACCCTATTAACATAATTAACTCACATTTAAAATAACATAACAAATTTAGAATAAAATTAAGATAAATTATTAAGATTATAACAAAAATATTAATTTAAGAATGCTATTTTATAGAGTTATCAATTCTATCTCAATTATGTTTCATTATGTACCATATAAATATAGGAGTTTAGAGTGAAACCAATACGTCTTTTTCTAGTTTTTCTTTTGAAAAAAAATGATTCAGGAGGTACAGGTGTTTGGACCAAACCAAGCCGAAAATAAATGCCAACCATTTGAAGATGACAAGTTGAGGTGATTCTGTATGAATTAGTAGCTATAAGCCTACAACATCACCGGCCTCCTTAGAAAAATAAGAGTCTAGATCTATAATCTATATTTTTCTATCTTTTTGATTATTTCTTTATTTTTTACTTATCATGTCATTTATATTTAACAATCCGGTTACGTAAACCAGAGCTAAATATTAAAAATACTAAAATAATACAATTAAATTATAAAATAAAATTGGAGTGGCGAATATTAAAAAAATAAAACAACAGATCATAATTAAAAAGAATCACTAACGTTTTTTTTTTTGGGATATATTTCCAAGAGGAGGCGTCACAAAGAAATGGCAAGAAAGTCAACATTCAACAGCTTGAAAAATATTGGAATACGACACTCCCACTCAAATTATAATTCTCAACTACATATAAAAGCACAATGCCAAAATTTCCACATTAAACTCCCCTTAGACTAGAGTCACACTACAACACTGTTACCTCCCTAGCTCCTAGCCATTCTCTCCTCCCAAATTTCAACCCCTAACGGCCGAACCTTCCGGCCACAATGGAGACCGAGCAGGCCCGACCGCTCGCCCCGGCGGCCGACCGCCCGAGCAGCGACGACGACGAGGCAGCTCTCCACTTGAAGAAAATCCAACGCCGAAAATTCATCAAAATTTGCGGCTTCCTAACGGCGTTTGTGCTAATCCTTGTCCTTGTCATCATAACCCTCATATTCACCGTTTTCAGAGTAAAGGACCCCGTCATCAAAATGAACGGAATAACGCTCACACAGTCAGCCAACAGCACGATCCTCAAGGCCGGAACAAACTTGTCGTTTACGGCTGACGTGTCCGTGAAGAACCCGAACGTGGCGTCGTTTAAGTACAGCAACACCACCACCACGCTGTACTACCACGGCACGGTGATCGGCGAAGCTCAAGGCCCACCGGGCCAGGCCCGGCCCAGGAGGACCATGAGGATGAACATCACGGCCAACATCATAACGGACCGGATCATTTCCAACCCAAGTTTGCAGACGGAACTGGGCTTGGGCCTCTTGAATCTGGGCAGCTTTTCGAGGATTCCTGGGAGAGTTAAGATACTGAACGTCATAAGGAGACATGTTGTTGTGAAAATGAATTGCACCTTCACGTATAATATTTCCAGCCAGGATATTCAGACACAGAAATGCAAGAGGAAGGTCAAGCTCTAGCCTACTTGGTATGTTTTTCTTTATATATATGATTAGAGTTTAGAGTAGGATCACATGATAAATACATAGAAATGAATCTTATATATACTAGTAGAGTTTTTTTTTCCCTCTTTCTTTTTGGAATATGATTATAGCGCTATATACCAATATATACAAATATATCGTTTTGTATTATTTTCTTGTATTTAATGTTTGAGTAGTTTCTTCTTCTTTTTTTCCCCCCCTAGTTCTTTGGTATTTGTCGAATATATATATATATATATATATATTTCTTTCTTTATTTCTTTCCTTTCTATTTTGGGCTTCATCTCTTTGGGAAAACATTATAAACCTTTTCTTAAGATCTGTTGAAAACATAAACCGCAGATATACTTAAGATTTTAAAAAGAATCTTTTTCGTGAGTGAGAAGAATGAGTACTTTTTTTTTTTTTTTTTTAAAGATTATTGAATGGTTTCTCCTTGTTTCATCTATGGTTGAAAAGGTGGGTGGGTTTGGTTGAAACGCAGAGTAGTTAACGTTTCTTGACCGTTGGATGACATGTCATGATGTCTCTCTCCATGAGTAGGTGGGTACTCCCTCAAAGGCGAGGCAATAATGTCAATGCCATTACAAATTAAATACCCCCTTAATTTGAAAACGAGTGGCATTGACTAATGAGTAATGACTATCCCTTGGTTTTCTCCCTTTTTTTTTTCCTCTTTGATAAATGACTATCCCTTGGTTTCGGTCAACAAATATCATGTTCACGAGACAATGTAGACTACTAGTCATTAATTTTGTGATATATTCCGTTGGAAACTTTGCTTCCATATGATGATTTGAGGAAATTTCTAATTTGATTCATGTGAGAATATACTATAGCCAAAAAACAAAACAAAAAAAAATCAAATGAGATAGGACATGTGAACTTTGACTTTAGTAGTTTGTTATATATTCGATACTTGGGTTTATGAAATGAATATGTGAAGTATATATATGGAGGAGCTTTTTTATCAGGTATCTGCACAAAACCCTTTTTTTTTTTTTGTACGTTGTTGTAACAATCACTTGATTAAAATATAATATTTTTTAATATTCTTGTCTTTTATATTAATAGTTCTAAACAGTACACGTTATAGGATTATAAACAGAAAATTATATATAAATCAATTAGTAGTTAAAAGATGATAAATAGAATATACAAGTGTCGGACAAGTCCGGTTACCAAACAAGTGAGCTTTCCCATATGTATGTATGTGCGTGTGTGTGTGTATATATATATACACGTTTATATTTCTCGAGACATACATGGAATGAGGATTTTAATAGCTTGCAGGCTCCGATATCATTTTCCTGACTATGCAAAGGGATATATATATATATATATATATTGGCATAGAAGGAGCCAAAGAGGTCACACTATTGCTGGAGCTTATATGTAAAATAGGAATATTGTAATGTATATTAGCATATATTTACAAAAATAATTGAAGTAAATAGTACGGTTTTAAATGTTTGAGGTAAATTTTCTTTAATTATTTTAGTAAATATATATGCTATTTATTAAGTAAATAGATATTTAAAAAAGAAACAAATTTATTAGTAAGTAATATATTTACAAGAAGTAAATTATTTACTTGATAAAATTATTATTTAATGATACTAAATATTTAAAATCTAATATTTAATTTAACTATTAATATAAAAGTACTATTTACTTCTTCATCCCTTTCTGGAATGGCAAAACTTCAAAATGTCCAACTGTGAGATTACCTATGTAAAATAGGAAAGAGAGAAGAAAAAAGGGGGGGTTAAAAGTTAGGGTTTTATCATTTATGTCGCAATAGAGAAGAGAGAAGAAAAAAGGAAAAAAAAAAAAAAAAAGATTAGGATTTTATGTTATTGCAAGTTTGTAAACAAAAACATAATTCATCCAACTAATAGAGAGGGGTTTATATGACCTTACAAACAAAGTTATAAAGACTAATATATCCTTGATAATAAATAAAATAAATAATCTTAATATATATAGATATATATTTAATAACTCTAACAACATACCCCGCCTCAAATTGAGGAAACGGCTGTAAGAAGTATCGAAAGTTTGTCATCTTTTTCATTTGTCAGGTATAATTTCTAGACCATGTAAATGCACAGCAAAAATAATCAAAGAAAAAGAAGATGCAAATCCCATTATGAATGCCCAACAACATCTCTTAGAACAATCACGAGCATGCAAGTAAAATTGCAAAACTAGTATTTGATTTGCATTACAATACTCGATGTGCTTTTGATGGTTATGGGTCCGTTTGATGCTTCTGCAAAAGGACTTTTTCATCAGTTTTCAGCTAAATTATGTTTGGTAAAAAGTTTATGCTTTATTTGACATTTAAGTTTATCTCAAATTAAACTATATTTTTTATCTCAATTTTTATTTTTTTTTAAATCAATAAAATTTATAATTAATTTTTAAAAAATCAATCACCTTCAATTTAAAAATTTCATATCAAACTAACTTATAAAATAAAGACTTTAAAATGCACTTAGACAGAATTTTGAGGGTTCACACAGCAAAAGTTAAAAAAGTAGGTGAGGGGTAACTTTTCCTAAGAGCTTATGCGGTAAGTGGCTAGACTCTTTTTTTAATGAAACTTTTTAGATACCCATTTTACCCTTAATTAATATAACAATTCCAACAAAGCCCATTGAACTCCTCCATGGCTCCTTCACGTTGTCTTCTCCGGCGCTGCCTCCCCACCACCGACGAGAGCTCCACCCTCGAAAGGTCGTGTGGATCCCGAATCGCAAGTCCTGGATCTCCTCAGCGACGTCCGTGTGCCCCTTCCCTCTCAAGGACGAGCAGCGCCTACCCTCCCGGCGATGTTCCCATGATCTCGCGCCGCTGAGCTCCACCACTACTGATCTTGACACAGCTAGTAGTCTCGACTCTCTTGTATCTCGATTGTGAGCCGCCCTTTCCCGGACCTCTATTCGGCTCTGTCGAATCTCGACAATGACACCGAGGCTCCTCCTTCACTGAATGTCAAGCACCCTCCACACTTATGGTCATCGTCCCCTGCTACTACAATTCAGGGGTGAATTACTTTTTGTTTTGTTTTGTTTTGTTTTTGTTTTTTTTTTAAACGTTTTAACATTGTTGAAAAATCTATTATTATATTAGTAATTTTAACTAATATTATACACATTTTTCCAAATGTTATTTTTCTGCAACTTTTTTTAGATTGGAATTAAATTATATCTAAGCATAGATATAATTTCCCACAAAAACATAGTTATGCTTTGTTTGACATTTCAATTTAATTTTAATTAAACTGTATTTTTTCATTTCAGTTTTTATTTTCATTTTTAAAAGTTGACAAAAAATTATAATTAATTTTTAAAAAATTAATTTATTCTAATTTAAAAATTATATCTCTAACCGGCAAATGAAATGCCAGCTTAAATGTTTTATTAAATAATCGGAGAGGATGACGACGATGATAATAATGACAATTGCAACTGTGCATACAAGTAATAAAAATAGGATGAAAACTCTTAACAAATAATAATTTTTTTATGAACCTCAAAAAAAATCTTTCATGATGTCTATTTTGATCACTTTGACACACACATCAGTTCTACTTAAAAATTTACCAAACACTATTATATAACTTTTTAAACTAACAGCAGTTTTAAAAATACACGGGGGTATTTGACATATCAATTTAACTCAAGTTAAATTATACTTTTTTTTTTTGTCTTTTTCTGAATTTTTTTTTTCCTTTTCTGAAATGTCAATAAAATTTACTATTGAAACTTAAAAATCTTAACTCAAACCCAAACACTAAACACCCTCACAGTTTACCAAACACTTAACCAACTTATGATACAGTAGTTTTTCCTTTAGCACAGCTCACAATAACTTTTTTAAAAGCTACAGCATTACCAAATTGTCCCTATAAAAATTATTAAGAGTAATTATCACAAACATAATTGTTAGTATTACTCTCACCTACATCCTTTCAATTTTAGAATCATTTCCACACTTTTCTCATTATATCCTTTGAATTTTTAGATAGTTTCATTTAATCGTCTAAATCGAAATTTTAATTAAAATGGAAAATTAGAATTAAGTGTAACCATATGTTATTTTTTATATTTGTTTTTGTTAAACATTCTAACGACATAGAATAAAATAAAAAAGACCGTCGTTCTTTTTTTATTATTATTTATTTGTTTCTAAAGAAACTAATAGAGAGGCTAATTCAAAATTTGAATAGTAAAAATATCAGCTTTTAAAAATTAAAAAGCAAAGTGACATTGATATTAACATTCATAAAGTTCATATGAGATTAATACTAAGGACTAAATACAAAAATTTCTATTGAATTATAAGATTTTTAATACTTTGCCTTCCAATTTTCAATATGTAGCATTTGCTCCACTGATCTATATCTGTTAAAAAATAAAGTACTTCTATTAACATATATATATATATATATATTTTCTATTTATGATGATGTTTTTTTGGCATATTATTTGATTTAATGTGACATTACGATTCACCTTGACAGATGTAAATATAATGGGAAGTTTCTGAAAGTTTTTGTCCAAAAATTGAAAACAAAATTAGGAAAATTGTAGCATATAACATATTTTATAGGAAATTTTGAAGTTTATAGCAAGTTTTAAAAAAATGATAAATTATAGCATATCTTTTCTGGTAAATTCTTGGATTGTCTAATAAATAACATATCTATGGTTAATTTCTAATTACATGTTTATGTGCATAGTTTTATATTAGAGAGAAAATGAGAGAAGGAGAAAGAAGAAGGGAGAGGATGAAGGAGGATGAGGTTTTTTTTTTTTTTTTTTTTTAAATTTATTATGTGGTCGTAAATCTAATTATGTTATTTATTATTATGGTTAAATTTTTATGTCATAACTTACTATTATTCTTTTCAAAAATATTATTCGGCTCTTTTTCTATAAAAAAAATAAAATAAAATACTACTAAATGTGAATGATTTGGATTCCTATTGACAGGTGAGCTTGTTTCTTTTTTCAAAGTTTTTATTTTTACCTTTTCTTTTTGCGTTTAATATATGAGTTTATTTATGTTTTCTTTTTAAAATATTATTTCTTATATTTATTATAGTTATAAACAAAACAAAAAAACTTAAAATATACATCAGAATATGTGATAAAACTGATAATTATGTATTTAATATCTCAACAGCCATATTTAAATGTTTGACAAGTGTAATTGTGTCCATCACAGTATCAGTATGACTAAATTTGTCAACATAATTGTTGATGTCAAAAATCTCCGACACAATACCCGATGTGGTTGTCCGACTTGGTCGGTTTTGCACAGTCGCTCTGCACCTGGTCACCTGCGAAAAGGAAGCACTTCGAAGTGATGGGGACACCAATGGGGTGTCTATGAAGGGCACTCCGATGCTTAAGTTAGTAATAGTACTGGTAAGCAAGCGGAGAAGCAGAGTTTTGGCAAGAAAAAATTGTCCATACCTGAATAGGTATGCTGACCCTCTATTTATAGACGTTCTCCGCGAGTTTAGGTGTTCGGGTGACCCGATCGGGTTGAACTCCGAGTGCTCCCGGCGGGTAGACACACTTCAGGTGCATAGACACCGTACGTCCAATAAGCCGATGCCGTGTGTCCGTGATCTAGTGCTGGGGGACACTAGAGTGGGCTAGTGTTGGCATAAGTGGGCATAGTGCCAGTCTAAGCAGGCGGCGGATATCGGCGATGTGATAGGTGCAATAACAAGTGGCATGTCAAGTGTCAAGCTACGGATTGTGAGTGTTGTGCCAGGACACTGCCGTCAGCCTGTACGGGGCAGTGTGACACAGACAGTAGGGGGCCCACAGAACAAGTGGCGCTCACCAGTTGTCAAGGAAGATATATCCGGGTCAATGGTAAGAGACCCGACCATCCACTATCCAGGGTATGCGGTGGGTGCGCCAATACAATGGGCATGTGGCCGTTCAACGACGTTACCCGGGAAGAATATGGACCCAATCGGATCTGACCCGGTCTGGAGTAATCGGTCAACACCTTGAAATCTGGTTTTAACGTCCTCGCGCAACTGGTTCACCCTCGGAAAAAAAATTCCGTTATCAAATCAAATTACATCATCAACAATAACAAATATATGAGAACATATGTTACATTTTGAAATTCCGCAATAAAATGTCAAAGAGGCTTGGCTTGAGGGAGAATTTTTGTAATTAACTCTAATCCTAATTGTCATTAAAAAGCCCGCGAGTTTATGTGGACATCATGCGACACTCCACAATATGCATGCATGGACAAATGCGAAATTCGTGACCACAAAAAAGCACAATTAATGAGTGACAAGTTCATTTTTGTTGTAATCGCCTTTTTAACCGCGTCGTGACACTAGTACACCCTTGTTTCAACTTTTTTGTGTTGTGAATTGTGATCCCCACCCCGAATATAACGGCTTTCACATACAAAGCAAAAAAAAAAAAAAAAACCTATCATCCCCCAAATTAGTAAATTACTCCATTTCAACAACCATACAAAACTTTTCTTTCGTCCTCCAAGAAACACCCCCAAAAACCAAAAACCCAGTAACAAGTTAAACACTCTTGTTTGCACTTGATTCCTACTTTGAATATATTTGTGGTCGATATGTGTAATAAAAAAAAAAAATTTACTTGTGTATATAAAAAAAAAAAATCTAAATAAACACCCTTGTTTCTTTACCTTTTGTAAAATTTCTCGTTCTTTAGGACGATTTGGGGTAAAAAAAAAAAAAAAAAAAAAGAAGTTTCTCTCTCTAACTCTCTCTCTCAATTTCCCACCAATTTAATGCCCTCCCTCTATTTCCAAACCCCAGTCTTAAATGCAGCAGCTGGAGTATCCACCCACCATCCCCTCTCCCAAAAAAATAAAAAAATAAATAAAAATAAATTCTCTCTCTCTTCTCTCTCTCCTCCTCTTTCCCATTAACAAATGGCTAAACCCCCTCTCCCCCTTTCTCTCTCCTCCCAATGTCCTCCTCCCCCTCCTCCTCCGCCACCACTTCCGGCTCAGCAGCAAACCCCGCCTCCCCCTCCGGCACGGCCAACTACTTCACCAACCTGGGGCTCGGCTACCCCATCGCCATCGCCCTCGGCTTCCTCGTCGTCCTCTCCCTCCTCCTCCTCGCTTCCTACATCTGCTGCCGCGCCTCTCGCGCCTCTTCTCACTCCTCCTCCTCCTCCTCCTCCTCCCTTCCCTCCCACTCCAACCCCACCCACCCTCACCCCCATGACGGCATAATCCTCCCCCGAATCATCTTCGTCGCCGAGGACGACGACGACGACGGCCGGCGTGACCTCGACGACAGCGCCGTCGTGGGTCTTGACCAGAGCGTCATTAACTCCTACCCGAAGTTTCCGTACGAGAGGGACGGCTCGGCTGCGGCGGTGATGAAGGAGTCCACCTGCTCGATCTGCCTTTGCGAGTACAAGGCTTCGGAGATGCTGAGAATGATGCCGGAGTGCCGCCACTGCTTCCACCTCTGCTGCCTCGACGCCTGGCTCAAGCTCAACGGCTCCTGCCCCGTCTGCCGGAACTCCCCGCTTCCGACGCCGCTCTCCACTCCGCTGCAGGAGGTCGTCCCCTTGGCCCAGTTCGCCGCCGACCGGAGAAGGTCTAGGTGACTGTGACTGTGACTGCCCGTTTTCCATTTTTTTTTATTTTTTTTTATTTTTTTTGGAAATGGAGGGATTGTTTTGGTTTGGTTTGGTTGAGAGGTTGGATCTTGAATGTAAATTAAAAAAAAAAAAAAAAAGTATTTTGACGAAGGGTTGTGAGATTGGTGATGCTGGTAATTAGGATTTGGAACGAGTGTTTTGGTTTTTAGTGCTACATTTATTTCAAGTAATTTGTTTAATTTACATTTTTAACGATTGCTTAATTATTTTCTTGTACAAATTTTGGTACTGGGTTTATATCTTTCTTTTAATTTTGATTTTGATTTTTTTTGGGTTGATTAATTATTATTTTATGAAGAATCTAGCTGGGGTGCCACTTGGAAGAATTGACCTTTTCTTTTATTTTTCTGCTTGAGTGTACATAATATTATTCTTCTCCTTTGGCTGAACAAAGACACTGTTGTGCTGTGTTGTTCAAATATCGGAAAGTTCGTTTTTTTATATATTCTTGTTTCTTCGTCCATTTTTCTTTTTGTTCTTTTTCACTTTTTGTATCGGAACTGAGTCCAGTTACAGACAGTGCTGTTCAGTGACATAGGCATGTGTATTACGTTTGGGCTCGTGGTTTGGTAATTTTTTATTGTTTTTGTACAAAGTCCTTTATGGATTCTTAAATTAGGGAATGCATCTTTTCTCTACAGTTGTTTTTTTTTTTTTAATTGGTTTTTGCTATTAATTGAACCACGTCACTTTTAGTTGGATATTAATATACAGCTCTGATTTGGTGGCTATCTTTAACACATTCAATTACGTTAATTTATTGTTTCTTGAAGTGGTGAAGGAATATAAATATAATGGCATTTAATGGTGGATTAAAGTTCTGACGTTTTTTTTTATAAATAATTTTGAGGGAAAGATAATGGCGTTTTCTGTCATGGAAGGCTGATATTGATGAATTCAACTGCTGAATTAGTCATTATTTTTCAAGGTTTCTCATCCAAATGAGAAAGAGGAGTACTCTCATCTCATTCAGCGGAATTGAAACGGTATCCGTAATATCTTATTGTATCTTGTAATTTCCACCTGACATCCGAAATATATTAGAATAAATTAGTTATTACAATAATCTATTAAAAAAAATTTAATGCTATAATAATGTAAAAAAAAAAAATTACAACTGTCGTTCTGTTCCTAGAAAGCTCTTCGAAAGAAGGTTATCATTTGTCATTTATAAAAAAGAAGGGTAAATTATTCATTTAGTCTTTAAATTTTTAAGTTTGTACAACTTTAGTATATAATCTTTTTTTTTTTTTTTTCCATAATTGGAATGTCTCTAAACTATTAAAATATTGCTATAGTAATCATTTTTCTTAATTTTTAAACAAAATATGTTAGTTAGTATCATTTTTTGATCAAATTACTAACAAATTTCGTCTAAAAATTAATAAAAATGACTATTGTAGTAATATTTTAATAGTTTAAAGGTATTTTAGTCAAAAAAATAATAATGATCAAAGCTTGATAAATTTAAAAATTTATGGCCCGTTTGGCATCCCAGTTCAAATTGGGATTTTTGAGTTCAGTCCAAACTGAACCCGTTTAGGGCGTCAGTCCAAATTGAACCTCCCTTTGAACCATTGCACAGTAAACCCAACTTGGTTTACTATGCACCCTGTCTTCCTTTCATAACTCAGAAAAAAGAGAGAGATAGAGCTGAACTCACAACCCCTTTTCTCTCCCACCCACATGATCCGATGCCCGCCTTCATCGTCACCGAGTTTCGCCCCCCCAGCATCTTCGCTGTCGCCGAGTTCAGCCCCAATGCCAAACACCGATCTAGCTGCCCCCCTTGCGTCTTCGCCATTGACCCAGACCCTTTTTCCCCAAACGACGAGTCCCTTGACACCACCCAGGAGCTAGATCTGGTCTCCCCCCCCCCCCCCCCCCCCCCCCCCCCCCCCCCCCCCCCCCCCCCCCCCCCCCCCCCCCCCCCCCCCCCCCCCCCCCCCCCCCCCCCCCCCCCCCCCCCCCCCCCCCAATGACAGTCCCCCACCATATCCAGCCCTTCCTGCCCGACGACAATCTCCCCGCGACCCAAGCACTAGATCTGGGCCGCGCCTTTCCTTCCTCCCTCTTCCTTTCCCCTTCGCCGTTGCCGTCGCCGCTCCCCCACCCCTTCTCTCTCGCCTCCCTTTCCTCCCTCTCCCTCTCCCTTCGCCATCGTCCCCCCTCCCTCATCTCCCCTTCCTCCCCCTCTCTCTCCCTTTCGCCGTCGCCTCCCCCCCTCCACCTAACCGAACTTTGCGAATCTGGGTCCCCCACTCCCCTGTGTCTTCGCCACCACCAGCCCCCATTCCGGGTCCCCCACTCCACTGTGTCTTCGCCACCGCCAGCCTCCATTCCCCCGGAGTTGGCCAATCTGGGTCCCCCACTTTCCACTGCGTCTTTGCTGCCATCCCACCCCCCGCGCCGGGAGTTAGGAGATTTGGTTATGAGAAATAAGGAGAAAGAGAGAAAAGAAAGAGAAAGGAGAATATGAATTTTGTTTGTTTTTTTATGATTTTTTTTTAAATTTTTGTTACATTAATTATTATTAGATTATTAAAATACCCTTGTAAATTAGATTACATGCATTGCGCATAGCTCATTCTGTTAGAAATTTAATATATGTGAACAGAAGAGATCAAATCGTCACGTTTTTAAAGTGTTTAAGGTTAACACGGTAAAAAAAAAAAAAAAAGGATTAAAATGTCAATTCTTAAATAGTTCAGAGATTAATTGAGCGTATTAATATTTAAAGAATACTTTACTGGCTATGAGAGAGGGGATGAAAAAACATAAAGCAAATTTGGTTGGGTGTACAGTAAACCAAGTTTGGCTCAAGTCCATTTCATAATTTCATAAGGATGGTGCAGGTTGGGGATCCCTTTCTTGAAGAATATGTGGCAGATTGTGTGCCTGTAGGTGGACTTGTCGATATTAACGCGGATTACGTGTTGGCCGACGGGGTCGATGGTACTGGCCCAAGTACAGGAACGCAGCAACATGACTCGAGTAGGGGTGCAATGAATCAGATGAGAGATATGATAGCTGATAATATGTGGGAAAGATATCAATAATCTCCATGGTATAAATCCACGTGAAAACAAGCTCGGTTGTATCTAGTTGCGCCAGATTATGAATTTAATTATTAATTTGTTTTTATCAACTTTTACTAACCAACTATGTACTTTTTGTTGGTGTATTTTATGGCTATGTAAGAAATTTTACAAAAGCTTTTGATATCTCAAGTTGATTGGTGTTATTAATTGAGCGTATTAACATTTTTCTATTTTTCTTCACTAAAAACTACAATAGAATGTTAAATAAAATAAAAATTTTGTTCAACTCAGATTTTTAACATCCAAACAGGGCTCTTGTTTTTTTTTTTTTTTTTTTTAACTTTTTAACTCAAACTTTTTTACCAAACACTCAACTCAAGTTAAACTTTTCAACTCAAACTTTTTACCAAACACTCAGGGGATGTTTGGTGTGTAAGTTTGAGTTAAGATTTTTAAGTTTCAATAATAATTTTTGTTGACTTTTTCAGAAAAGACAAAAAACTTTTTCAGAAAAAGATAAAAATTGAGTTTAAATCTATGAGTTCAAAATTATTATCCAAACTCACCCTCAACTTTTAAACTCAACTCAACTTAACTCAATCTAAACTTAAAAATCTCAACTCAAACTCATTTACCAAACACCGCTTAGGGACTAATCTATTTGTTTACGTTAAAAATTAAAAGAGAGAGAGAGAGAGAGGGAACTGGTAATATTGAGAAAACAATGAAAGAAAGTTTTGCTGCGAGTCAAGTCAACTCAAAGTCAGTGGCGAAAATCTTTCGTGTAAAATTTGGTAAACCAAAGTCAAATCTATTTCGGTAACTGTATGGAGCCAAGTCATTTATGTATTTTGCTAGCCATTTTGTTTTCCTTTTTGCAGTTAATTTGCTAGGTTGTCAACACTGTTACACTGTAACGTTAACAACGATTGTCGAACTGTTTTATGTGAATTTTTTCTTTTTCAAGAATAGAAACTGTTATATCATTAATATAAAGAATAAGCATCATATAAAGTAACAGGTTAATGGCAGATTCTATGGAATGGTGGAGACTCCTCCAACAAAATTAACTTATCATCACTAGTAGTTAAGAAACTGACAGCCCTGTAAGTTTTCCTAATCACATAACGTAACACGACTCGTTAGAGAAAAAAAAAAAATAATACACATAACACATCTGACAATAACAAACCAAACTTGTTATAAAGAAAGTAAAAAACCTTCATAATATGGATGATTATCAATACATCAAATAAGGGAAGGGAAGTTCGGAGTTTTATGAGCCGTAAGTCTCAGGTTCGATTCTTGATCAGCGTAAAAAATTAATTATATGTTAGTTAAAATAAAAGGATACACATGGGGTACTTACATATTAAAAAAGAAAAAAAAAATACCACATACTGGAGATTTATATCAACAAATATAGCTCATAAAAGAATGATGAAAACAAATTAGCTTTCGCTACGCAAATTAAGGAAACTCCACCAAGTTTCTTCGCAGGTGCAGCCCTAATAACAGAACCTTCGGAGTCCCTGATGACAGCGCTTTATTTACATAAATCTTTTTTTGGTTGAAAATGGAGGCGTCAATATTTAGGCTGTTTTGGCGCATCATGTGCATAGATATGCTAATAGAGCAGCTCATGTATGCTGTCAATATTGGTTGCAATAATTTTTGGTTTGATGTGGTCCTTGAATTTATAAGCTCGTTTGTAATTTCGGACTTTTCAACCTAATTAAAAGCAGACCCGCTTAATTTAAAAAATAATAATAATAAATAAAGCATTAAGTTTGTAACAAAAATAATCCGGAGGTACCCATTTTGCCCATTGACAAGACATAATCTTCTTTGAATAAGCAAGAACCCGATTATGCTGACGAATAAAAAGACTTTTACAATTGAAAAAAAATTCTAAGGGGCGTTTGTTTTAACCATTTTATCAAATGAGATATATTCTATCTAAATGGTTTTTTTAAATATGTGTTTGGTTTTTTCCTATCTTAAATACTCCATTTAAATTGCCTATTTTGAAATGGGGTCTAAATAAAAATAAACTACATCTCAAATATATATCCCATTTGAAATAATGTTAGGGGGTGTTTGGGTGATGAGTTTAAACTCATCACCATCAACTCAATTTTTGTCTTTTTCCTCAAAAGTTTTTTGTCTTTTCTGAAAAAGTCAACCAAAATCACTATTTAAATTTATAAATCTTAACTCAAACTCATACACCAAACGGGCCCAGTTTCTAGATGTTCATTTAGAATAATGTTATTATATTGAGTTGTGAATGTTTTTTCATCCAAACACCAATTCCAAATTTTTCCAATTTCAAATGACAATTTTCAACAACTATATAAACATAAATCTAAATGTTTTTCATTCAAATGTTTTTATTTTATTTTTAATATTACATCTAAATGT
The DNA here is from genome assembly GCA_009761775.1 of Ficus carica. Classification (NCBI taxonomy): domain Eukaryota; kingdom Viridiplantae; phylum Streptophyta; class Magnoliopsida; order Rosales; family Moraceae; genus Ficus; species Ficus carica. The sequence continues at coordinate 7,559,632 of CM019748.1, read as the reverse complement.
CTATTCAAATAGGAATCCAAATGTCATATCCCAATCATTTACATCCAATTGTTTTCATCAAAATGTGAAAATCTATGCCTCCCCCAAACGCACCATTTTTAGCCAAAAAATGAAAAATATCATAGAATGGAAGTTGAAAAAGAGAAGAAAAAGGTAAGTGAATTGGAGGTGCTTTTCCATTCTTGTTTTGCAAATTCACAATGGATAAGAACAAGACTAGTGGATTCCCAAGAACCTCTTGCAAAACGATTAATTTTCCTTCGAAAGAGACCAACAACAATAGACAAAAGCTTCTTAATAAGTTCTCCAAGAAAATGTTTGGAAGAGAATAGGACCGTGTGACAATTTCGTCCATTTTCGTAGAGGGGCCGAATAAAAAGAAGCAAAATTGTACGGGGCAGCTGCTAAATGATAGCCAGATTTAACTTGATAGATTCCACCTTCGTGTAGTGCCAAATAAGTTTGATATGTAATTTGTAAACGAAGTAACCTCTATTTATTCATTTATTGGATTAGCAAGTTTTCAGTCAAAAAAAAAAAAAAAAAAAAAAAAGCAAGCGAGTACACTTTAGTTTATATTTTATTGGAAGTCAACTCAAGCGCTGCGGCATTGGGCACAACAGGCACAACACATGTTCATCTAACGTTGTTATTGCTTGTCCTGTACATCTCCTATGTGCCTCGAGAGCTTCAAAATGTCAACCTTGCTGGAAACATCTTTTGTTGAAGACATTAAAAAAAGAAACAAATTAATATCCTTTACCTGATAAAATTGAGAGACCAAATAGTATGACATTGTTGCTGAAAATGGCTATGAGATTGTCACAGGGAAATGACAACAACTAACAAATAATCAATATTGGTATAGCTAGTAACAAGGTTTGTCATATCTTTTTTTGTCCTTTTTTTTTTTTGTAGAAATTATTTTTTAGTCTTACATCTAGACAAGTCACTACCCATCAAAATATTCCCCAACTAAAGGACCAATGAAATTCTTAAAAAAAAAAAAACCGGGGAGGTGGTGGAGTTGGGGTGGTGTTCCATTTGTAGGACTAATGGTTAATTGCCTCCCACTTCTAGTAAAGTAACAACTAAAAAAAAAAAAAAAGAAAAACCTGGTTTTATGCAGAATGTGCATGGGATATGGGACAAAATGCCCTTAATTACTGCAGATACTCACCAATTTCTTTAAGTTTGGACAAAACTTGTTCAATCGGGAATCGAGTATCAAGGGTCAAGGGACTTTACTTGGCAAGCAAAACATAAAAACAGTATTAACATTAATAAAATGGCTTAAAAACATCTCCCAAGAGCTCTTAACTTAAAATCAGGACCAATAGACTCAAATCTCAATGCTTTTCCAATCCCCATTTTTTGTTAAAACTAAAACTTTCCAATCTCCATGTCAAACTTTTGTTACAGCACTTCGTTGCCCACAATTTCGAGCCAAAACAAAGAAGCCGATTTCAGGTAAATCCTAATTCAGCCTTGGAAGCTAGAAGTGAATGCTTTTCTGAAAGCTCGTCTTAGATAGATTTTGATACACAAGGTCAGTGATAAAAATTTTCAATCATTGGAAATTATTAGAACCGTAGCTCATCAGAATCCGCAAAATAAGTTTGAAATTTCCCATTTTATAGCATCAATAGGGAAAAAAAAAATGTCAAAACAAAGTGTTGCTTGGAAATTAGGAACATGGAGAGGAATTCACAGTTCACTCTTTTTACTGGGCGTACTTTGCATTTTCATCTTGGTCGCCACATTCTCCAAATTATACTCCTTTAGATCACTTCTCATTGCTGAAACCTTCTGCAACCCAGAAAACACTCACCGGAGTCAACCCAGAACCCGAATTCAAGCGAAAGAAACCCTCGAAATCGTTATCCAGAAAATCCACAGAGAAATTGAGGAGCTACAAAGAAATTCATCATTATCATCACTATCTTCGTCTACGTCAAAATACAATTCCTTCTTGGCAGATATACTCGGGCTTATAGAGTCAGTTCAGGAATCTCTGCCGGATATGCAAGAGCTGAACGAAACCCGCCATTTCTTGGGACACAAGCAACCATTCTATGACCCCGAAGACCACTTTCTGATAGAGGAGATCCGAAAGTACGTGAGAGTGAAGCCCAACAGACTAGGAAAACAGAATTTCATGGGTGCCAACGGGACTTTCACGAGCATTGGCCACGGTTGCTTCGCCGCCAAGAAAGAGCTCGAAGAGTACATGGAATACGACGTCGGCGAGATCTGCGACGACGATTGGAAGCTTGCGCAGAAGCTAATGGTTCACGGCTGCGACCCTTTACCCAGAAGAAGATGCTTCTCTAGAGCTCCGAAGCTATACACCAAGCCACTCCCCATTGACGAGTCGATCTGGAAGCTTCCCGACGACCGGAACGTTCGTTGGAGTCAATATAAATGCAAGAACTTCGCTTGTCTTGCCTGTAATTCCACTCGCAAAGGCTTCTTCAAGTGCGCAAATTGCTTCGATCTCGAGAATCATGAATTTCCCAGGTGGGTCAGGCGACAAAATCCCGATCCCGGCGCGAATCTGACCGCCGATTTTCTTGCACACGAGGTGCTCGACGTAAAGCCCGGGGAGATAAGAATTGGTTTGGACTTTAGCGTTGGGACAGGGACTTTTGCTGCGAGAATGAGGGAGTTTAACGTCACTATAGTCACGGCGACTATCAATTTTGGTGCTCCTTTTAGTGAGATGATAGCTCTTAGAGGGCTGGTCCCACTCTACTTGACGATAAATCAACGGCTGCCCTTCTTCGACAACACTCTTGATTTGATCCACACCACTAGATTTCTTGATGGGTGGATTGACTTTGTGCTGTTGGATTTCGTTTTGTATGATTGGGACAGAGTGCTTAGGCCCGGGGGTTTGTTGTGGATCGACAGTTTCTTTTGTGTGAAGGAGGATTTGGATGACTACTTGGAGTCGTTTAGGATGCTGCGGTATAAGAAGCATAAATGGGTTGTGGTTCCTAAGCTTGATAAGGATGATCGTGAGGTGTTCTTTTCCGCCGTGTTGGAGAAGCCGCCTAGACCCTTCCGATGAGATTAATGCTGCTCAGGCTCTCCACGAGCCCCCAGCATTGCAGCCAATGCGGCTGGGTATCAGCCAAGATGCCGGGGCTCGCAGAGCCCCTTAACATTGCTTTTTCGACGAATCTCAGCTTTTTATTTGTAAGTAGCAACATTTTACTGATTACTGTTATGGGGGATGGACATTTTTAGTTGTGTACTTCTTGTTACCACATATAAGTAACAAGTGTGCATTGAAAACAATTCGAATGGGACATAAGCATGAATGAAATGTAAATTGTAATACAATAAGAACGATTCTTTGAATAAAAGTCAAAAAGCATTCTATTTTTCTGTTTCATAAATATTGATCGTTCTACACATTATCAGCAGTGGCACATCTTATCTTTGATCATTTCTATTCAACAGAATAAAATGACTAAAGGAAAAAAATAGACAAATAATAGTGTATTATCTTGAATGTTTTTACTTCTAAGTTTCCTTTTTAGATCGTTGCTATGAATATAAACAGTGCAAAGATGGGCCGATTTTTAAAATATCATCCTTGTTCCCGACCCCACTAATCATACATCCCCACATCAATAATCGCATAAGGTGTGAAAAACCGATTAGGATAAATTGTCATCCCTACTCCTCTGAACCTGTGTATGCAAACAGCAAACACCAAAAGCATTTCAGTTTTCTTTGGTTGCTACTTGCTAGGAAAAAAAGGAATGCCCAATTGTTGAATATGTAGGGCCCGTTTGAAAGACCGACTCGTGATTCCCATCATTGTTTTTAAAGTTGATTTCCAATGTATGTTTGCTTACATAACTCATCTCCAAACCTCATTTTCCAATTAGCTACAGTACAAATTCACTTCTCTCTTTTTCATTTCCATAAAACATAAACTTCAAAAATCCATGACTTTATTATTTTAAGTTGAAAATATATAGTTATTTTTGCTAAACGCTCACAACAATGAGTAGAATCAAACAAGAGAAATATACGTTTTTAAACAATTCAGATCCTCACAGAAAAAAGTAAAAAAAAAAAAAATTCTAAAGGTCCAATTCCAACATATCATCCACATAAGTCCTAAGAACCAACATCATCTGATGTATCAAATAATATCTAACTAATTATATTTTAACATACAATATGATATAATATTATTAATTAAATATCATTTAAGAAACTAAAAGTTGGGCAAAAGATTTAAATGCCCAAAGTACCATATTGCCATGGGCCTCTAAACACAACAAAAGGAGGTTTTGTGGGAGAGCCTATAAGATGCAAATGGCTGCGAGCCGTGGGCCTCAGATCCTCACGACTAGGCCAGTGTTTAGCACGCTACAAGACAGATGCAATAAAAAAAAAAAAAGAGTTTGTTTTTTCATTCCTATCCTCCTCCTGGTAGTCTTTTCAACGGTGATTGTGACACAAAAGTGTCCCATCTTTGTCGTTGCACATTCCTTTAATCCTTTTTTCCTTAGAAACCTCACAGATTCTCTCTCTATCGGGCCATCCCATCCCATCACATGCCGTCCCACAATCATAGAGCGACTTTCGTTCGTCTTTCTTCCACTAGGATTCCATTTTTAAATCAGAAGAGGATAGAAAAGCAAGCGCTGAAAAATGAAAGAGAAAGGATAGGATTCTTTTTATTTTAATAATTTTTTTGGGATTTTGTTGGGCATGGTCACGGTAACTTAATGGACTACCACCTTCAAAAATAAAAATAAAATAAAAAAGACAGACAAACAAACTTAATGGAGTACCACACCGTCGGATACAGGGTTTTATAACTGATTGTTGTCTCTCAGGACTTTATTGTTCTTTGATAACTAATCCCTCAAATTTTTAATTTCGATAATTCACTTTCTGAATTTTTTTAAATTATTGTAATTTGCCCCTCTTTTACTTGACTTCTTGTTAAATTAATGATAAAAAACCTACGTGTATCTTAAGTGATAATAATAATTCAGATGATAGACAAGAATGTTATAAATTTGACATCTTTTTATGTCATCTTGTTAAATTAAAGAGGAATTTTCACAGTGTTTTAAGCCTTTTAAAATAGTTTTATCTTGTGGAACTTTAATCTACAATCCAGTATGGAAAAAGCTTGTGTGCACAAATAGGCATCAAAACATCTGCTTATTGTTTAACAATTAAATAGTCTTTATGCTCTGCATGTGTTTAAACCTTCAATCCAAATCCTACCCCTTAGTTTCACTATTCACACAGTTTTATAACTCAAATTTTAAAAATCCATAACTTAACATAGACAAGTCCAAATGAGATATTTTTTTTTAAATTATATAAAATTTTGAGACAAACGAAACAAGCTCCATATTGATTTTTTTTTTTTTTTGAACACATTTCAAGTTTTTACACTTTTTAACTCAAACAATTCAAAACGCCTTAATAAACACACAATCAATCTAAACTTAAATTCTATGATCCAAACCTTAATATCAAACACATGTTGAATGTCATGCTCTGTCTTCTCTTTTTGAGGATTTTACGACAATTTATCATTAAATCTGTCCAATTGCAAACCATTTAAACAACAAGTGAATGAAAGAAACCACTCGAAAAAGTTAGATAAATTATTGAAAATTTTAAAAAACTTCGCACTAAAGTATAAAATATTATCATTGGTTATGCAGCTAACTTGATAAAAACTATTAGAGCTTTATGAGCTTTTAAATCAAAATATAAAAAAAATTATAAATTACTATACTGATTCCTTAAATTATTAACGAAGATACCATTTAATCCTCAATTTTTTTTTTATTATTAAACACTCACTGAGCTTCTAATAGGATTACTTTACACCCTTTTTAAATTCAAGTGTGCCATTCTGGTTAATCTTTAACATCTAATTGCAAAAAAGATTATTTTACCCTTTTTAAAAAGTTTAGGAAACATTTAGGTGTTCATACATATAATAAATTTGAAATTTAAACTAACTTTTTGAATTTTTTTTTTACAATTATTAAGAAATAAAAAGTCCAGGAATCGAACTATCGATTACACACTCACGAACCTAACCACTTGTAATAGCCGCCCTTTTTGCTGATTCATGATTTCCTTGTTGAGAAATATGAATGTTTATATAAAATGTCTAATCTGATTTTATCAGAGTATATTTGAGTTCTTATAGCCTTATAAGACTCAGTAATAGTTTGCTTAGCCAAGCATGAGGCCTTTTGAGGAAAAAGACAGAATAAGAATTAATGATTTTATTCCGGTCATCGTTTGACCAGAATGACTCAAGATATGATTATGACGGTACTGTAATATAGCAAGTAGTATGGAAATTATACTGCGAAAAACCGTCACCACAGATGAAAAAGTAAGAATAAGGTACGAGACCACTTTAGAAAAATCAAGAACATTATTTAGAGTAATAAGGACTAAGTAGCTCCAAGTTCTAAGAAAAATTTATACGCAGCCTAGTTAAGCACAGATGAATTCTGGACTGTAGTCCAATATGACAGTACTGTTATTAGTTGAAAACAGTATTGACATTATCAGAGTTAGTGAGAAATTGGATTGCATATTAAAGAAAGTACCAACATGGTCTTATGGGATGACAGCTCATTAAAAATAAATAAGCCATTTTTGGAATTAAAATTTAAATGGATAATTAAGCATTAATTAGGGGCAAGGTGGCTCATTGTTGGCCGGCCACCTCAAGGGTTCCTTTAGCAAATATTTTATTTTTGGGGTTAGATATGCAATTTTAGGAATAAAAAGAATTCTAAAAAGAAATTAATTTTTACCTATAAATAGGTGAGGTGGGATGAGTTTGTGATCATTTAGTGAAACCCTTAACTTTTTAGTTCATTCTCAACTCTCTCTCCATCCCCTAGGAACCGAAGCCAAAAAAAGAGAGAGAGAGAGAGAGTAAGGGTCGGATTTTTGAGAAAGTAAAGTAAAGAGGGAAATTTTTAATCCCAGACCTAGAACCATTCTCAAGGCTTAAAGGTAACCCTCCTAAACCCTTTAAGCAATTCAATTAAGTTGTGATTCAAAAGTTTAAGTGTATTTCATGTTGGGTATGTAAGAGCATAAGCTCACTTTTTATTTTTCATGCAATAGCCTAGATTGCTTGATATGTGCTTGATTAGGGTTTAGTGGTCTTGATTTATGATTTGGTGCATGTTTGTGATACTATGTGTTAGAAATTATGTGGTATGTGTTAATGCCTATTATGTGTTTGTAATATGTCCCCTCATACTCAAGAAGAGGTATTGTATGAATGATAATGATGATGATGATGTATGATAAATGGAGGGTTAAAAATTAACCCAAAACCCTAATTTGGTAAATGTTACCATTTGGGTTTGTAATGATGTAAACCAATGCATGATGATGAAAACCATACGTAAAGCGCTGCATATTTGTTGTAGGCTCACGGTTTCAACCGTTTTGAGGTAGGGTGTGCGTAATTTTACGTAAAAATCAACCAAAGTTGAAAACTGCCAGTTTCGGATTAAAGTGAGCAGCATTCTGGAAATGGAATTTTGAGGCATTTAGAGGCCGAATTTGGAAAAAGGTTAAAATTATAAAGTTGTAGAAAATTGAAAACTCTAGGGGCATTTAGACAGATTTAAAAAATAAGCTTCAAAGGCTTCCGTTTTTATGAAAATCCGAACCTGGTCTGCCCAAACCCTGTGCACGGCCAGGCAGTTTCAACAAGAAAAAAGAATATGTTAAAGGCAGAATTAAGATTTGAGAAAAAGTGAAAGTTGTAAGAATCATTAAGGTCTACAACTTTCATGAAGAAAACTTTTTCAAATTCAAAACAGATTTTAAGATAAAACTAGATCTTTTTTAAAAGTTTTCCCTCCAAACAAATATTTCTAACTCAATCTCTAAAATACCATCTCCAGATATCACCCAAATGGACCCTAACTATTTTTTAAAAAAACTACTATTTACTTTAATTATTATTATTTTTTTTGAAAGATACTTTAATTATTTTATGAAAACTTAACTTGTATTTGATTCGTCGATTAGAAATGAAATTTTTAAGTTAAAATTAGTTAAATTTTTAAAAATTAATTATAATTTTTATTAATTTTTTATAAAATAATAAAATTTAAAATAAAAAATATATAATTTAATTATAATTGGGTTAAAATACTAAACAAATCATTATTTATTTATTTCTCTCTCGTAAAACTTCCCCACCTAAACCCTGACTTGGAGCCCACTAACTAGTGGACCCCATCGACCACGCATAATAAAACAGCATTTTTCCCCGTCCGTCAGTCTCGTCAGGCCCGCCCCAACCTTTTATTCTCACAAGCTGACGCCACCTGTCCCCTCCTCTTTCAAACAGGTCGGTGACTTTTTCCCCTAATCTCCACCGCCCGTCTCTCTATCCTCCACGTGCAAATCCAGACGTTAAAATCTAACGCCGTCTCCGAACCTAATTTCGAATACCCGGTTCGGACCCGAGCCTCAGCTGTGTACTCAAAGGAAATGATCAACGGTCTAGATCTGATCTCATTCTCCAAACCTTTTATATAGGCCCCGAAGAGCCTCAGCCCCAAAAACCCTACAAACTATTTTTACTCCCTTTTTCAATCGCTGAATTTTTCTCTGTGATTCTTCTGTGGTGTTTTCGCTTTCTGTGATCGGATCGGAGATTTCATGGCGGAGCCGTCGGAGAACGCCGAATCGACGGTGGAGTCGGTGATTGAGAAGATCAGCGACAAGATCCACGGCGAAGATGATTCGTCGTCATCGTCGTCGGAATCGGAATCGGATGCCGTGAAGCCGGAGTCGCCGTCGACTGTGAAGGCCAAGATTTTTAGGCTTTTCGGGAGGGAAAAGCCAGTTCACCAGGTCCTCGGCGGAGGAAAGCGTAAGGATTTGCTTATTTTCGTGTTGGTTTTCTTCGTATTTTGTGTGTGTGTGTGTGTGTGTGTGTGTGTGTGTTATTTATTTATTTATTTTCCTGAAGACGATTAGTGTTTTGGTTTGGAAAGGCCTAATTATGTTTGGATGCTTAGAAAAAAGCGGAAAATTAATTAGGATTTTAATTGTGGAATTTATTGCCACTAAAGTAGATTTAACGAAATGAAAATTCAAATGATGTCCTTTTTCTTTATTTGAAGAGATTAACGTACGGATTTTCTTCCTTGGTGTTTTATTTGTTCCAATCTGCGGATGCACTAAGGGCCTGTAACTTCAGATTATGAACTTTACTGATTGTCGGTTAATTAGACTTTTTGTTTGGATGCCGAGGGAAAAAAAAAGAAAAGAAAAGAAAAGAAAAGCGGAAACTAAGTAATAAGTATGATCTTATCGATAGATTTACTAATAATAACGCACTGATACTGATATTTGCGTTCGTAGTTTCATCATGGAATTTTATCGAAGAAATTATGTCCTTATTTTTAATTTAACATTTTCCTTCATAGTTTCAGATAATACATTATAGAATCAATATACTGTTCCATTTTCAATGCTTTATGAGCATTTGAAGATTGTCTGGTATTGTTCCAGTTAAGTATACATTCAATCGAGTTTTCGGTATGCATTAAGGACGGGCAAATAAGTAGGGGATCATTCATACTCTTTTTCTAAATAGTGTCCTTTTCGTTCTTGTGCAATTAAATAATGCAATTACGAACACATTTGTTTTTTTTGGTTTTTTTTTAGCCGGGTTTTAGTATTAATTAGTTATACCTATTAAAGTTTTATCATTTTTGTTTATTGTCTGGTGCAGCCGCTGATGTGCTACTGTGGAGAAATAAGAAGATTTCAGCAGGTTTTCTTTGTGGAGTAACTGGAGCTTGGGTGTTTTTTGAATTGCTTGAATACCACCTACTCACTCTTGTCTGTCACATTTTGATCGTCGCTCTTGCAATCTTGTTCCTGTGGGCCAATGCCAATACTTTAATCAACAAGTACGATAATTGTTAGAATTTCAATCACTTTCATGCGTTCTTTTTTGGTCCTTTACATTAGATAACCTTAATTTTTTTTTCTTTCAATTGTCTAATTCCTGTTATATTATAGGAGTCCACCTCGCGTCCCCGAAGTTTACATTCCTGAAGACCCATTTCTTCAGGTTGTTTCTGCGCTTACTATCGAAATCAACCGGGGTTTTGCTGTCTTGCGCTCTATTGCATCTGGCAGAGACTTGAAGAAGTTTCTCATTGTATGTGCTGTTTGTCTCTATCAACTTCTTATAAGGGATGCATTGAATCCCACAGGCTTTGTTGTATTTGCTTATATTTTAATAATTTCATTAAATTACTTGAGTTTTAGTCTTGTGGTGTTTTGACTTCTTCTGAGTTGAGTGTGACATGTTTAACATTGTTACGGATCAAACAGATCATTGCTGGCTTATGGGTTCTATCAATTGTCGGGAGCTGGTGCAACTTCTTGACCTTGTTCTACATATGTATGATCCGAAACTCAAAACTCAATTACCAAGCTACATTCTCTTTACTATTTGAATTATTATCGTGCTAAATTTTCGCTATTCTGCAATGGGAAACAGCTGTGGTTTTGCTGCACACGGTCCCTGTTCTATACGAGAAGTATGAAGACAAGATCGACCCACTTGCAGAGAAAGCAACCATCGAGTTGAAAAAGCATTATGCAGTTTTCAATGAGAAGGTTTTGAGTAAGATCCCAAAAGGTCCACTAAAGGGCAAGAAGAGGGCTTAGAGAGAGGCTTGGAACGCCCTACACTTCGGTAACACAACTTGGTTTTGTAGTTTCGTGCGTTCTTTTATTTCTGCGTCATGCACTGCCTTCTTAAATAGAAGCCCTGCCCCTACCGTTCAAGTGCTTGGTTTGCTTTTTGGCTTTTGTTGTCTTTAGTTTTCTCCTCCTCCTTTTATCTGTAGATTTTATTTATGCCTTTTGGAATGATAGCTTTTACAAAACAAGCACCTTAACCATGTTCGTATCCGTTTTAAGTTTTATTGACTGGATATTTATGGTTGCTTGTACATGGGTTTTTAACTAAATATTTGAACAATTATGGTGTTCGAGCCTTTTGTTTTTTGGTTGAAGCGGAATAAGGAAAAAAAAAAATCTTTTTGTTTGGTTGTGATTCTTGTGAACGCTGGGCAATTGATATTTCCTTATTTGTAAGCTTTTGCTGGGAGAGATGTACCGTAGAGTTAAAAACTTAAATGAGTCTAGTTTTTGTTTGTTCGTGCTTGAAAGACATTGTTTTGGTTTATTCGTCTTATTAATTTATTGCCGCGAGGTAACGCCGAGCGGCCAAGGTGTCTACTTGGCCCCGAGTTCCGAATGATCTGTGCTTTAAATTTTTGGGGCCACCTACATGGTGAAAAACGACAAACCGTGGGATTCTGGGATGTCAAAGAAAAATGTTTACAGGTTGAAGTAAAAACTAGATTATAGAATTGGGTAATGTCCTTTTCGTTCTGTAGGTGGATCTCGAAATTTCTAAAGTGTGATAAGCAGCACTTTGATTTGGTGTCATTTTCTGTCTAAACAACGATGATCGAGAATGGGGAAACCTAGGTTATGAGGATTTATGTCCAGCTTAAAGGCTAGTCTTTGTTTTGGAGAGGAAAATGAAATTTTGATTGTTCGGTTTAGAGTAAATTGGAAAGGAAGGAAAATTGAAAATCTACGGGTCCTATCACTTTTTAATCCTTCTAACTTTAAAAAGAAAAGTGAATAAAAAATATTTACAAAGCAAATGTGGTTTAAATATTTATTTTGACCTTAATTAATTATTTATATCTTAATTTATATGATTTTATAGTTATAAAGTTCATTTGATAGACATTTTTCTTTTTGTTTTGTTTTTTTTTTCTATTTGATTTCGTCGCTTAGAGATTTTACTCTTCGTTTATTTTTATTTTTATTTTCCATCTCCCCTACTGAACATAGTATGAAATAATTCTGCATAGAAAAACCATTTTTGTGAGAAACCTCATGGTATAAAGATAAACGTTGGGAGGTTTATACATTATTTTATATCCCTTAAATGGTAGAGATGCAAGTGGTTGTACAAGGTTGCGTTGACCCGTACTTTCACCCCTCTTAAACTTGTTCACGGTTGACTACTTTAGCTTTTAAACTTTTTAATTTTGATAACTTTTCCCTGAATTTTATAAATTATTTTAATTTATCGTTTTAAGATTTTTCATTAAACATAGCATTTGAATTTGAAATATTTACATTAGGATTTAAATTGTATTTGAAATTTTTTTATTCAAGATGAGATTTTCTAATCTTGCATGAGGCTTTTTGTCATCTATTTAACTGAAAGATGTATTAGTGGGCAAATTGCAAAGGGAAACAAATTAGAAAGTGGACTGACCAACAATTACCAAAATTATAAATTTCAGTGACCAGTTGTCAAAGTTGATCCTTTATTACCATACAAGTTAATATACGATTTAAAGATCATAAGATAATATCTAATATATATGTTTCAACGTTAATGTTATATTTGTTTTTTAAAAGTGTCCAATAACATTATCTTATTTTATATTCAAGTGTTTTATACTCCAATGTAGTTGTTTTATACTCCAATGTGTCATGTAATGTTATTTCTGACGTAACAAACTCAAATATGGAGAATGTCCTTTGATCCCTCCACTCCCTTACAATGAAAGATAAAGATAAGAAATCAAGTCTTCTATCGTTATTGCTACATTTAAGTGTTTCATTTTAAACTCAAATTTTTCATTTCAATTTTTATCTTTTTTTCTAAAAAATAACAAAAATTATAACTATTTTTTAAAAAATCAATCAACTCCAACTTAAAAATTTCAACTAATTACCAAACGGAGGCATATCATTAATGAAACTTTAGATCTCTGCTCGAAGTTTATAATGCAAACTCTTTTCCTACTTAAATGGGAAAGTTATTATCAGGATACTCAAACAACGACCAGGCATTCAATTTGTGCAATAAACTCATTTATAATGAAAAGAATTAAATGAACAACATCAACAACAAATAAGAATCTATACCTCTGATTAATTACATTATGCAAAATATTATATTCAATATTTTTGGAGCAGTCTCGAGCTATTAAAATTGCTCTCTGACGACGTGAGAGGAAACTGTTGAGAACTCGGAATCAGAATGTTCGGTTTGGCCAACATTACCTCTAAAGGGAAAAGGACTCGAGTTCTGACTCGGAGACAAAGTTGTTCTTGAGAAACCCGATGACGTTGTGGGGTCGGCCGCAGCAATAGCAATATTTGGAGCATTATGCAACTCTTCCTTGTCCTTGCCAGAAGCATCCATGGCTTCCCTTCTCTCTCTTTCTTCACCTTCCTTGAGAAGAAAATCAACCCACAAGTCTGCAAAGGACTGAAAACGACAGATACATTAGAAATAAATATGCCATTGGTTTTCAACACAAGGCCCTTCTTTATTTTATTTTATTATTATTATTTTTTTTTCCAAAATGCAAATTCAATGAAGCAGACGCATTTTTAATGGCATATGGGGCGATAAATTGAATACCTGGCTATCCATTGCCGCATTTGCAGGTAGTTGGCCAGAACCTCCCCCCAAAATTCCACCAACGAGGCGGCCCGGTAGACCCAGAAACTCCTCGAACAACACCTTTTCCCGCGCCTTGTTGTTGAGCAACACCTATTCTCTGTTTATCGTCGTCAGAGAATCCCAGCATTCGAACCATAAGATCCAAAACCTTGAGACCCACCCCCATACACAAAAATAAACCACATGAGCCACTGTAGGAAAAATTTTCAGAGACTGGCTCAGGCATTAAAGAAAAAACTAGCGGCAACTGAGAATCCAAGGACTTCAATTCACAGTCCTACATCCTCAAACTACTAGTATTAACGATATTCGTACCTCCTTACTGTGGTTTCTCAGGAAGTAAGTAACCAGTAATTTGATCACAATGCGTCTGCCAAAAATATAGGGATTATTAGTAAAACTGCCACGAAATTAATTACAAAAAAAGTCCAATGAAGTTCAAAGCAGCGTAAAAATGAAAATAACACTTGTGAGTTTTAAATTCAGCTGGTGGGCCAAAGAGAGAGATAAAAAAACATGAAAAGTATTTTCTTTCCGGGGACAGACACAAATATGAAATAAGCATGATCAGCAAATAAAATGGTGAATAAAACGAAAAGTTAAAATTTAGAAAATTCAACCTGTCAACAAGGTAATCGGAATCTATTGACATCCTATTAAGCCTGGTCATGCTCTGCTCAAGAGCACGTCGCAATTTTGCATTATCATCCTCGAGTTTATTTACTCTGGTTTTCCAATCTGTCATGGTCCTTTCAGCTTGCAAAAGCTTAGACAAAATTTCTTCCTTTTCCTTCTTTAATACCTCTGCCTGATAATCTGCATTCTGGTGATAGCATACAAATTTAATTTCTAATAGCGTGGGAATATACTGATTTCAGAAAACTTAGAACCAGAAGCATGTCTACAATAGGGAAAGATAGTAAAGTTCAGTTGACTTATAAGCCATTTAATCAATACCAATTAGTCTAAATAGAAGGAAAAAAAAAGCTGCCTTCAACTTATCCTAAATTTTTAATGCAAAATAAATGTTTAATGAGGCAGAGATTTCTTTAACACGGGACAATATAAAGAACATACCCTAAATAGCAAGGGCGCTTATGATTGCAAAAGAATTATCAAACACACAATCAGTTGTTGCAGCACCAAAGTATAATAACCGCAATATGCAGGTACATAACTTAAAACAGAAAAAAAATAGATTTGGAAGACTAATTAAAAAAAACGCAAACGTATTTGGTAACACAAGGGTAAGTGTATTACTTTCAATAACTCAGAGAGCTTGGATGATTCTTCTCTTGCCCGAGCCAAATCTCCTTCCAGATGTTCCTAAAATGGGAAACTTAGTTATTTGTACTAGCATCAAAGCCATAACCTGTGAGCCACCCAACATGAGCCAACAGCCTATCTATGAATCCTATGAGGAAACGGAACAAGCTTTCATTTGTTTATATGAATCCTATGAGGAAACGGAACAAGCTTTCATTTGTTTACCTTGGCTTCAATTTCAGCATAATACTGACCAAGAGCCGTTTGTAGATTTAGAAGTTCAACATTTTTGGCATCTATTGTGCTCATACACTTGGCAAGTTTTTTATTAAGGTCATCAACTACTTCCTTTAATTTCTGAACTTCATTGTTCCCGATCATCTTGACTTCCTCTTGATTTGCAACCGCCTGCTTCAGCGCTTTCTCCAAATATACTATACGTGCCCTTTGATGTTCATTAGTTTCACGTAGTTCTTCAATGACTTTACTATCTTCATCCATTTTTTCAGACTCTTCAGATTCCTAAATAACAATACAGCAAAAACAATTGTGAAATCTGAGATACACAGGGTGTACATGAAATCTTTCGTACGCATGAAGAAAAGGGGAAAGATAGCAAGAAAAGATTTGGTATTAAACACTTTAAAGGACAGACAACCTTTTGTAATAAATGTTGTTTGAGACGGGTCAATTCTTGTAATGCTTTGTCCCTTTCACGTTGTGTTTCCTTTATCTCTTTATTCAATTTTTGCAAAGACAGCTCCATTTCTTCCTTTCCGAGAAAGCTTGCTGATGGCTCTACCCTCTGCCAAAAATATTAAACATGATCAGATGAAATCTATAGCAACACAAAAGGTACCCAAACAATTTTGACAACGCATGCACACTCATTTAGAAAGTATGGAGACTCGATCAGTTAAACAATTACCTCATTCAGAGTATTTGGATGTTTCGTCAGACTCTCTGTATCAACCGACGATTTTTTTTTCTGTTGCAATCCTGTCCATAGTGGCCTTAAGTTCATTCTTCTCCATCTGGAAGTTGAGATAGTATTATAACGGATTGCAAGACCCAAAGCCACAAACACAGTGTCTTTTTTTTTTTTTTTTTTTTCTTGCAATGACAAAGGATAATGCTAACCTTAAGACTTGCATTTTCCCTTTCCAGAGCTGCAATAGATTTCTTCAAATCTCCAAGATGTCATCGCCTTCATCGTCCTTTCTATTCAGCTCCATTTGCAATCGTCTTACTGCAGATATTTTCTCATTCAACTCGTCACGTATTTTGCTCATCTCTGTGGAGGTCTGCAAACAGAACAATACGCCATTTTGAAAATCATGGTTCAAGAACCAAAATCAGAAACATGTAGACATAAAAAAATAAAAAAAATTAGGACTGAACTTGAGCATGCAATATTCTCTAAATACTATCGATTTATTTTTATTTTTTCATGTGCGCAAATTTATCTGATTTTGTTCCACAATACAACAAATCAATTACAAACTGTATACCAAACTTAAAACTCACCTTATCTTTTTCCGTTTTTAGTGATTTGAGCTCCGCTTGAAGAGATGCATTCAACCTTTGTTCTCCTGAATTGGGAGGGGGGATGCACAAAAATTAGGATTTAAGATGACAATAAAAGCCTCCCTTGAATCTTCACATTATGGATATCTACCTTCTAATTTCAACTGTATATTTGCAAGATGATCACGCTCCTTATCAAGTTCCATCCGCAGTTGCCTGATCTCACCAGCCACCTGAACTGCAGCCGAGGGCCTATTATTCTCTTCTAGCGAATCTGCAAACTCCTAGAGGCATTCATACATCTGTTGTCAAGTTTATTCATCAATAAGAAATGAAAATAGAAACCTACATTAACAAGTCGACAATCATTAAGTAGGGCACGACTAAGTGTAAGACAGGCCTTTATGGAAACTAAAAAATTATTGTCTTGAACTTTTAGCATCTAGATCCACCAGAAATCCAAAAGAACTAAAATACAAGGTGCATTACCCTTTCTTTCCCCTGTAAATTTGAATATTTTGATTTCCGCTTTACTATGGATGGCATCAGATTGAACAGGATGCATAATTCCATTACTCATTCCATCCTGTTTCGAGACAAACACCATTATGTATTTCTTTTCCAAAATATCTGCTTTTTCCTTGAGTTGTGAGTTTATGCAGCCGGCTGGGTGACACATCACCACTTCCCTGCGAAAAGATTCCACATTAACTCAGCTCCTAAATATCAATCGCCATTATTCATACCTTATGGTTTTATGAGGAGGAATGTAAAATATAATGACTAAAGTTTACTTTCCATGTGAGATCATTTCGGAAATTACGAACTACCTTTGACACATTGGTTCCATTTCTAGACACATTTAGAGCTGCAGTAGTTGTCTCTAATTGTTTTTCAATGAGCCATTTTCTTTATTTAATCGGGAAATTTGATCCTGTCGAAGAAAATGGAAATGTCAATGGAATGCCAGAGAACATAACCTCGCCCCAAAATAAATAAAAACTGTTCGTAAAATGACTACCTCCTTCTCCTTTAATAAAGCTGCATAATAATTGACCAATGCTTTAATTTCAGCCTCTGATTCCTGAAGCCTTTTAATGTCTGCTTTATATTGCTCAATCTAAAGGAAAACAACACAAGAAAGTTAACGACAATTAAAATTCACTCAAATTTACAAATTGCGGAAACAAGTAAACAGCAGCCGCTGGTGAAACAAAAACTAAAAAGCATTAAATGGGAGAATAAGGTCCAATCACAATGGTATAACTGATGCCATCATTTTCAGAAATTGAACAAAAATCCAGCATGCATGTCCTCTTAAAATTATATATTTCTCTAATTATATAATTACTACACATAAAGATTATAATTAGCAGCATACTCGCAAATGCAACTGAACTCTACAATGGAAAATATTTCTTTAGAACGAGTAAACAGAAGGCAGATGTAAAAAAAGCCCGTCGCTATGTAAAGCCGTATGCCCATAACCATTGTCGTAGGTTATATATAGCTTGGAAGCAGAAGAATGCTTCAGAACAAAAATTCAATCAACAGCTTCCGTAAGCAAAGTTGAATACAAAATCCTAAAAGCATAGCTGAAAAATTCTTGAATAACAAGCAACTTACTGTCACAAGCATGAACATTTTTTGGTTCCAAAATTTAATATTAGAGCCTTGAGAACACGCAACTGATGCTTACATTATCGGACCAAAAAAATTTAAACAACACGCATACAGAACTAAAAGTGAAGCATAAAGAAGTATAACTGTAAAAGCAAATAATTATACATATGAACTTCAAATCATACATAAAGAAGTATACGTAAAGAAACATCGATCTCATTTCAAATTACAAATAACTTCATAATCGTTGAGGAGCATTTTTAAAGCAATCAATCTAATTACAAATTATGCAAATGAACTTCATAATTTACTCGCTAAGGAGCATTTAGCGTCGCAAATTCATCGTATTTTAAGTTAGAGGATCTAGATCGCAAATGATTGAAAATTATCACTTTCATCCGACAACTGGAAGAAACTGCAATTCGATTTCTCAACCCAGGCTGAGATGCTCAATCACTACGAACTCGTTTCAAAATGAACCAAACATAAATTCCTAAATCTGAACAAAATCCAAAAACACCGACAACCAAATGACACAATTCAAATCGCTAACAAACGAATTTTTCGCGCATGTCGGATTAATACAAAAACTGGAAACCAAAAAATCAACAAAACCAATGCCGTACCTCGGGATTGTGGGCGGAATCGAAGCCGTTGGCGAGCGGCGATCGCGACACGGACACGGACACGGAGCGAGCGAAACTGTGAGAATTCCTCCTGCCGGAGACCGGCGACCGCAACACCGCCATTGGCGGAGCCATAGATCTCGAGGTCCTCATCGTCTTCGTCGTCGTGGACATCCTGTGCGATCTTATTCAGGTTCTCCTTCAGGTTAGCGATCGTGCTCCACATCATTCAGAATCAAAACCCCTCACCACCACTACAATGCTCTCAACCAGCAAATATATATGTGTGTATGTGTGTGTGTGTGTATATATATATATATATATAGATGCGTATATATGTATATATACAAACGCACACAAAAACCTAAGCTCTAAAGCTTCGAATTTGGGGAAAATGGAACACTTGTTTGCTTAGCGCGTGAAGGAAATTTGAGAGAGTGAAGACGGAATTGAAAATTCGGTAGATCTCAATAGAGAAGGAAAAGGGGTGGAAGGGATTGGAATTTCTGCATCGAAAGGTGCATAATTAACTTCATAAATTTTTACAATTATTAAAAACATTTTTCTTTTTTTTTTTCTTATGTTCGGACGCCACGTTATGCCACGAATCAACATTCACCAGTCAAGATCCAAGATATGGGCCGTTAACATAACTGGCATGGGCCCAGCCAGGCCCAATGGGAAAGTCATAATTCATAAGACAAATTTCATTGGAGGGTAATATGTCAAAATAGTAAATAATTAAGATTGATTGTTATTTTCTCTCACACCGCTCACTTATGTTTAACTTCATAATTTTTATATTAAATAAGAATAGCGAGTGTCATGTATGCTGTCAATAAATGTCACTTTGTAGTTTTATATTTAATACTACTGTCAAGTGTATTTTTCCATCAAAAATTAACTGAAAGGGAAATCTGTAAATATTTTTAAAGTTTGAGGAGAAATAATGTTGCAAATTAAAATTTTAGGTGTTTTGTGACAATGTCTAAAATTCGAGAAAAAAAAAGTTAAAATTTTAATTGGTTTAAATGGTCCCTGAACTCTTTACAAGATGACGGTTTAGTCCCTGTTTTATTATTATTATTATTTTTGTTAAGATAACCCTGAATTCTTAAAATATTAGTCATTATAATCATTTCATCCAATTACATTAAGTTTCTAATGGAATGAGTCATGTGTAATGATGTGATCTAATTTATGAGGATATTTTAGTAATTTAACACTAATTAATTTAACAAAAATAAAAAAAACATTCGACTCTCTTTTCTCTCATTCTCTCTCTTTCTTCATTTCTCAACCCAGATCAACGACAGGAGGGGGGGCAATAAGCAACGGAGAAGAAGTGGGGCTATGATTGTTCGGCAGCGGGGGATGGGGAGGGGGGGCAGCGCCTGGATCGCGCGATCAACTGTGGGGTGGGGTGGGGGGGGGGGCTCGTTGCCTAAGTTATTGTTGCGATCTAAATGTGCCCTAAGGATAGAAAATCAATATTAGGGATTTTCTGTAAATATGACATTTTGATATTAATAAGAGGAGGTTATTCATGTTTAATAAGATGTGTCCTATTTACTTTCATTTGTTGATTGTATGGTTATTTTGAGCAAACATAAAATACTCCTTGACTGTTGGTAATATATCAGATTACCATATGTATACGGGGTATACATAGAAGACGTGGTAATTTGATAACAGTCTAAATAAATAGTCCGCAATCGATGGAATAAGATTTGGGGATCTTATTCATGATAAGATTGTACAAGTTGTCTACTTCCTTGGAGGGATGGTTTGTCTTGACCATCGGATTAGGTTCCGAGTAGAAACTTTAATGTATACCAGTATTGAGGTATGACATTTGACTAGACCTAAAGTGTTAATTGATTCGGTTTAATAATTCGGTTTATAAGAATCAATGACACTTTGATTATCATCCTGCATAATCTTAATCCTGAAATGATTACTTGAATTCGCATCCATGACTTTTGTACTTTAATGCACTACAGGTGAGGACACTGTTAATTCATGGTTAATATACTTGTGTTTTGGGTGCATGACTTATGGATGGAGAAATCAAGATTCATAGATACGGAATCCATAGCTATCTTAACGATAGTAAATGTTATCTACTTAAAGGCATTATTCGGGGATTGAAAGATAGTATAACAAGATCTTGGCCATCGGTTTACTTTGTGTTCTCTGGTGGTTTACCAATTGTATGGTTTTATAATTGGTGATTCTTTCAATAGAGAATAATGGAACTTTAAGTTAAAATGATTGAAAAGGTAAAACGGAAAAAGTCCTTAATTCAATCATGGATGACATATGGGGATTAAGAAAGCGATGAATAAATCATGGAAGAAGCACTACGTTGAGAGAGCTTTCGTAATACGGTATGTAAACAGGAGTTCAGCTTCAAACTTTTAGTGGAATAGTTTTGAAGTTGATAATTGATGAATAATTAATCTGGGATTAATTTTTCACAATTATAGGAGCCTTTTTACATATTTCCATCGGGTCCCTCTATTAGCTCGCATAGTTCCATAAAGCGTCTCAGGATTTGTTCCTTATGAGATCGGTAAATTTAAATAGAATTTAATAATGTCTATTAAGACATGTTACTCTCTAACATGCAATCCAGAAAGGATTGGACATGTAAAATTTGTAGACAAATGATTTGTCAACATGTGATTGGTTAATTTGAATTTTGGAAATAAGATTGTGTTTGGATTATTTAATTTTGGAAAAACAAATTTTTCTCTCCTAATCTCAATAAGGTGCACGGTTTTTAGATAGGTGGAGGAAAGAAAAATTTGTTTCAAAATTATTCAAATAAATTCCTAACATTAAATTATTAATTGATTTAAATAATGGAGATTATTTCATGTATTTTTCTTTCCTAATTAAAAGTGGTTCACGTTTTTTTGAGGAAAGGAAATTTGAAATATTTCATTGATTTAAATTAATTAATACGGTTAATGTTTATGGAAAATATTAATTCAAATAAGTGAATCTTATTAAATTCAAAAAGGTTTTAAAAGGAATTTGAATCTAGATAGGACGAGGATCTTTTGACTAGTCTAGATTCTTGATTTAAAATTTGAATCACCAATCTAGCTTAACAAACTCAATGTGGCCGAATTTTTTGAGGAAGATTTCCTCTTTGAAAAACGTTTTTAGGTTCAATGAATCTAGCCCTAAAGTTGTATGATCTTTTGATTCAAAATTTATCCAGAAAAATAATAATTATTATTTTTTTTTAGATGAATTTTGAAAAAGGATTGGACTTCTATATAAAGGCTAGGGATTCATGAAAAAAAAAAAAAATTTGGTAATTTTTCAAGAGCAAAAAACGTTTTTGGAGAAAAGGAAAAAATTTAGTTTTTCCGGAACATCAAAAATTCGGCTATCTTGTGAGAAAGAAAAAGAGAGAAAATTCTATTGAACAAAAACTGAGAGGAAGGTTAAACCGAGTGATTATTTTCATTAGGAGGTTTAACCGGTTCCTGTTTTGCAGTTTTGAAGGAAGAAGGTTGATCATATTCTCAACGAGGTACATCGGAATTGAGAAGGAGGGATCTAGACTTCGAAAAGCAATTACCGGTCGCTTGGATTCATAGAACGTGTGCCCACACACACTCTGAGACGTGGAACTCGAGAATAATAGAGAAGACACGTTGGTCAAACGCTCTAGTAATTCCGGAATCCAAGAATAAAGGTACGCTTGATCATAAATTTAATTTATTGTTATATGCATCATGAGACTTCTTTTCCGGAAACGGCATCATAAAAATTTTTAAAACTTCCGCTGCGCCGTAACTCTGATTACCGATCTGATTTTTCCAACAGTTATGGGGTCTACATTGCGTGGATTTGGCACGAGGTGGGGCAAGGGATTCGTCGTCGGAGTTGGGGGAGAACTTAGGGGGAGGGGGGGTGCCTGGGTCAGGTGGATCAGCCGTGAGGTGTTGGGGGGGGGGGGGGGGGGTGGGGGTGAGGGGGCTCGTCGCCAAAGTGGGGGGCTTGGGTCTCGCAGATTTGGTGCAAGGTGGGGAGGGTTCATCGCCGGAGTTGGGGGATAATTGCAGGGTGGGGTGGGAGGGGGGGCGCCTAGGTCAAAACCCAAATCGAGATATTAGGATTATCTCAGCAAAAAAAAAAAAAAAAAAAAAAAGGAAAAATGAGAGGACCTAATTGTCACATTTGAAAGAATTAAGGGATTTTTTTTTCCCCTTAAGGTTGTTAAGGACAGAAATCAGTATATGTATCGGGATATCCCAACTAGGTTGGCACCTTCTAGGCCCCCTTATCATTTATCCATCTCCAACATTTTATTAAAAATAAAGAAAAATAATAATAATTCCAATCCGACATGGAACAAATCATCCACAAAAGGAAAAAGCAACTAAAAAATAAATGCATTTGAAAAATAGAACAAAGCAAATTTTGACAGCACAAGATATAATCCAAACTACACATTTGGAAATAAAATGTGAGATCTATCAGAATTTATGATAGATCTCACTAAAAACCTTACTAGTAAAACCTAATGAGAAAAACCTAACAAGAGAAAAAAAAAATATTTACTCTTGTATCAACCCCGTATAGAAAAAGAAATAACCTCAAGAGAACCTATATTATAATATACTACTAATATTATCTGCAAAAAAAAAAAAAAAAAAAAAAAAAAAAAAAAAAAGACCGATCACCACCAAATTCAGAAACTATTTATGTTAATTACTCGTTTTAATTCATAATCCCTACCGATTTTCATCACCATCCACGTCATTAATCGAAATAAAATAAAAATAAAAATGTTAAAAAAGTTTACCCATCGCACGGCTCAGATGCGTTTATAGCTCTTACACTGCTACTATATATTTATAATCGAGGTTGGGTCCTTTCTACTCGTTTATGGCAGCGCTTCGGGAGACTAGGCATAGATAGAGGGGCATTAGGGTTTCTCTTTCATTGCCGCCATTTTTTTTTTATTTTTTTGGTAGTTTCAGTGCGTGAAGTTTCGTTTTGGGTTAGATGCGATGAAGAAAACATAGGAGAGAAAGTTACAGATTGCTTTCGCAAGATGAAAACCAATTCGGTTCGTATTCACTGAGCATCATTTTTTGTCTTCTTTTTTTTTTTTTTTTTTCTTCTCTGAGTTTCTGAACGAAGGACCTATGGAGGAAGCGCGATACTAAACAGTGCGCTTTGATCCAAGTTTGCCTTCGGAAATGGTGTCGAAAACCGATCGCCGAATCTCATTTTTTTTCTTTTAATGGTTTTCGGTTTTGTTTTTTTGGGTCGAATTTTCCAACATTTTTTTTTTAATTACTATAAATCTGTTCGCGAAGGTCCCAGCGGAGGGGTAAAAAACTCTGGAAATGAGGCCTCTCTAACATGTAAATAAAACAAGCCTTCGCAGAATGACTTGGCCAAATCGTAGGATGTCTGGAATTTTTCTGTTTCCAGCGCATCTTGAACCCTTGGCTACATCTCTTGTTTCTTAATTTCTCTCTTTCCCCCTTTTTTTTTTTTTTTTGTTGGCTTTTTCGTTGCAAATTATTACTTAAGAAAATGTCAGTTGACTGCCGTAATTATAACCTTTTATGTTTAAATATAAACAAGTGAAACGAATATGAATAAGCTTTGAAATGAAGTTTCCACCCAAAAAAAGAAAAAAGAAAAAACTCAAGAATATGAATAAGCTTTGAAATGAAGTTTCCACCCAAAAAAAAAAAAAAAAAAAAAAGAAAGAAAAAACACTAATATGTTGAGAAGCTTTTAAAGGAAACAAACTGAGAAACTTCCAATTCAGTAACAAAAATTGCTTTGAGGTGAATGAGCTCTATAGATTTTCCAGTAAAAAAAAAAGAATAAAAAAAGAAGCAAACTCATACACTGAAATGTGCAACTCATATACATAACATAGAAGGGGACTGCATCTAAAAATGGAAAATCGGACTTCTTCAAAACTGGCAAATGCGAAGAGATTTGTTGGATCTTCAAAAACCAGCAAATGCGAAGAGATTTGGATGTTGAAAACTGCGAAGACCAATAGTCGCGTTCGGCTTTCTTGTTTCGTATGCACAAGTGGAGGTTGATGACTTTGCTTCTGCTAAGAAATGCAAATTCATACCTGCATTCCTATATCCAGAGTTTTGAACTTGGGTCGTTAGCTCTCGCACTTTGTTCGTGACCAAGCACGGCCATTTGGCCACTGTATTAACTTATCATGCTGTAGCCTGTTGGAGAGAAGTGAGGATTTGAGCATTTAAAATTTTAGCAAGAGCTGCCATCAATCACAGACACAGTCAGCCGTCATTTAGGCCTCACTAAGTAGGACGCCCATATCTCATTTGCAGGTGGTGGCGGTTGAATCCAGTGCCCTGGTATGCGGCTGCATGATTTGCATGAAGTTGGAATGTCAATTTTGAAGTTAATTATTTGTATTTATACTTAGTGAGAGGACTAAACTTGTGCCGCATAGTGTTGAGAAAAGCACAGCTAAAATGCGAAAAAAGAGAATAGCGAGAAAAATCGATGTCCTCACCTTCCTCCTGGTCTAATGTACACATCCCATGTTCTTCTCACCTGCATGCAGTATGTTCCCCGTTATGTTCTTGACCAGAATCAAAGCAATATTAATACTAAACAAATGCAGACAAGTCAGATTATGACCCTTGACATCCACCAGGCATCATTTCAATTGCATGAAATAAATTTCGAGCATAACATCTAGAAGTTCGAATTACCTCAATTAGGGTGCCCAGATCATTATTGCTGCCATGATAGTAGTGATAGAATTCAATTGGTAGGTTTGCAACGGAATCATAAGCTCCGCTGTGCACTTGTGTCTCTAGTACTTGTTTCCCAGATTCCTTCTCCATAGGTGCACTGGGTTCACCATCATTGTTGCTCGGAGTATCCTTATCGTTATTTTCTGTAATTCTGTCTCCATCAGTGCTTAAATCTTCCGAGTCGGACACAAGATTATAGGTTGTTCTCCTAGATGACTCGGCAGTTGTAATGGCATCCTTTGCAGCATCTGTATCAGCTGCTGCAATTGCTTGGCGCTCCTCTTCCTCAACGGCTGCTTGAACCTTCTCAAGAAACTTGTCATCCTCCTCAGGAAGAAAATGACCTGCACAATTGTGATGTACGATTAGGAGGCTTTTCCTTTTATTTGTATTTTCTTGTATGTTTTTCTTCAGTTAAGAATTTACTCACAAACACACTGCCTATCAATTCACACAAAAAGCAGAGTCATACAGCAGCTAGAAAGAATAAGAAAACAAACCTTGTTTTTTCAATTTCTGAATCCTAATCGAACGCAACTCTTGCAATTTCTCCACGATCAATACCAGCTCAAGCTGCATCGAGATTAAGAGAAAAGGGCACCAACATTATCAGAGAACAATAAGCTTCAGTAGTATGGTCCAAATCTATGGACCAAATTATAATTTAACAAAGCTCACCTCAGATTCTAGTTTGTTTCTCTCCTCTTTTGCTTTCAGCTTCGCAATCTCTTTCATCTTTTCCATCTGCAAATCCACATGCCGAAGGTATACAAGGAAACAACATCAGCAGAAAAACTTCTTAATCTTATCAAATAGGAATATAAAGCAAATGGAACATATGTCTAGTCACTTGTATCAGATGCTAACCTTGAAAACCATAAACATGACACTAAAAACAAAACAAATTAGATCATTATGAATCTATGATTAAGTTAATAATTCCGTGATGATCTTAAATGTCGGATGACTAATACAGATGAAAGATGAATATTCTGATACCTTGCGTTTTGCAATATCCTTAGCAATCTCCCTGGCCCTCCACTCATCAGCCTCTTGATCAGCTTGGTCAAACCTTTCACGCTCCTAAAGATCATCAAAAGAGAATGAGCTAGCAAAATTAGATAAACGATATACAGAAGCAGATTAGCAAGTCAACTAAAAACCACCTTCGCGAGCATTTCCGCAACGCGCTTCCTCTTCCTTTTCCTCCAAAGCTTATTTCGCTTTGACTTCCGTATCTTATCAGCTAATTGAACAGCCGCAGACTTTTCCTCCCACGGACACATTTCATCAGTGATCGCCCTAAATGGCTCGAGCTGAAATCTTAATCTGGACATCAAAGAATTTGCAGCTTCCACTGAAAGTGACACTTGGGATTCTACATTAGTCCCCCTATGTTCCAACAGTTTCGAGAACCCGCTAACAGAAACACCACCAGACCAGTTATCTGTATCTCCCACCGACCCGTTACTGTCTTTGATCAGCATTAACATCTCAAGTTCTTTCTGCCTATCCAGAGAAATAATCCCATCATAAACACTAATAAACTAAACTCGGTTTATAAAAAATGTCACCAAGCAATGAGATTCAAAATGGAACCATACATTGCTTTCGCAATACTAAGAGTATCCTGCAAATCCTTCAGCCGATCACGCACATTTGCGGTTTGCCAAAAGGCGCTCGACATCGGCGGGTTAGGCCGTAGCATCGAGAACCACGGCGGCGGTGGAGCGGGTTGAAACTGTATCGGATTCATGGCTAGCAAAAAAGTTATCTGAAAATGTATATCTAGTTAATTATCAGCAATAGTTTACATTGCTATATTATCAACATAAGCTGTTAGAAAGTAATCTTATTGCTTGTAATTTCGAAATTTAAAATGGAGAGCTTTCTATAGCCCATGCAAAACCAAAACAATTGAAAGATTCTCCATCATTTTTCAGAATTTTACCCCAAAAAAGGAAAAACTCAATAGGCACAGGACTAAGTACTGAGAATTTCAGGAATTTAGGTTTTTTTTTTTTTGGGAATTAGAATGAGAAAAGAGATTTCATCAAATTTATAATTGAAATCAAGAAGGAAAAATGAATTGAATAGGGAAATTTCAGATACCCTACCTTAAAATTCTCCTTTTGCTCGAAAAAGTTCGGTGGAAAGCTCGGTGAGGAAGCCACGGAGAGGGAGAGAGAGACAGTGTGTGTGTTCAGTCAGAGAAAGAGGGAGTGAAGTTCGGCGATCGATGGGGGGTTGGGAACCTTTCGCAGATTTTAGAAGTTTGAGGACTAAAAATCATTTTAAAAAATAAAAGAGTCAAAATATAATTTTACAAAGTTGTAACACAAAGAAAACTTTACTTCCGTTTGGTTCATTAGAGATGAAATTTTTAAGCTGGAGTTATTGACTTTTAAAAAATTAATTATTAATTTTGTTACTTTTGGAGAAAAAGATAAAAATTGAGATAAAAAAAATACAGTTTAGTTGAAATTAAATTTAAATACTAAATAAAGTCTTGTTTGCGTGGGTTGCAAGTATTTGAGTCATTTTATCAATTGATGACCACATGACTCCATCAAAAGGGATAGAGTTTGAATCACTCAATCTTTAAATTCGAAAAAATAAAAAAACTCTATTTAACTAACCAAAAAAAAAAAAAAAGGATAAAAATGACAATAAAAACAACAAACATATAAACAACTAGGAGTCCGCGACTCTCAATAAAAGAGGTAAAATTCGAACTTAACCACTGTCAAGACACTAGAAACTAGTATCCTGAACCGCATATTACATTTGAATATTCATTGAAATTGAAGTTCATTTAGATCGTAAGTTATTTGAATATTTATTCAATGTTTTGTATTTAGATATATGACCCATTTGGATCATAAATTACATATTAATCATTCAAATTAAATGTTTGCATTTAAATATAGTAATACATTAAAATAATTTTACTCTAGTAGTTGACCAACCAAATGATATTATATTGAAGTCCAATAATAACTATTGGAATAGTTCATCCAAACACATCAACATAATTTGAATTACGTATACTAATTTTTGCTAATTTTCAAATTAAATATGTGTTTGAATAGTTTTTATTAAAGATAACATTTGGATAATGTAATTAAGAGAGGGGGAAGAAGATAGAGAAAGAGGTTTTTTTTTTTTAATTTATGATTTCTTTTTGTTTGTTAATTTTTTATTTTATTTTATTTTCTTAATGTTAGCTTAGTTATTTAAATACAAATTAAGGTTCATCTAAAAAGAGAGAGAGAGAATAGAGATCAAAATGTAACAAACGTAATAATTTAGAAAATTAATCGAGCAATTAAGCCAAAATGTTAACAGGCTAACAGATTCCGTTAACACGTGGCAGTGAGCAACCTCTCTTTTTTTTGCTTAGCAAGAGTTATGTAGATGCCTATGACAACAGAGTGAAAAGAGGAAGGGTGGAGACGATGTTGGGGTTGTATATCTCTGTCAACACGCATGTAAGGATAACGCTTGACAAAGTTGGGATTGCGTGGAACATACATGGATGATGCTTGGGCAACTCTAGGTTTGCGAGGTAGTAGGATGAGATGATTTAAGTCATTCTCATGAAATTTGTTTATCTTTTCATTAAGTACGATTTATGAATCCTAATGTTTGTTTTTGTATAATCGATTTGCTTTATTTAGCATGTAATAGTGGTTACAATATTTCAACTCAAAAGTTTTTTGCTTTATAATAGTAATAATATAAAAATGGTAAAATCTCGATTCACAATATTTATTTGAATAAATAAAACAAAAAGGAAATAATCTTTTTTTTTTTTTTTTTTTTTCTTTCTTTCTTTTCTTGCCGTTTTTACACTCCTCTCTCTTATTTTATTTCCCTTTTTCTTTTCTTATTTTCTCTTTTTACTCCCTCTTCCCTTCCCACAGAAGCAATTTCTTCGCCACCGAGCTTTCCACCGAGGAGAAGGCCAATTTTCTGCAGCGAAACTTTCTGGAGCGAAAGGAGAAATTTTGAGGTAAGGTTTTCTCTCTTGAATGGCCCTAATCTGAAATTGTGCTATTGAATTCGTGTTTCCTTCTTGATTTCAATTCTAGTAAGTGTGATGAAATCTTTTTTCTCATTCTGATTTTACACACACAAACAAAAATCCTTAAAATCCCGAAATTCCCAGTGCTTAGTAACGGGCATGTTGAGTTTTTCCTCCTTTTTTTTTTTTTTTTTTTTTTTTTTTGAGGGATTGAGTTTTTTCCTTGTTGATTTTTCTTGTTAATTCTGATATTTTTATCTTAAAAAAAAAAATTGTGTTTGTTTTTGCTCTCTTGAATACTCATAGACGAGTACTTATTTCTAGGAAATGTATGGAAAAAAAGAGAGACATAAATTAGTATTCTAATTGGTGTCTTTATGTTATAAGCAAGGCTAACTTCAACGCTCTATACAAGCAAAGCTAGAGTTACAGTTTGTCAGAATTTGTAGGGTCCAAACGGAGCAGATGGAGGTTGAGTACTCGAAGGTGCTACGACAAAATGACATACAGTACCTATTGACGGTTCCTCAATACTGGATGAACATATTGCGGCCGCAGTTTGGAAAAGGTGAAAATGAGGCCTTGATTAGAGCTTTTAGTCTGCTTGGATATGTTTGGGAGTTTCGTTGCGCCATTCGAGGGAATGGCCACATGAAATGCCTGTTCTTCGAGCTCCGGAGTGGCAGCGTTACATCAATTATATAGGAATCCAAGAAGGAGACAGGTTCACTCTTGAAGCAGAGGAAAACGACGAGAGGCGAACGAACTACAACGTCAGAGTTCAAAGGATGGATGCTGATGGTCTTTGGGCCGACGTGCAGCACCAGCACGTGTTGCTCCTGCTTTCTATCACTTTAAGATCTAAATGGTCAAATGGGATGAGATGAAGTTATCTGTTCGACTTGTTTTTCTGTTCTAGTTTAAGTTCGGTTTGCTTATCTAATTATGAGAGGTCATGAATAAAGTGTTTTGTATGTCATCTGTCTGGTGAAGTAACAATTTCAACGTATAGGTCATTATGATGTTTGATGGGGTCTTGGAGTTTCATTTCTAATAAGGTTTGTAGTTTGTACTAGTCGTTCGTCTTTACTAAAATCAGTGCTATTTTGTATTCTGCTGTGATGCCAAGTTAGAAATATATTCTGATCCACTAAATTTCCAGTAGAAAGAAATTATAAAAAATAACATAAAGTAATATCCATAAAAAGGCTTCCATTAGAGAACATCCCAGCTACTTATAGAAACAACTTCGCTAACTTTAAATCACAAAGTAAAAATAGTTGAAGATTCAGACGAATCTCACCAAATTGATAGAGAGAAGAAAATTTGATGCACAGCTCTCAAGCAATTGTGCTCTGGTAGCTTTGACTAATAGAAGACTCCAATCTGCAGCTCCAAAGCACAACTAAGATTCGACTGGAACGGTGGCATACTTGCTCTGCAGATGAAATACCAATCAGCATACTACTTGTTACTTTTGCTAGTAAAAATCTTGGAAATAGTTTAGTAGAGTCATAGGTGATGCAGAGAAACAATACTGAAAATGGGAATGGATCAGGATTTGCTATTTTGCAATAAGATTTTTAAAGCAGATATGGCCAGCTTTAATGTTTGCTACCGTAAGTTGTTTTGGAATCCTTGATACACTTTGCTCAAGGGAATTACTGAATAAGAACCTCAAGACCAGAGACCCCAGTGCTAAAAGACCAGGTTCTTCCAATTCCAACCTATTCATATATTTGTTCATACACCAGCAGAGTAACTTAGAAATCGGCCTATCTGAACTAAATATCAACAGAATGAACAAAGAAAAGTTCTGATCATGTTGCGTTCAATCTGTAAGAGAGATAGTAATATGTCTCTCATTTGACCTAAGATCAAAAGACAGAATAGGGCCGAGCGGGCAGCGAGAGCTAAAAGTGCCGAAAGGGCCGCGAGGGCCGAAAGTGGCAGCACGGGCACTCTCTCTGCCGCCAGCCCAGGGGGCCGAGAGGGCAGCACACGGTTGCGCTCCTTGCAGCCCACCTAGCGGGCCGAGACCGCGCGACCGAGCCAATCAGGCGCATGGCAACACAATTCGTGCTGATATGAGAATTTCAAATTTGTCTTTTGAGTTGTTTCGAACTGTTGTGTCTGTTGGTTGTATATTTTCACACAAAACTGAATTACTATCAGTAAATGATATATTAGTTAAAATAATTGAATAGATACTAAAAAGATATGTCTTTGCAATGAAGAGGCAAAGACATATCTTGAAAAGGCACCTCTATGCTACATGGATTACCATGGTTGTAACGGTTCATGAAAAGACACTTCTATGCTATTAAAACTTCATAAATTTACAGATTTAACATCTTGCTCGGGAATACAATATTATTGCTAGATACTGCATTCGAGGGTGATAGGTATTTTTCGCAAGTGCGTGAGCTGGTTCAAGTAATAAAGTGATAAGAAGATATAGTTCCCAATGAGGACCATTTAGTACAAAGTACTGAATTACTTTAATCTCAATTCTATTTGAACAATAAAATGATGAGAGACAATAAAACAAACAAAATTAAAATAAAAGTAATGCACGAATTTAGCAATGAGAAATTTAATGTATAAAGATATCTAGGGTTTCCGATTTTACCGGATTAATCCTGCTCAAAACACCTAATTCAATCAACCAAAAGCTTATTTATATGCTGATGACAAATTTCCCTATTGTAATCACTAATCTTTCTCAAGCATTATCAAACTACCACAACAAGCCAGTTATTACCTCTCAGATTCAAACTCCAAACTGATCATGGTTCATTAAGAACAAGAAATTCGTAGTGTCACACAAGCCTCATAGATATCTCTATCCTATGACAATCTCATGGCATTTAATCAAAGTCTAATCCAACTATCACTTCTCAGTCTCAAATCGGATCACAAATCAATGGGAAATGGCGCGCAAACTTTCACAAGCATTAAGAACAGAATAAACACTCAACATAGATATGAATAAACATCGAAATTAAATTAAACCATGATAACTTTGAACATTCATAATCTGGCTACATCGTAGACCTAGAAAAAAATTTTAGCTCATAATGAAACTAAACAAAATCCTAATTAAAGTCCTAAACATGATGAGAAATGAAAAGGAACTGATTTATGAATCAGAATTGCCGCGTTCCATCTCCGGGATCGCTACTCTTCTTCTCCAAATCATCAACTGCTCTCTTCTTTTTCACACTTTTTTTTTCTCTCGTGTCAAAAAAGTCTCCCAAAAACCCTAGAAGGATTCTATTTACATTCCTGGGCCCAAAATACCTCATTCTCAAATCAACAAATTCGGGGAATTAAAAAAAAAAAAAAACCGCTCTGGTGCCTAGGCCCTATTGTTTCTGTGCCTAGGCACAAAACTATTGTATGCACTTGAGGAACCACGATCCGCGCCTCTGCACAAATTTATCAGCGCCTAGGCACAAAGTTAAAACGAAAGTTTCTTTCGACGCCCATGCACTACTGAAACAACACCTAGGCCCTAAGCTCTTGGGTTTCTAGGCGCCTAGAAAATTGATGCGTAAGTGCCTATTTGCTTCAAAACGCATAGACTTCACGCCAAAGTACGCCAAGTGCTCCATTTTAGCTCCTTTTGCACCGAAAAACCACTGAGCCCTCCTTTTTTACCTAAATCCTACAAAAGAGAATAAAACAAACTAAAAGAACCTAAAAAAATTGAAAACTAACAAAATACTAAGTTAAAAGTACTCGATTAATTAGTATAAAATTAACTTATCAAATACCCCCAAACTTGATAATTTGCTAGTCCTCGAGCAAAAGAAAAGAAAGACACACAAGGAAAGACATAAACAAAGATTTGAGCATCAATTTAAGTTTTTCATTATAATGGCCTCAGAGATTGCACAAAATATATTCTTCAAAGGAAACTTTAACCGTCACAATTATGTAGAATTTCAATTCAAATGATGACCTTATCATACCCAAAATTCCTTGAGTGTGTGTGTGTGTGAAGCTTTTCACACTTACTCATCTGCCTTCGGATTGGTTTGTGTCAGCCACTGACTTTTGAGAAGATCACAGGATCAGGAAAAATTTCGAACTCCATAAGGCTATTTTTCAACTCACTATCCACTAATGTCAACAAATACATTACCAAGAATCATTAGGGCTTTTTAAGATTGTAGTGTTAGGCTAGGGTAACGGTAGGATACGGATAATAATGAGGCTCAAATCACCCTAAACACATAACCCTTCTAGGATCTTTGGTAGAGCTTTCTTAATACTCACAATAACACCCCCAAACTTGATTTCAACTTTGTCATCCACTTTTTATTCTTTTTAATTATTTTTTTTGCTTGTTTTGTTTTGTGTGTGTTTTTTTTTTTTTTTAATGAATAATCTAACAAACAATAGGAAGCTTTTCACAACTCCACCCATCCTCCCATACTTTAGCATAGCTCAAGATAATTCCTAAAATGATCAACATGCTTAAGATAAAGGGTTAAAAGGTTAAAAATTATTAAAAAGCTAGGCTAAAAGATGTGGGTAACAAAGAAAAGGTAAAAAATAGGCTCAAATGGGTGACTAGGGATATGCATATGCAAAATGACAGCTCGAAAGGCTCAAACGATCCAAAGATAGCCATGTCCTTAGCAAAGTGTAGTCTAGGATTTCGCCTCAAGTGAATATCAAATAGGTTCTAGAGTTCGTTTTGAGATTAAGAAGTCACTTAACTAACATAAACTTCATCTAAATAACAAACCATCAAGTGATTATAGCTTGAGTGCTCAAAAGTGTCAAATGATTTAGGGCATAGCAGAACCACACAAGAACCAAGCACACACACAAAGGCAATGGTTTTCATCTCCTTAGAACCATATCCAATTTCAATCAGTTTCATATCATCGGCCTCCTTTGATTCAAACTAAAATATATGCCCAAAATGACACAAATTTTTTTTTCTTAAACAAAGAAAAGACTCACACACAGCCTACTTAAACATCAAAGAAAATTAAAAACTAGCCTAAAATACTAAAGAAACAAAACAACGACAACCACCAAAATAGAACAGCTACCCTCAAACTTAAACAAAACATTGTCCCCAATGTAAAGATGAACGAAAAGAAAAAGGAAAAAGAAAAAAAAGAAAAGAAAAGAAAAAAAAAAAAACCCTCAACCGAAGGGCGTGAGTGCTCAATCCTCTACTTCCTCATCTTTCTCCTCATTGATGTGGAATGAGGTAACAATGCAAAAGTTTAGAAACTTGGGTTGCCACCCAAGAAGCGCTTGTTTTATAGTCTTCAGCTAGACTCTTCTTATCCTATGGAGATCCAAGGAGAATGGTTTTTCCTGATTTTTCGCGGTTTCACTTTATTTGCTTTGTGTTTATGCTTCACTTATTCTGTAATATGTTGTTGTACTTTAGTGGTGTTGCTGGAGAAGGTAGTGGTGTCATTGTGGAGGGATCAGCTCCCATCACCGAGCAGGCAGTTGCTACCCTACCGACTGGTGACTCAAAGGCAAGTATCATTGCTCTCATTTTTAGTTGTTTTGCTTTAATTTAACTTATAAATTATAATACAACAAATACCTTTTGTAGATCATTTGATAGCATATTTTTGTAACTTTCAGGCTTCTGCTGCTGCTGATGACGACGACAACGACGACGATGTGGATTTGTTTGGAGAAGAGGAGAAGAAGGCTGCTGAAGCACGTGCAGCTGCCGTGAAGGCCGCTGGAAAAAAGAAAGAGAGTGAGTTTGTTGTTCTTGCTTTATTTTCTCTCTACATTGAATTTAAACATTGCCCTTGTCACTCAGGTTTTAACAGAATTATAGAAGCCTCCCTTAATGTGATAATCAGGTGGCAAGTCTTCGGATCTGTTGGATGTGAAGCCATGGGACGATGAGACAGACATGAAGAAGCTCGAGGAGGCAGTAAAAGTGTTCAGATGGAGGGTTTGCTTTGGGGAGCTTGTATGTTAATCAAGCTTTTTGTTATTTTGATCCTTGTTAAACTCTTAATTGTGTTTCTTAGTTGATTAATTACTTGTTTTGTCCAGCCAAACTTGTTGCTGTTGGCTATGGTATAAAGAAGTTGCAGATCTTGCTCACCATTGTGGACGACCTTGTCTCCGTGGACTCTCTTATTGAGGAACACCTCCCAGTGGAACCAATTAACGAGTATGTGCAGAGTTGCGACATTGTGGCCTTCAACAAAATATGTAAGTCAATTATTTAGCTTTTTTGTTTTTGTTGTTTCAGTAAGATTTGTGTAATTTTTCTTTTCATTGTTAATGCAATCGGGCTTAATGATTCGTGCCGTCTTTCTCGTTGCAGGATCTAATCTCCAAGAGGCTCGGTGGCGGGGTCAGGTTGATAGAGTTGGAGATCATTAGTATGGCAATCGGTATAGTTTTCGTATTCCTATTTTGTTTCCTTGGAATATGGTTGAAGTGTCGTGTCGTGATTGTGGATTTTGTAATCCAAGCCAACCAGACCGTTGTAAGTTTGGTATGGTTTTTGTTTATATATCTATTGTATCAGTTCGTTTGTATATCTAATATCTAGTGCCCGATCTTGGTCGCTTCCTGTTTGGAATGAATGATAAGTAACTTAAACCAAGATTAGATATCTCATGCTTAATTTTTAGAAAGTGTATGGGCTAATAGTAACGGATTACTGTGGTGGGTCTGTGGTCAAAGGTTCGAGTACTGGGTGCCCTCTTGGTGGTCTTGAATGTTAAATCTTGTTTTCCGTCAGTCTAGTACTCGATGGCGAGTGTTTGGAATTATACCTCTACGTATCTTTACCGTTAACCCATTCAATGGGACTGGAGTGACGCGTTTCTTATCAAGGGGTAAAGCCCGCCCGTAGGAACTTGTGAACATTCCTATCCTCCCTCCTTGACTTTTCGAAAAAAAGTAGTGAAAGATGCTAGTAAGCCGAAAAATGTTCAATGCATGTTCAATTTTAAGAGATGGCAAACACAGTTGTATGCTTTTTCTGAACTTGATTGGATTTGATAAATTATTTTCTGCACTCTTAATTGTGATGAGTTGCTTTATGAATCAGTGAATTTATTATAATACTGCAAGATATCATAAGATTGATTAATGATGGTCACGTTAGAGCTGATAATTTGGGACGCGACTGTGACATGAAGTTGGAAGAGGGCGTTTCTATAAATAAGTTTGTCAATAATGGGTTGACATGGTTAACATGAATGATAAATGGATTGTGTTTGGGTTGATCTATCTAATGATGTTGACATAAACTGACACGATTAACTAATTGTGTCCTTTAAAACCTAAATATATAAGAAATAATGTAAAAGTTTATATAATTAATTAAGTATAAGTGACATGAATTTTAAATATTTGTAAGTAAACTTCATTTGTTTATATTTGAAAAAAAAAAAAAAAAAAAGAAAGAAAGATAAATTAACCAATAAAAATATCTTAAGTATCATAACCATGTTAAAAAGTCATAATTTATCAATTATCAATTTAAATGGGTTATACGAGTTAACAAGATTAACTATAAGTTCATTCTCAATTCTATAAGAATTTTTATGAAAACTTTTTATTTACTTCTCTTTGATGGAAGTTTATTTTCCCATAAAGTATCCTAAATTTTGGTATAATTCTTCTTTTGATGATTGACTTACCTCTGATTAAAAAGATATACCTTGCTTATATTTAATTCTTCAACAAGTTTAGCAATGAGCATAACGGCCCTCTTGTTCCGATGGAGAGAGAATAACCTATGATTAGCTTTTTGGGAAATTTCCAAACAAACAATTTCAACGAAATCTTTCAATTTCTTATTTTACTATGTTCAACTTTATGTATTCATTTATCCTAGAGTACACTGAATTTACAAAATGGCAATATCATGTTTGGGGTTGAAAATTATTGACATGTTTAATATATAGGTTGTGTTTGGTTAGATAGTTTTTCTGATACAACTAATAAATGAATTAACACAAACATGACAAGTTAACATGAATTATCACCAAAATTTGTGCTCGTTTTTGGAACTCGATGCACGTCTATTCTCCTTGTCGTCATTCGAGTTTACTAGTGGAACAGATAATCTACTATGATCACGGTTTCTTATAGTTTGAGGTCAGATAGGTTAGTATTCATTCGTATTTCCCTTTCTTAAAAAATAAAAATAAAAAGAAAAGAGCATGTAAATAATTAGATATGCTTATTAGTAAAAGAAAATTAATACTAAATTTACTTACATACCCTAAAAAAGTTCACATACAACAAGCATTATTTAATTATAGAAAAATTTTGAGATATCAATTTTAATCCCAACTTTTGAGTACCAACTTCTATGACATATGAGTTGTCATTTTTTTTAATTGATAAGTGTTTAAAGTATTGTTACATTAATTTATTGTATTTACCAATGAAAATAGGACATATGAATTGATACTCAAAAAGTTGATATTGAATTGATGTCTATAGTATTACTCTTAATTATAAAGACATTTTAATTACATTGAGAATATTCTTATTTTTAGCTTGAGTTTGGCGAAACAACTCAGACTATTTAAACTTCAATTATTTTTAATATTTTTTCTAAAATAATCAACTCATTTTTACTATTTATAACTCTAACTCTAACTCAAAAAATCAAACTTTAAAGTCCATAATTGTTATATCCCAAGTCCAAATGTGATGATTTTTTTTAATTGCATAAAATTTCAATATGAACAAAATAAGATCCATATAATTTTTTTTATTCGAACATACTTTAAGTTTTTGCCCCTTTTTTTTTTAATTCTAAACTCAACTCCACTCCAATCAAAATAACACCAATTTTCGACTCAAACAGACCACCCAAATACATGCTAAGTTTAGCAACTACTAAATAGTAATTGGATTGTTTCCCTTCTGTAACACAATAAACAAAACTAATTATTTTTATCTTTCTCTTTTACATTTCTTTCCAATCTCGTCATCTTTTGTTTACATTCCCGGTAAACATGCCCTTTGTGAATTTAAACAACTGGTTTATTTGATAATCTACAACATCTTATATTTTCCCGCATGTCCTCTGTAGAAAATGATGGTTGAAATCTAGAATGCCAAAAAAAATCAATTCTTACCATATTTGTGAAGCCAACATATGGGTTTTATATTTTCATTCGGGGAAAATAATAATAAATTTAAGGAGCTGCTGTTATCGTTTTGTTTCAAGGTAAGGATTATTCAAATAATGGCTTCAACTCTTAGCTTAGTTTGGTTGATGAGTTCAAACTCATCACCATCAACTCAATTTTTTGTCTTTTTCCTTAAAAGTTTTTTGTCTTTTTCTGAAAAAATCAACCAAAATCACTATTTAAACGTACAATTTTAACTCAAACTCATACACCAAACGGGCCCGGGTTTATTTGATATTTGAGTTGAGTTTGAGATGAGATGAAATTTTAAGTTGAGATTTGATTGGCTTTTAAAACTAATTATAATTTTATTGATTTTTAAAAAAAAAATATAAAATCAACCATAAAACAGTTGATTTTAAACTTAACTGTATCATTAAATATGGGCTTATATTTTCAACCTTTGATTATTAGAATTACAATTTTTGCAAACGATCTTCTTCTTCTTCTTTTTTTAAATAATTTTTTGAAAACAACATTTGATTATTCAGAAGTTGTCAAAGAAAACGAAGATTATTCAAAGATTCCTTTAATTTAACCCTTCCGAGAGGGAAGAAGTCAATCTAATAGCATGTAAAACGAGAAAAAAAGAGGGGAAATCAACCGACGGTTCGTATGGCAACGCAGATGAAGGCGCGAGAAAACTGGTGGCTATTTCGTCTCCAACCTAACCGGGGATATGAAGGGGTTCCGTCTCAAACGGGTTTGGTGTTGTGTTGGTTTTTAGGGGAAATTGATGTGGAAAGATCGAACCGAGCAATCACTGGCCTAAACTATAAGTGTTAGCCTCAAATTCCGTTAACAATCCCCTGTCCCACAACAGATCCAGACACAACAAGAAAAAATGAAAAAAATGTCACTTCCGAACAATTAACCTCTTAACTTTATTTCTAAAAGTAAAAATTCAATAATAATTATAATACAAAAAAATGCTTCGCACTTTTTTTTTTTTTGAGGGTGCTCCTACTTTTATTTGCGTCACTATTGAATCCAATCATTACCAATGACTATAATTAAAGCATTAAGATTGGAATTATAATGATTTTGATAGAAATCTAAGCGACATCATCATAGAAATGTTTATGTTTACATAGTGCTAGAATATTTATTTGTGGAGAATGTTTTAGAAGGATATACAAAAATATTCGACTCAATCTTAGAAAATGAACCCAAAAAAAAAAAGGAAAAAAAATACTTTAAATAATTTTTTACTTCTTTAACAAAAAAAAAAAATTGTTTTTTTATTGTTTCCGTTTCTGTTTTCAAGTAATTATTAACAAATGTTATTTTAAAAAAAAAAAAAAATACGTATTTTACATCTAAAAAAAATGTTCAAAAAACACCAAAACAACTCCAAATTCCATCATCATATCCAAGAATTAGGGGCCTTCCAATTTCTGTTTGTAACAATAGATTCGTAGTTTTATCCTATCAACAAACAGAAGCAACAACCACACAACAAATGCTGCTGTTTTTATTAATACTAAAGTTTAAAAAAAGTCGGCCTTTCTCGTTCTTGCCTGATATCATTTTCTTTGTATTGTAGCTGGAAGAGATTAATGGGTGTTAGGTTTCATTAGGCAAAGAGGAAAGCTCTTAAAATCGGACACATTACGACACGGTCACACCCATCCATAACAAAATTGGATAAACCAAACACCACCGATTTCACATTTTTTATAGTCACAAAAGACAATATTACCATTTATTTATTTGTTTGTTTATTTTAAATGGGACTTTATCATATGGATCCTGATATTAAGGGTTTATTTGATAGAATTTTTGTTTTTAATCAATAAAAAAAAAAAAAAAGAAGAAGAAGAAGCAAGAATTGTGATTTTTTAATAAATATTTGAGAATTCTATTTTTTTAAAAGAACCTTCTAAGTTAAAATGATTTTAAAATTTTATAATAAGTATAAAAATATTAAAAATTATTAAATTAAAGTTTATAAATTTTTAATTTAAACTCATTTATAAATTTTAAAATCTACTTATAATTTTTTTTTTCTGAAAGTTAGATTTTTTAATTTTGATATGAAGTTCTTTTAGAAATTATCAATGTTTTGATAAATCATCTAACGTTTTAAAAGTAATTTTTAAACTCATAGAAATAAAAATAAACTTTTAAGAGACTCTGAAGGAGACTCGATCAACGAGATGATAAATATAGATATATATATATATATATATATATATATATATATTATATGTGATGTAAGGCTAAGACATAAGTCTTTTGACAAAGAATTTGGTCAACCAATTGGACGGCTTGATTTGGCAGACTAGGAAGATACAGATCTCGACAAAGGCCACCATTTCATGGGCCATACCAACTTGCTTTGTGGAAATACAAAGGTGTTCTTTTGCCTACTCAATTTTGTGGAGCGTCAACGACACCCTCCCGTTTTTGTGTTCTGTTAATCATGTTAATCGAAATTTAACCGTAATTAGTGCTGTGCCCCTATCAGAAAGAAAAAAAAAATTACATCAAACGTCAAATTATGTTGTAAAAAAACTATGTTTCCTATTATATTCCACAATTTTGTGCTATTTCCTCCGTATACACAAAAGACAATTCACATCAAATGCCAAATTATATGGTAAAAAAATATTTATATATAGTTTTTTTAAAAAGAAAATTTTCATTAAACTCATCGAGGAGATACAAAAATACTAAACATACACTGTATTATATGAGATAAAACATTTTAACAAAAATGGATCTACTAGTAAAATCTGATGACGTTCAAAGAGAAAGACGCATGCTTGAGACCCGATAACGGGAATATATCTTGGCACACTGAAATCAAACACATGTAAGTTTTTTTGACAAAATCCCGACAATCAATGGATTTTCCCGATCAATCGAGGGCCAAGACTTAGTACCCACTACTAACTCTGTATAAAAGTAACTCTAGCGGAACTAAAACATGGATCTTATTTGAGATCCATATTTTATTTATTGTAATGTTTAATACTATTGATGTCTCTAACAAAATTTTTTTTTTCTATTTTCTCATATATTTAATTAAGGTAAAAAGAGAGAGAGAGAGAATAATTTAAATGCTAAACCTTTTGAACGGGTTTAGTTGGCATCAATTGAGATGGAAAAAGGTCGGAGTGATACTTTTCACGTTCACAATAATGAAAATTTTTTAGTAAGTCTCACATAATATAAGCAAATGAAAAAAGAGAATGTCAATAACTATACCTTATTAATATCAATACTTTCCTAAAGAAAATAAATTCTAAAGTCAATCATTATTCTAAGTTGGTTGTTTATCCATCAGATCTGAGTCTTGACAATATTTTGGTCCCGTTAGAATTACTTCTATGCGGAGTTAGTAGTGACCCTTGTGCTACTGAATCTTGGCCCTCAATTAATCAGGAAAATCCATTGATTATCGATGTTTTGTCAAAAAGAGCTTTACATGTGCTCAATTTCAGTGTGCTAAAGTATATTCTCATTATCGGGCCTCAAGCATACGTCTTTCCCTTTGAGCATCATTAGAGTTTACTGGTGGATCCGTTCTTGTTAAAGGGTTTTGTCTTATGCAATTCAGGGCCTCTTATGTTTGGTATTTTTGTATCTTCTTAGTGAGTTAATGAAATTTCCCCTAAAAAAAAACTACTAAAAAGGTAACTAGATTACTTAGTGGATTAATATCAAATTAATTAAACCTGGTTGGTATAATTTTTCCGAGAATTGGATAAATTCTCAAAGAATTTTATATTGTAATTTGACCCCAAGTGTTAGGAAATATTAAATCCCCAACGGATTTAATTAGGAATGGAAAATAAATGACTAACTTAATTAAAAATATATATATACATTTTTAAAAAATGGTTTCATAGCATTAAACTATAAGTTTGAAAAAAAATTATTTAGAATATTAGTGTTAAAACATGAACATAGATGTATAAATATATAATTGAATCAAATTAGATAACCAATAGGTTACTCTTTTTTTTTCTTTTTCTTTTTCCGATTACAATCTTTTATCGCTTCATAAACATACATGGCCTTTGTGTATTCAAACGATTAGTTTATATACTTACATTAAAGTTGATAAGTTGGAATGTCTATATTTTCCCCTTTTTTGAAGGATAGGCATGTCTATGTCAACTGAAGCAATAAAAAATGATGGTTGAAATTTAGTATGCCAAAACACTTCGGTTCTTACCATGATGTGTGCAGCTAACATATGTCTTTAACTCGGCACCTATCTCTTATGCTCCGTTTGGTGATTCAACTCAAACTTATATTTTTCATCTTAGTTTTTGTCTTTTTTTGAAAAGTCAACAAAAATTATAACTAGTTTTTAAAAAGTCAACCAACTCCACTTAAAAATTTCAACTCCAACCGTAACACCAAATAGAGACTTAGAGTTTTGATATTTCCCTTAATATTGACCGTCGATTTTGATCTAGACATGTAGCATTGAGTGAAGGGGTGTAATAAAAGTTGCAACTAGTGCCAATTGAAAAAAAAAAAAAAAAAAAAAAAAATCCCTTTGAAAGGCTGGAGGTCGTTTTATCATTTGGGGAACAAAAATTAATTTAAGGAACTACTTAGTTAACTTATTTTATACTAAACCATACTTGCATTACCTGCAAATCTAATACAACAGCTTGCCACCACCTAAAATGGATGCCAATTCATCGTCACCTCTCCTGCAACTTCTGTCACATCTCTGTCACTTTGCTCTGCTTCCGACATACGTATGAAATACTAGTATATCTGTCGAACTATAGACGAGTTTTACTTTCATTTAGTGCAGAAAAATATATTTAAGGAACTACTGTTATTTTATTTTTCGAAGTAAATGAAAATTCAAACAAAGCTTCACTATACTTTACTTTCAACCTTTGATTATTATCACTACTGTAAATTTAACTTTTTATTCAATAATTTTTATTTGAGTATAACCTCTGATAATTCAGAAGTTGTCAAAAGAAAACAAAAGAATTATTATAGATTTCTTTTGACCCATTCCTAGTTTAAAACGTCAATCTAGTAGCATTATTAATAAGGAAAACAGACTATCCAATCAATCTTTTATTCTTATTGCAATGCAAAATAATTTATTGAGTGAAAAATAAAAAAATAAAGAAAAGAAAACGAGAACAAAATTCATATACACAGCT
The DNA here is from genome assembly GCA_009761775.1 of Ficus carica. Lineage (NCBI taxonomy): Eukaryota > Viridiplantae > Streptophyta > Magnoliopsida > Rosales > Moraceae > Ficus > Ficus carica. The sequence goes on along the minus strand of CM019748.1, from coordinate 7,515,861 downwards.
TTTAAAGTGTAAGCTTGAAGTTTCAAAACCCATTATTATGAGATTTCTTTCGTGCCACTCAAAGAGTTGAGATGGACAATATTTTAAGAGCACAAATTAGGGATTAAATTAATGGGGTGTCATGTTTTAACTTAAATCAAATCCTCACCCAAAGCCATAAATAGAGATTTTTCTCGTTGAAAGTGCACATTCAAAATATTATTTCCGATCAGAATCAAATATACATACAAAAATAACAACCTTGAATGCAAATCTAAAATTAAAATAAAAATCGGAGCGGTTTAAAATGTTTATATAATTCTGCTATAGGGTTTAATTAATTATTTAATTTTTGAATTTAAAGATGTGATATTTAAACTAAACATCTTATGTTAGATTCAGATCGAAGATTACTGCTAGTTTATACTTACAAAAAATTCAAATTTCAAAAGTCTATAACTTTCTTATTGTAACTTAAAATGAGATGATTTTTTTTTTTATATTGCACAAAATGATAAGATGAACGAAACAAGATCAATATTATATATATATATATATTTTTTGTGTACACATTCAAATTTTTACACTATTTTCTTTTTGTTTTCTAAGAATTTTTACTATATTTTGAATATCACAATTTATTTTCAATTTACATTTCAAGCAAATACACATTTCAATTCCAACTTACAAAACTATAACTCCAACCATTTTTTCAAATGGTAAGGCCTTTTTGGGGAGGTTTAGGAGATATAGTTTTGAAGAAATTTAAATTGGAGTTTTGAAGAAATTTAAATTAGACTAAAAAGAAAATATAAAACTTTAAATTGTGTTATGAAAAAATATTCATTGTTCTCGAAATTCGATGCAATTTAGAGAGAAGCATCTCGTTTGGATTTGAAATAACAAATTAACAGACTTTTAAATTTTGAGATTACGATAGACATTTGGAAATTTAATAGTGAAAAGTAGTTTTGAGATTTAAATAGTGAAAATTCAATCATTCTATGTAATTTAAAAAAAAAATTTAAAATAACAAATTAATGAATTTTTAAAATTTGAGTTTATGTAGACATTTAGAGATTTAAATAGTGAAAAGTACTTTTTAGTTAGGAAAAAAAGATTAAAAAAAAAAAAAAAAAAAACAACAACAACATTTGGTAACCAGATATCATATGTGCCTCAAATTGGCATTACTTATAGATTTAGTTCATATACCCCTTATTTGTATGCTCTTTCCTATCTTATTAATATATATATATTTTTTAGGTACCTATCCTATTAATAATAATATAAAGCATGAATAACTAACTATATTATAATTAAATACATATTTTTAATTGATGTATAATAATATTATTTGAGAGACATAAAAAGGATAATAAAAAAAAAGATAAAAGAGTTAGATTCATTAATTACTTTTTTTTTTTTGGGAATTAATTACGTAACATTAGGATATAAAAAAAAACATTAAAAAAAAGCGCGATTGAGGGCAACGCAAGTAAAAGAGGAGCGTGAAGGGAAAAGCAGGGGGGGTGGAGACGAGGGGTAGCGGGGTCGGCTCCTCCTCCTCTCACCTTTGATTATTCTTTCCTCCTCTTCTACTCTTTCCTCCTCTCTTTTCACTCCCACCGTTCCCCCTCTTCCCTTCCCTTCCTTTCTTTCCTTTCCTTCCCTTCCTCTCTCTCTCTCTCTTCTCTCTCTAAAACTTTCCGTCGATAGACCACGAATTCCCAAGAACAGACAAAAAAACAAACATAAATAACAACAACAAATTATTAAAAAAGAAAAAAAAAGAAAAGCAAAGCAGAAGGGAAAGAAAGAAAGAAGACTGTTTAAAAACCAGAAAGTAAACAGACAACCTCTCTCTCTCTCTCTCTGTTCATTTCTCTCTCTTAGAGAGAGACGGAGACTTCTCCTGGTGTTCTGAATTGGAGTTCGTCTTCGCCAACGGTACGAGGTTAGTCTTTTCACTTCCAATTTGCGTACTGATTGCTTCGTTTTCCTCTCTCCGCGGTTGTAAATAATCGTCTGTAATGGAAATTTTTGTGCCAAGGTTTTGCTTGCGTAGTTTTGCTCTGTTTTCTTGAGGTTTGGAGTTCGGCGGCGATGGAGAATTCAGAATTTAGGTTCTTTTTTTTTTTGGTTCTTTGGTGATTTTGGCCATTGGCGTTGGCTTCGGATTGTCGCGAATTGACCGCCGATGTTGTCTTGTCGTGGAAATTAGGGTTCTTGGCATTGCCTCTCTCGGTTGATTTTCGTTTCTGCAAAGCGTTTCCAGTGAGCTTGTGGTTCATTTGCTTCGTTTCTTGCTCGTTTGGTTTTTCTTGGAAAGTGAATTTTGGAATTTTGGTGCAGTTTTTGTGAATTTGCCTCTGTTTTGCATAATTCCGGCAATGATTCTCGCCGGCAAGTTGTTGCCGATTGAGAGGAGTCTTGTAACAAAAAAGATGTTAGGGTTATTTGCTTGGCTTCATTATGCTTGGTTTGATTCTATCATGGGTTTTCTTTTGGCATATGCTTTTAATTTGTTGTTTCTTCTGTTTCTTTTGGAAAAAGCAAAGTATTTTGGTTGAAAATGATTGTTACTATATTTGTCTGGCATGCTATTGTGGGTAAGTTGAACTGAATTTACGAGTTTTAATTTGGCTATTCTATTGTAGAACACGCCTAGGGGATGACTTTGAGAATTTCCTTTGTTTACTTGATTTTCTTTATGGGGATAACTTTCTAGGTTGTATGTCTATAGGTGCTGATTTGATTTTAATGATTCACAGGATATCTTCGACGTTATTCGGCTTCAAATGAAACTGCGTCTCAAGCATGTGATTATGATGTAAAATAGTTTTAGGGTCTCCAACTCCTTTGCTCAATATGTTGTTAGATAAATCAATTGTATCCAAAACTTTTCTTTTTTAGTAGAGGTTGATTACTGTGGGAGATGTGGGTTATCTTCCTTTTAGTGTGGTTGTTTTGACTTCAACGATTTGAAACACAAATAACGCGTATAAAAGGAAGCGAGAAGATCATATTTGATGGGTAATAAGCTTGGAAGGAGAAGGCAGGCCATTGATGAGAAGTACACAAGGCCTCAGGGACTTTATCACCATAAAGATGTGGATCATAAGAAGCTGAGAAAGCTCATACTTGAGTCCAAGCTTGCTCCATGCTATCCCGGGGACGAAGAGTGCACCTGTGATCTTGAGGAATGCCCAATATGCTTTCTGGTTTGGCTTCTATTATAAACCTGTTATTGGCTTTTCTTTCTTGCATAGGCAAACTTACTTCAATTTCTTTCTCTTTAGTTTCCTTTTTTCCTCTCAAAGAACATTCACAAGAAAATATTATGAAAGCAAAACTTAATAATTAGTTTGCAAGATTTCATTTGAGTGAATTTCAAATTTTCTGTTGATGTCATTTGATTATTATATGTTGCTTTTCTAAAATCTGCTTTTTTCCCCTCTTGTTTTAGTATTATCCAAGTCTCAACAGATCAAGATGTTGCATGAAAGGAATTTGTACAGGTACGGAAATCGTTAACACTATACCTTAAAGTTTCATGAACGTTGATATTAATAGAATACATGCAAATGAATGTTTGTTTTTTTTTTTTTTTTTTTTTAAGAGTGTTTTTTGCAGATGAAGGTTCCAAATTCAACTCGCCCCACACAGTATCCTTCACTTTTTATGTCATGCCATCAAAATTTTAATATCACACCCTCAAGATTGGAGTTCGGTAGCTTTTTTGCTTCCCTTCTTGGTTTATGTTCTCTGTGTTGTCCTACTTAACTATATTAGGTGTCCCTTTTGCAAAACCACAAATTATGCTGTGGAATATCGGGGTGTGAAAACAAAGGAAGAGAAGGGTCGTGAGCAAATTGTAAGAATTACTTCGTCTTAACTAGTTTATGCTTTGTTTGTATTTTTGGATTGCTCTTTTGATTTGTTTACAAGGTAGATCTTAAATGCTGTCCGCATTTCATCAAAAATATGCAGGAAGAACAACGAGTAATAGAAGCTAAAATTAGGATGCGGCAGCAAGAAATCCAGGATGAAGAAGAAAGAATGCAAAACAGACAAGAATTGGATTCTGGAAGAAGACATGTGGAACCAGCAGAGGTCGAAACCGACTCAGTAAACGGTATTTTTCGAGTTGGACTGTGCCTGCTATGTGTGTTAGGATTTTCAGAAGTGGTGATTAGTTGTTTGTTCTTTTTGGCAGTTCCATCTTCTACATCTCCCATTGATGGTGATGAAATTGTTTCTTCTCAAGACTCATGCTCTGCAACTGCATCAATGTTCAGACCACCTCCGTCGATGAGGGTGCACAGGTTTGTGGTTTTCCGTTTTCCTTATTTCCCTTCATCAACTTGGTATGAGATATGAGATTTTCTTTCTATTTATGCTCTTTAATTCAAGTTTATCCGTAACTAGTTTGGATTTTCAAGACATATTCTCAGAATGTTAATCATCCTGAAACACTTTGGAAGTGCTACTTGATAGGAATTCACATAATAAATCATATCACATAGAGCCTTTTTTTTTTTTTTTTTTATTTTCCATGATGTCTCTATTTAGAAAAAATATGGCAGGCTAATCTATATTTATATCCGTTAAGGAAGTAGCTCAATGCAAAACCATGCATTTTGTGTCTTTGAAACAGTCCTAGTCATTTTGATAATAATCAATTTGGTCTGTTATACTGAGGTCTCCTATTCGAGTCATTGTGACCAGGTAAAATATAAAACAAGTGTGTATGTTCTGTATTTACTGCAACTTTTGGTCTCAAATGGTGCATACATGACTGTTAATGGCATCCAATTTCACCGTCATTATTGGCAATAATTTATTTAATTCTGAATTGCAGGGAGGATGAATTTGATCTGGATCTTGAGGATATAATGGTCATTGAGGCAATATGGCTTTCTATTCAGGTAGAACATTTAAGTTCTGATCCGTTACACTCCATTCTCGGGGGAAAAAAGAAAGACTGCTTAAAATAATGTTCTATTTTTCAGTTGTAAGCTTTGTTTTGTTTTTGTTTTTGTTTTTGTTTTTTCGGCTTATCTGAACTTCTTTTACACTGCTCGTAATTCGTAAAATACTTGTAGGAGAGTGGCAGAAATAAAACATCAAATTTTGTTGATGCCGCTTCATCTGGACAGTATGTTACAGAAGATCGCTATGTTTCACCATCGATGGCTCTAGTTGCCGGCTCATCATCATCCTCATCACCATCCGGGGGTCTTGCTTGCGCAATAGCTGCCCTTGCAGAGCGCCAGCAAATGAGTGGAGAATCCTCTACTAACCCCGAAGGTAATGGGTCAGCATTCAATATGGTACCAGGCGCTAGCAGGTTCTACAGCAGAGTGGACAGAGACACCGAAAATTATCCACCTGCAGGGAGCTCCACGGACGTATCATCCAATTGTGCAATGGCTTTACCCAGGGATGACAGAGAATGGAATGCTGACAATGGATCAGAGGTGGCTGAAGCAGGGACCAGCTATGCAAGCTCTGATGCAACAGATGATGCTGGCAGTATGTCTGCATTACCGCTGCCTAATCAAATCGAGGGCAACCTTCAAAATGTTCCGGAGCCCATTGTGCCCGAGAGTTTTGAGGAGCAGATGATGCTGGCCATGGCTCTCTCTCTCGCTGAGGCTCGTGCCATGGCCAGTGGACCCGGAGTTTCCTGGCAATAGCTTTAGGTTATGTTAATGGAGATGCTATACTTCTCAATCAGATGATCTGCCCATGGTCTCTTGGTTGGCCGAGTCTCGAGATAGGGCAACAGCACAAGAAGGTGCAGGAAACTTGTTTGAAAGTCAAGTCAAGGTGGTGACGATTCTCTCTCTCTCTCTCTCTCTCCTCTCTCTCTCTCTCTAGATTGAAAGAAAACAGAATATTTTAGTAAATGAAAGGCTTCGCATTTTACTGTTTTCAAACATTTACAGCCTAAATCTCTTGATAGCGTGCTTGCGATTCCATTGGAAATGTTTTCATTTCATTTCGTTCCAAGTTCAGATAGAATGATTCTTCATCTTTCAAAAAAAAAAAAAAAAAAAAAAAAAAAAAAAAAAATCTTGGTCATGTAAACCAATGGCATGTTTACTTATCAGGAATAGGGAATGAGAGTCAATCCCTTATTTACTTGCTCATTTTTTTTTCTGGAATGAGAATGGTGGGTCTCGCACGAATTTGGGATTGAGGAATGAGATTGGCAATCCCATGCCCCCTCCGGAGTGTGACTTCCATTTCTACTATTAACATTAAATTACCATTTTATCCTTAGTTCATTTACAAAAATTGTATTAAAAAATAACAGTCTATATTAATTATTTTTATTAATCAAGAATAATATATTTTTATTAACTTAATATTATATAGCTATCCTAATTACTATTAGCGTTATTAGAGTAAATAAAAAACTATTTTTATCATAATTTATTATGTTTCTATTTTTATATTTTTTATACTTTACTTATTTTAATTCATTTTTTTTCTCTTTAATTTTTTTAAACAAAAAATTACACAATTTAATTTTATTGCCTTCATATCATAATGATTATTTTATTTTTGATTAATAGTATGATAATAAATAATAATAATAATAATATTTTTTAATTTTTGAAAATACAATAAATAAAGGGATATACAAGTAAATTTACAGTAACTAACTCCGATTTCTGTTCTAAGTAAACGCATGAATGAGATTAACAGTGATTCCGATTCCGATTCTTGAAACCCAAGTAAACAGCATATTCAGACTACGAATCTTAATTTTGAATTTAGCCCATTCTGAATCTATCAATTCTGATTCATGTTCACTCCGATTAGGTATAAGTAAACATGTCACAAACTTATTGGGAGAGTTGGGGTTGGGAAATGATAGATGGCAATTAAGGATTCAGATTTCGGTCCTTGTCTCAATTCATAAGCTAGTAAATAGTAATACATGGTTTGGACTAGAAAAAGGGCCAATGGACATCAGTTAAGATGTCGGGGAATTATGTAAATGTCTAGCCAAAAAGAGAGAAGAAAAGGAATGGAATTATGCTATTTTTGGATTGTAACTTGTTCTTGTGAAATTCATTTTCATTCAAGTTATTGTGGTATAAGTTGCAAATTCGAATAATTATTTATGAAATGCAAATAATAATAATAATAAAACATCAAGAGGTGTGATGAATACTTGATTAGTATAATAGATAAATGGTCGTTTATCATTTTTTCCGGTCAATCAATTTTTGGGGAGATCTTGCCGATGGAGATGCTCATCCCTTAAGTTTAGGTCACTTGAGGGCGTTTGTTAATGGGGAAAAATGATACACAGGCACATTAATTGATGTTGCTAGAGATGGAGGTGTTAGTTTCTAACATTGGTTAAAAAGAGTATTCTTTGGTCTACCAAGGAGAAGCTCTTGCGATGCGTGCCGCGCTTCAATTAACGTGCCTTACGGGTTGGGATCAAGGTCTTCCTGTTTTCAATGCCTTGAAACTGATATTTCTTATTGATTGGGTGTTAGGGTATGTTGTCGTCTCATCAGCTTACTCTGGAGGTTCTTGTACATTTGTTTAGATTCCTCATGAATTTAATCACAGAAAAAACATCTTAATAATATAAATTTAAAGATCATTTACTAACATGACATAAAAATATAACATTAGACCAATACGACACAAAATAAAATTAAAGTGAACTAAAGTTTGTATCATGTTAATTAAGATAAGAGAATTTGTGTTATGTTAGTCAATAGATGAAAAAATGTGATTATTTGGATGATTTTCTAGTTAATTACTTCACTCATAATGTTACAAAATGGCTCTAGTTAATGATTGTGTCACAAGTGATAAATGAATGAAAATACTTTCGTCTTCGGGTCATAATTTTCACATAAGCTAATAAAAATGTTTGAATATAGTTTATAACATCTTATTTACATTTTTTTTTTTGGTGGTCTTATTTACATTTTTGTGATTTTAGCTGAAAGCCCTTTCAGAGATCTAAAAAGCTATTTTAACAGATCATTTAAATACTTTCAAAAATAGTTTTTAAATTCATAAAGGCAAAAGTAGTTTTCAAAAAATTCTGTCAAGTAGATCCCAGTAGATAGTTCCAATTGTTAAAAGGAAAAAAAAAAAAAAAAAAAAGGTCTTCTTAAAGTGAATTAAGCAAGACTGGTGATACTGCCGCAGTCGCTTGAATGTAATAACATCAATTCACACATCATCTTGATACTATGGGTCCCTTTGGAATTCCAACTCCAGACTCAATTGGAGTATTTTCCAATTCAATTTCAAATTCACTTATTTTTTTTTTTCATCTCTTTTATTTTTAAAAATTTAAATTTTAAAAGTTCATAATTTTTTTATTTCTAATCGAAATGAGACAATTTTTGTCTGTAAATTAATTATGTAACTTAAAAGAATATTGGGGTATCGGAATTTACATATAGGATTGGTTGCCCTTTTTCTCTCTCATTGTATAGCTACTGTCCATGTAATTTCAAATTCTTGTGTTTATGATTTGGTTGGATGATTGGCGTAATGTGGGCATAGAGTCGACCAATAATGGGAGAGGATTGGTGAGAATAAATGAGATTGGGCCTTTGAGTAGGTGAAGAGATATAAAATACATTTATGTTCCACATGCAATATGTAACTCAATGTGAGCAAGTAAAGCTACGTCCTCTGGTTTCACGTGCTTTGTCATGGCTTTATCATTAAGCTCTCTTCCCTCCTGGCTTGTTCTACAATCTCCTCAACACATGCTTTTCATCATTCAATGTTATTGTTAATGCCACTTTGAGTGAGGACCTCGTCACCAAAATTCCACATCTTTTAGCTTTGCTTAATTATGAGTAATTTAATGACCCGTTTGGATCATAAATTACATTTGAGTTTCTATTCATATCTAATGTTTGCATTTAAATATAGAATTTAAATTACGTATTTAAATAAAATATGTGTTTGAATAGTTTTTATTGAAGGTAATATTTGAATGGTGTCAAAATAGAAAAATGAGTGTGGCAAAGATTTTTTAAAAATATTTGGTTTTAGTTGAATTGTTGTTAAATAGGGAAACATTTGAATGAATTTACTCCAATAGTTGACTAACCGGGCGCCTATTATCTTTGAGTACAAAAATAGCTATTATAATAATTCATCCAAAAGCATAAGTACATGTTTTTATCAGAAACTCAATCTTACCTCTACGACTGTTGAGGATTCTGGCATAATCTAATCTTTTTTACAATGTGTGTTCGGTTGTTAGATCTAGATTGAATTTTTCAACTTGAATGAGTTTTGAGGTCAAAAATTTGCATTTGACAAAAAAAAAAAAAAAAAAAAAAGAAGAAGAAGAAGAAGAAGAAGAAGAAGAAGAAATAAACTTTTTTCAAATTGAAAAAATCCAGTTTAAAACCCCTAAATGAGGGATTTGATCCCCACAATATGGTAAATTGAATTTGGGTATTGATTTTACAAAAAACAAAAAGACTTTTTTTTCCACAAATAACCTATAAATTATACATGCGTCTCATGTTGATCCAAGATTTTCTCATTTTACATGTTACATTAGTATGAACTTTTATTCTGCTACTCAAATGATCTCTATATGTATTCATTAAAAAATTGGATGTAAATTAAACACATTCTCATCAGATGTGGTTTATTTAAGGGTAAATTCGTAATTAAGTATTTTTAAAACGGTAAATATATCTTCAAAATATTTCTGATGAAAGTATAATTTTCCTTTAAAAAAAAGTGTTTAACTACGATTTTACCTTTAATTAAAAAGCTCATATAATAAAAATGTGTTAAATTTCCATGTAATCCTTGACAGAATTCTATTCAAAGGACGTTTGCATAATAATAAAAAATTCAATATAATATGATATTTAAAATTGAATGTTAGTAACAACACGAAACATGATATATAGCATGCATGTGGTGTATAAGTTGGAGTTAAAATTTTTAGGTTAGAGTTTTTTAATTTTTTAAATACTAATTTAATTAACTTTTTTTAAAAAGGATAAAAAAAAAAGTTGAGTTTTTTAGATTGTAATTGTTGTTGCAAACACCCCAATAATTTTGGTACTAGTCGTAAAAATAACCAAAAAAAAAAAGAAAAAAAAGAATGCATATCTATGCTATTGTGGTTTTTGTTACAGAATAGTCAGCCAATGTCATAGCCCTTTGCACAAATTTTGAAGAACTCGAAATTCTATACATTTTGAGATTTAAATGCGTTTTTTTTTTCTTCCCAAGTTTATTATCCCCATTAGCAGCAACATGAAATGGATTGGTGCACATGGATGATTGAGCTAACGTGACACTTTGATTTTTTTTTTTAAGAAATATATTTTTATATATATAATTTTTGTGTCATGTTTCTTAACACAAAACCTTTTAATCCGCCATTCATTTGTTGTTTTTATTTGTAATGTCAAATGACTCAATCCGATTCTAAGGACCCCACTTCTTTGCAAGTTGCATTGAGGCAATCACTGGCATGTCTTTACTTGACAACTTTAGGTCCTTTCCAAATTATTATTCTAGATTTTTTTAATAATTTCTGAGACTACTACTACATCTTTAATGTAAATTAATGTTTTAATTTTTTTTTTATAACAATGATACACAACATAAAAAATTTTATTATGAATATCATGAATTATTAAGTGTCAAAATTTTATAAATTTTATAAAATTAAAATAACTACTTTATTTTTATTTTTATCTCTAAAAAATTACTTTTTAGTTTCATGGTTAAACTTTTTTTTTCATGACGTGAATATATTTTTTTTATGGTGTCTTTTGGTTCCATTTACTTTTATGCCAAATCAATCTATATTCCACTTCTTTCCATTGTGACAAGGAGTCATAGACAACTAACAAAAGGTTGTGGTCCCTTTGTCCTATAAAAGAAAACAGTTCCTCTTCCCATTCTAATCCTCCCCTTATAAATGATGGAATTCCCGCTTGGGACTACTGTTCATTTTTTTTCCCTCGTAAAAAAAAAAAAAAAATGATAGTGTCCTCATGTTTCCGTCCACTAAACATTTAGAAATCTAGTGGAACCAATGGTGATAGAATACTGTGATCTAACTCAATCTCCCATAAGATTCAGTCAAAAGTTATCGTGTTAATCACAAGCTTATAGTTCTCATAGAATGTCATTTTTAAAGCTAACGTCAAAGTGAGAATTTGAGAATTCGAACTTTGATACCGAGAATGAAGAAGATCTAGAAAAAACATCCATGACTACTATGATTTCACAATCGATGGCACAAAAGGCTTTCATTAAAGCCTCCCAAATCCCAGATGTAGAATGCGATTGTGAACCAACACAAGGGATATTTTCAGCTAATAAAAAACGATAACTGTTTTATACGATTCGTTAAAAATATCCTATCAAAACAACATTTTTTTTACATTGGATATCAAATAATATTATTTTTTCTTTATATATATTTATAATTTTTGATGTGATTTTGATCACATATTTGTTAGTGAGTGAAACCGGATAGATAGTCACATTATAACCTTTAGACGCATAAATTGTTAGACGCATAAATTGTCTAAAAATAATGATAATAAAAAATTATGAGGTCTATATGCAAATAACCTAACAGTTTGAAAACGAAAATATAAAAAATTTGTGTACTTGATCAAGGCATATAATTATGCACAATAATGCAGAGCTTTTAAGAAGAATCATGACAATGAGAGAGAGGATTCCAACTCTAATAATCTTCATATTATATAAATCTGCATGCACTGTTACCTATTTTATAATATTATTCCTATGGTCCAAACGCACGTATTGTCATTTAAAAAGTAGTAAAGTCTGAAAAAAAAAAAAAAAACAAACACTGTGAATAAAAAAAGTTCTTGTTTTTGGGGAGAAAAAGTGAATAGAAAAAAGGTTTGAACTTTGAAAAGCGACAGAAAGACAAGAGTTTGATACATGGTGGATTCCCCATTTGATATTATATTGGGTGTATATAATTATTTGTATTGAATTATTTGCTTTTTTTTGTTTCCAAAATTACCCTTTTGTCCTCTTCCTCTGTGCCTTTCTTCAAGGCCACTGTCAGTTCACTCTCTCAACCAGCCTTAAACACCTTTAATTCAAACTTTTCTCTCTCTCTAGGCTCACTTCCTTCTATGCATGTCTCTCTCTCTCTCTCTCTCTCTAGCGTAATTAGCTTCTTTTTACCGCCCAGCCTTTGTGTTTCAAAAAAGGCTGCAAATTTTATCACACCATTTCCTTTTTCTCCATATCTCTCCTCCTCCTAAACGACTTCAGACTTCAGAGCTTTGTCTTTTCCATTCTCGAGCAAAGTTAGCGATTTCCGACTTTTCCTTTTGCCTAGTACATTGCAATTTTCACCCAGGATTTTTGCATGCAGGTTTAAACAAGAACGGATTTTGCTCGCTAACAAAGATGTTACTCTGGTGCTGTTTTGCTTAGATAGGCTGTTTCCAAGGTAAGAACTTGGTGCATTTCCTTTTGTTTAGCCTCAAAGTTTTCAGGTCTTCTTTTTCTTCCTTTGCAAAGCTTGTTCATTCTCTATCTGGGTTTTGAGTGGTTTTTTCACTTGTTCTTCCTCTTGAAATATGCACAAAGAAAACAGATTAAAAAAGGGTGGTAGTTTATGTTTGAGAATTTCCCTGATCACCCATCATTCTGGCTTCAAAATGTCTAGAGAGAGAGAGAGACTGTGTGTGTGTGTGGGGAAGGGGGGTTTTTTTTTTTTTGTTTTAAATAATTTTCAAAGATCTATCTTGTTGCATTTACCTTGAAGCTAAGCACTTAAAAATATTTCATTTTCTTATTTATTTATTTAGTTCCATCGAAGACGATGTTACGGAAGAGAGGTTATATATTAAGATTAAAATGCAGTTTCAACACCATCTTTCGTGTGCCCAATTCAGATCCCACTTTCTGCAATCTCAGTCATTGTTTTCGTGTGAAAAAAAAAAACCCCTTTTGGCAGATTAGCTACCCTTAAACAGTATCAAGTTAGTGTTGACGACGATGTGTTTGGAAAGAGTTACAAAACACAAGTTAAATTGATGTATAGAATTTGTTTTCATTTTTTTTTTTAACCGAAGAAAAAAGGGTTATAAGAATAGAGGGTGAAGTAGACATACAACTTCGGGAGGCAGAGTATCAATGGTGGGACTCTCTCGAAGAACGAGTAACCTTACCATTTCACCAACCGGTGGTGACTTCACACCATATAAGCGGGTATTTTTGCACCAATAAAATGTACAAGACTTTGGCTTGAATTAAAACTATGCATGTGAAGATGGAGCCTATGACAGGACTGTTGCCATCCTGTAAGAGATTTGGAACCCCAAAGATTAAGGGATTTGTCTTTGGAGCTCTATTAGTGTGAAAGAGTAGGACCTTTCAACCAGTAGACTAGTGGTCCTACCCGGATGGGCCTTTCTGTTTTTAACATTTGAGGCGTCTCATTTTCGGTAGTAGCTGTAATTCCTTGTCACTAAGCAAAGGCATTTAGTAACTATCTCACACTTTGTTACTAATCTCTTGCAATCAATTAGTTACTTTTTTGGCTAAAGAAATAAGGGTTGTAGGTATAGAAGGTGGCATTCCCCCGGGTAATGCATACCCATGTGGTAAATGGATTCCTCATAAAGTGAATTATCCATATACCCCGTCTACTTGTGGTACTGATTTGAACTCAAGTACCACCCCACCAAATGATTGGTTGCGCATTCTATTAGTGCCTGTATTTACCTCTGATAATGATCTTGGTCTTGCCGTTATGAAATTTGTGTTTTCTCTTTACAATTATTGGAATTGAGCTATTTGTTGCAAACCCTTTAGAACCACAACCATGGTTAACAGGATAAGTTTACCGCACAATCATTGAAGAAACTGATGTTTTAGCTGCCCCATGAAAACTGTCAGCAACATTTCTGCTGGACCATTTGGTGTGTAAACTTGTTTCTCTCGAGGGGCCAATCAGTGCTGGAAATTGGTTACTCACCTACCTAATTTTATGGCAGTTTGTTGCTGGGCATGAAATTTTGGACGTGCCGAGTGGTACCCTCACACATTGTAGTTGGCTCGTTTGGTGTTATAAGGTTCTTAGTCCACCTAAATATAAATATAGTAAAGTAGCCATAGCCTAACCTGGGGTTTGTTCAGAAAAGGCAGCATAAGAGGAAATGGGGAAAACAATTAGGTTCTTATCCTCCATTATTAGAGTGAAAAGATTAGGTCAATCAGGTTAAATCAGCATATTCCCGCAGGTTAAAGAGCATTGAGCTCCAGCTAGATTGTACTGTCACTGTTTTGCAGCTTCTATTATTGCCCTATGCTTACTTCGTTATTACAATGTTTTCCTGTAATTTTTTCCCTTACGATTACGACTTTAAAATGTGCAGATCACAAGTTTCTGAGTCATTGAAATCATTTACTATCATTCAATCAGTGTAGTCTTGAAGCAGGAATCAAATGCCGAGATCTAGGTAGGAAACTTAGAATCATTATATTTTCATACTTGTATAATTTCCTTTGTTATGCAGCCCAGTCGTTCGAGTTATGAGATTCAATTGAACTCTATTGTACATGACATATTTTCTCTCTCAAGTGTTCGAAGTGATTCAATAACCTGGATTGCATTCTTTCTACTCTCTACATTTTGAAATGATCGATTTTGTGTTTGTCCAAAATGTGTATGACTCTTCTGATACTTTTGCTTCTGTTGAATAGGGGATCAGAAGTGTCTCAAAGGCTATCTACGCGAGGCCCGCCTCATCTGAGGACATCAAGTTCTGATTCAGATCCACTGCATCATCGACCAATCACTGACAGGAGTCCAAAGGTAGGAGACCGCCGCTACCCGAGAAGCGCACAATCTGATCCTGTAAATCAGAAGAAACTCGGTACCCGCATTGCGGATTTAGAGTCCCAACTTGGGCAAGCACAGGACGAACTGAAGATTCTGAAAGATCAGTTGGCTTCAGCTGAGGCTGCAAAGAAAGAAGCCCAAGAACAGTTGGAGAAGAAAACAAAGAAACCGGTAGTCGCTCAAGAGGTAGTCGAGATCCAAGAAAAGCACCCTTCAATCGGAACTCAAGAACCAAATGAACGCAAAAGTAGTCCCTCAGATGAAGCTGTGGATGATAATCAGGAAGAAACCGATGTTTTCGAAGTCCTGGTGGAGAAAATTACTGTTGAACCCCAAGTTGAAACTACCCCACAGACTGAAGAGGTTCCAAAGGACAACAAACCAATCGACATTTCGACTGAACCTCCGTCAGAATTGGAGCTAGAAAAATCAAACTTACAAGAGTTGGCCCAAAAGAACGACGAGATAACCATGCTGAAAGCCAAACTCCAAGAGAAGGAAAAGGAAGTAGAGGCGTTTGGGCAAGAGAACAAGAGTCTGAAGAATCAGCTGAGTGAAGCAGCCTCAAACATCTCAACTGCTCGAGCGAAGGAAGATGAAATGACCCTGCGGTTGAGCCAACTCGGGGAAGAGCTGGAAACAAGCAAATCGAACGCGGCTCAGCTGAATGAGCAGCTGAAATCGGTGGAAGCTGCGAAGGAGGCATTGGAGACCGAGATGAAGAAGATCAGAGTGCAGACGGAACAATGGAGGAAAGCAGCAGATGCTGCAGCAGCTGTTCTTGCTGGCGGAGTCGAGATGAATGGGAGGATCCCGGAGAGGTGTGGCTCCATGGATAAGCACTTTGGTGGAAGCTTTGAGCCACAAGCTGGTGGCTACTTCATGGGGTCGCCTGCTGATGACTTGTCTGATGGCTTTGGTAGTGGAAAACGAAAGGGTTCGGGGATAAGAATGTTCGGTGACTTGTGGAGGAAGAAGGGCCAGAAATAGTGGAGATCTTTCCATAATTCGTTATTGCTGTGTTCTGATTCGTAACGAAACAGTTTCTTACTGTTTCATACTTTTTTATTAGGCATATTTACATTCTGCGACAATTATTTATATCCTGTTATTGGCTCTTTGTATGCTCGTATTATCGCCAAGTACTTGAAAATGTGGTACCTAAATTAGTAGTTGTAGGGTCAGGAAACTCTTCTCTTTTGAAGAAACATTTTGTTGCTGACTTGCCTGAAAAATGCAGATAAAAAATCTACATACGGATCCATGGTAATTCAATCATGATATGTTTCATACCATCATGATTCATTGAAGCTTTAGTGTCAGCTGTGGCTTGTGAGGAATCATGTTTTCAAAACCGGAAAATGCTTTCTTACCTGAAAACATAAATGGAAACTCATGCCATTAATGGACATGATCCGATTTCAAGGAGTCGGTGAAACATTGGATTGTCGAGGATATAGATATGCTCTTGTATAAACTCGAATGGATTCACCGTCTTCTTCCACTAGAGATTGCGCTATTCTCAGAAAGTTTTGCAGTGTACAAGAGGAGTGGTTTGGAGAAATGGGGAGATAGCTTGGAGTAAATCAGGAACTTTAAATTAAATGGAGTTATGTAAGAACTAAAGAGGTCAAACCTGCAAGACATTGGAGCTCATAAACAAGCGGCAAAAAAAAAAAAAAAAAAAAAAAATAAAATAAAATAAAATCAATGGAAGCTGGAAAATGCTCATTACAAGTCATCTTATTTTCCAAGTATCCCTGTACGTCAGAAACGTGTAGAAAAGTTGCCTCGACAAGTTCCTCTAATTCATGGATTTTAAACGAATATTTCTTTCATGTACAACTTCAGGAAGAAGTTATTTCTAAAAGAGCTTACATTGTTATACCATCAAATGAACTTATAAGAGTGATCTACCGCGAGTATGACTGCTCAGACTCCATTATTTCATGAGCTGTCAAAATTATATGTTAATAATGCTGAAAAGGAAAAGGTGACAAGGGAAAAAACAATGATTATAATGACTACGGTAGTCATTTGAAGAACATGTGTAATTCAGGTGTCAACAGATGCCTTCTATGGAAGCCCCATACAAAGTGATCAAAAGATGTTACAAAAAAAGAAAGGACAAGAAGAAAAGTCCCATCAATGTACTAAAAGACTAGTGGTCAAATATTTCCCAAATTCTCAGAAGATATACATACGAAAACTCTTTCGTCCAGCAGGCATTCGGTTCGATAGTATTGTTAATAAAATTATAGAACGAACATGAAAAGCAATTACTGCCTTCGGCGAACCAAAAACGTGTTTGAACTCTATCACACGTAACCGCACCTAACACTCTAGGGAGGAACAAAACAAAGCAATCAAAGCAATTGTTTTTTCTTATGTGTTTTGGACTGTGGGTAGAGAGCCTTTTTATTTAGGCACAAAGGCATGTCTTTTGTTCTGCATTCGTGTCCGCACTCAAGTCCTTTATTTTTGTCATAGTTTCCCCGATCGAGGATCCGCACAGATGCCTTCTATGGAAGCCCCATACAAAGTGATCAAAAGATGTTACAAAAAAAGAAAGGAAAAAGAAAAGACAAGAAGAAAAGTCCCATCAAATGTACCAATAGACTAGTGGTCAAATCTTTCCCAAATTCTTTTAAGATATACATACAAAAACTCTTTCGTCCAGCGATCGTTCAGTCCGATGGTATTGTTAGTAAAATTATAGAACGAACAGGAAAAGCAATTACTGCCTTCCGCAAACCAAAAACGTGTTTGAACTCTATTACACGGAACCACACCTAACACTTTAGGGAGGAACAAAACAAAGCAATGAGAGTAATCGTTTTTTCTTATGTGTTTTGGACTGTGGGTCGAGAGCCTTTTTATATAGGCACAAAGGCATGTCTTTTGGTCTGCATTCATGTTTGCACACAAGTCCTTTATTTTTGTCGTAGTTTTCCCGATCGAGGATCCTCACGAAGGAGAACACGAATCTACCTTGAATCGACATTAGTACGAAGTGGGTCCTGCTCAGGTTCAAGCCTCAAAATGACCAATAAAATGGTTTTTAATATGCCATTTTAAGAGAGTGGCATGAGCCGAAAGAGAGAACGACACAACCAGTAAGAGAGAGGACGGGGGTATCTGTTCGTGTTTGGTATAAATAAGGTGCCGAACATGAGAGGCCTAGTATATATATATATATATATATATATGCATGTTACTGATCTGACTATAAATTTATATCAAATCAGCTTATTGTTTATTTTGTTCATTTACGATGCTAATCTTCATTTTATTTATTTTTTATTTTTTTGTGGTAAATAACATTTGATTTCTTTATTTACTTCTAACTATTAATCTAATATTTTATCTAACTTGTAGGAAGAGTCGCATAATTAGCGACCACCTACTCTAACTATCTAATTTACGGGAAGTAATGTATTATGCATAATGATCGTCCGTTCTCATTTTTTTTTTTTTTGAAGGAAACATTTCCAAAGAAAGTGTTGTTTGATTTCGACCACCTGTTTTTTTTTTTTATAATATTTTTTTGACTTGGAGGTGATGGATTTAAACTTTACATCTTTAGATAAAATCGGTGTGATATTATCATTAAGTTATGTCTTCAACCATGTTTATTTTTAATTTTTTTTATTGTTAGTATCTCTTTATAATTAAATACTAAATTATTTAATTATTGTTTATTTAATTATTAGAAGCAGTTTATAAAAATAATAAAAAAGGGAAAAAGAATACAAATAAAAAAGGGAAAACGACAGAATAAGATAAGTAGGAAATGGACAACGACACAGATTCAAAACGACAGTAAAAGATCCAAACAACAAAAGATATTAGCGACAACCAACCTGAAAACGACAAAACACAATAAAACGAGAAACGACAACAAAAGACAAGCAAAAATGCAAATGAAAACGACAAAAAAGTAGGAAAACAGAACTGTAAAAATGATAAATAAAAGAAAAGAAAAGGAAAACATAGACAATTTTCAAACACTTATATTTGAACTAGTTGGAGAGCACATTATGGTACGGAATAAGCAAGCAAAGTAAAAAAAAAAAAAAAAAAAAAAAAAAAAATTATGTGACCAGTGTTAGAAATGCCATATAACAGCCTGATAAGTGTGGGTGAATGCAGTGTCATTCCAACACTTTTATTTGTAGCAATGATATATATATATATATATATATATATATATTTATATATTATAGATACTAGTTCTGAAGCATGTAAGAAAACATGTGCGTCATTAAATTTTTATATTTGTGAATGCAAAGTTTTAAATGGGGATGTGTTTGTGATAATTTATTTTAATAAGAAAAATAAGGAGAAAAAATTTCAACGAGGTAAATTTAAAAAGATTTAAAAATTTAAAGAAAAAGTCAAAAAGAGGACGAAAGTGAAAAAAAAAGGAATAAAATTTAGGGAGGAAGGGGGGGAAAAAAAAAAAAAAGATAAAAGAAGACACTTCTATTATTATCTAAAAAGTGGGAAAAAATGTAAAAGTAAAATAATATAACAATTTAAGGCGGAAAAGAAAAAAAGTAAAGAAGGTATAATTTTAATAAAAAGAAAAGAAATGGAAAATTTGGAAAAGGTTGAAAGTAGGTGAAATAGTGTAATTTTTTGATATAGAAATAGATATAGATGTATAGATATATAGATATAGGGGTGACAATTCGTGTCACATGTCGGGTTCGTGTCGTGTTAGAGCCGTGTCGATTTTTTTCTTCTCCGACCTGAACACGACCCGCGACATGAACACGAAACGACACTGCGACACGAACACGACACGAACCCGTCACGGGTTGACACGACACGAATCGAAATTGACCCGCGACACGAAATTGACTCGCGATACGAAATTGACCCGCGACACGAAATTAACACGAAATTAGACCCGAAATTGACACGAAAAGTGACACGAAAAAAACGGGTCCAATCCGAACACGACCCGTTTTTTTTTTTTGTTTTGTGTCAATTTTTCCCAACCTGAACACGACCCGCTCCCTATTTTTCCCAACCCGAACCCGCAAAATTCGTGTCGTTTTCGAGTCGTGTCGTCGTGTCACAACCCATATTACCACCCCTATATAGATATAGATAAATAAAGGGAGAGGCATCACGAGCCCTAAAAAAATTCAATTGATGAGGCACAATTTTTAAACCATAGAATTGGATCAAATGGTCTCAACATCAATGATGTATACATATTCCCACTCTATCACGTGTATGACATCTTTCTCCCTTCCGAGTCGATTAATGACTCTAATCACTTTCTTTTATTTATCAAATGATCATCTAAAACTTTTTATTAGAAAAAGACGTCGAAATGATAAAGAACATGTTTTCAGCGTTAAAATGAAATAACGTTATTTTATTAATATCAATTTTTAAGATCGTCACTTTAGTAAATTCCTCATTTCTCTCTCTATCCCCATGTTCTTTTCCCCCATTCCAACGATCTTTTCTCTGCAAATCTTCCTCCAAACATGGCAGAAAGCTCGTCGGCACCTTCCAATCCGAGCCTTTGATTTTCTCCATTCCTCGACATCCAAAACATGTCGAACACGACGCTGACGAAGAAGAAGAAGGCGAACAATTCGACAACACTCCGATTGGAACAATATTTGGACGAGTGACGAAGATGATCCGTCACAAAGAAAAGCCAGATCTAGTGGCTGCGATCATGTGCTTACTTATGTTATCATCATTTTCAACAGAGTTAAAAAAAAAAAAAAAAAATGCTCCATAAAGGGGCATTAAACTTATGCCCCATAATAACCTTTTTCATAAATAAATGGCCGAATTTTTCTTTAATAAAGGTTAATTAGTGATTAATATAATTATACTCAATTAATGATTGATCTTAATTAATAAATAAAAAATATATATTATATTTAGTTTATCAATAAGTGATTTTGATTGAATAATTGATCTATTTGAAGACAGATTTTTTTTTTTAATTTTACAAAATTTCAATAATTTATTAAATTACTTTGAAAAATAAAAAATAAAAAACAGGTCGTTTACCTTCAAATCCCTAACATTTCAAAAAAAAAAAAAGAAAAAAGAAAAAAAAAGGCAAGCGACAATAAGACAGGAAACGACAACTAAAGAAGCAAACTACAACAATTTTTCCCCCCGTTAAAAAACATGAGAAGGGCTAAAAACCTCAACAGCATATGACATCACACGTGCACATTAGTAGGGTTTCTGGTTAGAAAGGTTGGGGGTTTTAGAGAGAGAGAGAGAGAGAGAGAAACGGTGTTTTTTTGGTTCTTCTGCTTCTTCTGCTTAATTCATTCATTGAATTCTCATTCCAGCATCAATGGGGAAGAAGAGAGAGAGGTACCAGAATCCACAACCCTTCCTCGCCGACGACACCCATTCCGTGTCGTCGAAGAAGCGCTTGAAGTCGAGAGAGGGTCGCAAGCAGCTTCAGAAGGAGGAGAAGCTCCTCTCCTCTGGTATGAGCTCCAAAATCCTCAAGCAGGCTCTCATTCAGCAGAGGGAGATCGAGGACGAGCAGGTCGAAGCCCAAAACCCTAACAACTCCTTGCTAACCGTCGCCGAAGAGCCTCTCCGCCAAGACGCCGGAGACGACGACGACGATAACGATATTGATAATTTCAATGGCTTTGACGAAACTCAGAGCCGTTTTGGCGATTTCGAAGTCAGTCTCTTTCCATTCATTTATCTATTTATTTATTTTTGCTATTTCTTGATTTCGATTTTGCCCAAATTTTGATCCCAATTGTTGATTAATTTAGCTCTAGAACCCTAAAAAGAATTTTTTTTTTGTAGAAATCGCAATAAATTTAGTGATTTTTGGCATGAACATTTTATCAAACGGTTTTCTTTTCTGGTAACGAAATAGATAGTTTTTTTTTTTCATACATTTTTTTTTGGGGAATTGTTTTAGGAAATTGATGAAGAGGATGAGAAATTACTGGAGGCATTCTTGTCGAAAGAGAGCGCAGTTCCACAGCGTACTCTTGCTGATATTATTGTTGCAAAAATTAAGGAGAAAGATGCAAATGTCTCTTCAGGTCTCAGCATATTATTTGATCAATTTATTTATTTATTTATTATTTTTAAGCCTTTTCATTCATTTACTACTGAATAACACTTGTTTTTCTTTCGTCTTTTTAATGGCAGAAGTTCGACCTTTGCCGCCCAAGCTGGATGCTGCCGCTGCTGATGTATACAAAAAGTACGTGAATTTTAAGAATCACAAAGTTAAAATCCGTTTCGTTTTACTCTAGTCTTGCCTGCTTTAGACGTGTGGAACTTCTAGTGAATTTGTTTGTGCAATATATTTTATGTCATAAAATACTGAAGGTGGTTCTAAACTTGCTGTCAGAGTTGGCAAGCTTCTCCATAAATACACAGATGGTAGAATGCCGAACGCTATTAAGTTCATTTATGGATCTCATAACTGGGAGGAACTGCTCTATGTGACTGAGCCGGAGAATTGGTCACCTAATGCAATGTACCAGGCTACGAGAATTTTTGCTTCCAATTTTCGTGTTAAACAGGTCGAACGCTTTTATAAGCTTGTCTTGCTCCCTCGGGTTAGAGAGGATATTCTGAAGAATAAGCGGTTGCATTTTGCTCTCTATCAATCTTTGAAAAAGAGTATGTACAAGCCTGCTGCCTTCTTTAAAGGAATACTATTTCCCCTATGTGAGGTACACAATTCTATGCTTATTATGCTTGATAACCTAGTTAGATTATCCTGATTTTTATGGCCTTCGGAAGAGATGAAAGGTTCTTCTGATCCAATTTTTTTCCTTTTTAATAAACAGTCCAGGACATGCAATCTGAGGGAAGCTGTTATTATTGGGAGCGTCATACAAAAAGTTTCGATTCCTATTCTTCATTCAAGGTTTCTCTCTTGCACTGTCATGATTACAATGTGTGTGATGTCGTATGCTGCAGTTCTTACTTTGTAGCAGTATTAGTGTTAGGCTATTTTAAATTTACTCTTTTTTTTTTTTTTGGTGGATGTCTTTGTTTCCGTGATAAATCTTTATAGCAGTATTAGTATTCTAACTATAAACAGGTTGTTAAACATTTAAGGTAGTGTTAGGTTATTATTATTATTTTTTTTGGTGGATGATGTCTTTGTTTGAAACTTGCATTGAGTTATCGCGCCTTGTAAACATGTTTTGATGTTTTTTGGGGTGTGGGGTGGGGGTATGCTGATACTGCAATGGAATTTAATCATGCTTCTTTATGCGTTTGCAGTGTTGCACTCTTAAAACTTTCAGAGATGGAATATTGTGGAACAACAAGGTATATAGCTCTTGAACTAACTTCCTATTTTAAAATGAGTTGATCAATACCATTGCGTTCTTCTTGTTTTCACATCAATTGCTACAAAAGGGTGCCTTTTATGTTATGAAGATGGTTCTATTTATGAGTTTTTGATAAAATATGACAAGATATTCAGCAATGCCAATATTTCGAAAGACGAAACTAATTAAAGTTGATAACATATACCATATTAGGTATTGTAGAAAGTTTAATGTGGAAGTTGTGATGTATTTTTTATTTTTTTTTCCATCATTATGGGTATAGTTCCGTAAGTTTCATTTGAGACAAAAGAACTGAAGGGTGGTAGTTCCATATGTAATTAAGAATATTCAACAATTGAAGATTATTTGAAGTGGTCAAAGAAGTTGGATGTTATCGGTTTAAAGTTAGCAGTCCAAAGCTTTGAATATGTATTACAAGCATGTTCAATTAGCATTCCCGTTTTATATGCAATACTTTCTTTACAAACTACTTGACAGTGTTCTGTTTGATATTCTTGCAGCTACTTTATAAAGCTTCTTTTGGAGAAAAAATATGCTCTTCCATACCGGCGCTCGATGCTCTTGTTGCTTATTTTATGAGACTTTGGATGATAAGAGGATAATGCCTGTGATATGGCACCAATCGCTGCTTGCATTTGTGCAAAGGTAAGCTAATTTTGGATTTCTGTTATTTCTAACTGATGAATGGAAGATTCTTACTGTTTCTCTATATTCGCGAGAAATAAAATATGTTAGTGTTCACTGATAGTTAACTCCAATTATTTCATGTATACGTGCTAGTTTTAAGAGTTTCTGAGTGGCGTCTTTCTTTTACCTCTTAAACAGTTGGTTGCAATTGCTTGCAGGTATAAGAATGATTTGCAGAGGGAAGATAAAGATGACCTGAGAATGCTTCTTGAAAAGCAAAAGCATAAGCTAGTGAGAACTTTTCTTACCAAAAAAGGTTTCGTTTTTTTATTTGCCTGCGTAATTTCTTTGCAATTCTAACAATTCTCCTTGATTAAATGTAGGTTACACCTGAAATTATCAGGGAGCTAGATAATAGCCGCAATCGGGGTGAGAAAGAGGATGATCTTATGTCGATTGATATCCTTTTCTGGTTCAATCATCATCGTTATTTATTTTATTTTTTTGTTTTATCAGAGTTTCTTTTGGATTAAACCGAAGTAATGATCTTAATTATGATAGTTTTTCAAATAATTTAATTATCTCGTTTGGAGTTGATAATGGATAACTTGTGTCTCCTTGACTTATATTTACCTTCTCCAATTTCTGTGATCATAAGCCGATTGAGGAAGATAGATTTGACATTCCAGAGATACCTATGGAAGAAGACTGATTAGTTTTGCTTGGTATGGGATAGTTCTTTCTGTACAATTTCTTGTGTTTTTGGCCTAAATTTCGACTTCCTAACCAACTACTATTTCGGTTTCCGCAGGGTTTGGACAGTACTCCTTTTCTCACGTGAGCGCTCATGTTATGCAGTCTGCGCTTTCTAGACATTTGATGCACGGCTGTTTCCATTGGGAAGACAACAATTTTGGGCTCTTTATATATATGTTGTAATATTTATTTTTCCTATTCTATTTTAAGTTATTTATTATGTAAGAAGCTTCCATTGTGTGCATATTGAATGAACTATGTGGTGTTCAGAGGACCGTTGGCCAATGCATGCACGGTTGGTTGAGAGTTTTTATATTAGCTAGCTTGCAATATCGATCGTTATTCAAGAATTTTTGTGTTCAGAATAGTTGCATTTAATATCAATTTTCTATCCTTTTGCTTATATATCCTTATATACGTGTATGTTTTTACTCAAACTACTTTATTATTAATTAAAAAAAAAAATTTATTAAAAAAAATCACACATAGGGATTGCAATGGGATGTGGGTAGGGATTGCTTTTCCAGTGCCATCAAAACCATCTCCATTCTCATTCTCACCCCATCCCCGCTTAAGGGGTGAGGCTAGAGGCGGGAATTTTCTTGTTGGGGGAATCTTCTCTATATGTGTCCCGTTTTTCGTTTCATGTCATTAAACAGTTCAACATTACACAATTTAAGAGAAGAAAATTACCATAAATTTAGATCAAATAAAGGTTCTACAAAATAATCAAATTTTAACAGGCAGGGTCACACATGGGAATGCATTGGTCCCCCTTTGGTCACTTAAGAGGGGGATAGTTTCGAGTCATTCTGTCGAGTAGTTGGTTATTTTTGCAGTTTGTTTGGTTGTGTTTGAACCAACTGCTCAAATTGGCTGTGTTGTTGTGTCTGGTGCATGAATCACTGTCCTGAACGGAATATATGCCGTCTTCAATACTGTTCCTTCAGACATAGCCTGCTTTCAATAGTGAAAAACTAGATCGACTTGTTGCGGACATTTCCAACATGCACCGTGTTGCAGTGTCGTTGGTCCCCGGCTGCTGCGTTGTTATCTTGCTCAAGCTTCAGTTTCTTGGTGGGGTTGCCTAAGATTCTCTTCCCTCCAAGTTGTCTCTTTTCAGCAACATTATGGACTTGATTAACAAGTGATAATCTGGTCTCTATATATACATATGTGTGTGCGTAAATATTTTCAAGTCCATTAGTTTTAACTTCTCTCTCTCTTCCAAGTTTTTTTTAAGCAGTTTTGATGCATTTCTCTAAGATGATTAGTCTTTTGAAATTTAACCAAGGTAAGTGCAAAATGTTTTTGTTTTGAAGGATTTTCATCGGCCTTGAAGAAGATATGTTTGCAATTCCAGTCATTGTTTTTGTGGCAATTTTCAAGTTATCATATGGTAAAATGTGATTACTTTCTAATGAACTTTCATAAATCCTTCTTTTCGAATAGGGACAAAAATGCCCAAAAAACAAAAAAAAAAAGAAGGCGGAATTAGGGATTAATCCACAAAGAAAAAAAATATGTGAAGGCTAAACAGGCACAAGGCTAATATTTTCAGAGACTATTAACTGAAAACAACTTTGTATTATGACTTGTTTAGTTCCCTTCTGGTAGTCATTTAGTTATGCAGTCAACTAGGAAAAGAGAGAAAATATTATGCTTCTCAAAGGACTGACAAAGCTACAAGACGATAAAAACCCAGCTTTAAAAATCATTCAAGGTGAGGGGGTAAAAATGAAATACAATTATCCCAAGGGGGGCTAAAATTGAAATACAGTTATCCCTAGAATGATTAAGCTGACCTGGTCCACTAATTGAAATCTCCTTATCATGGAGTTTGGGCCACGATTAATTAATTAGTTATAAGCTATAATATCTTCTCTAACTAGCTGATCGTGCATTAG
The DNA here is from genome assembly GCA_009761775.1 of Ficus carica. Taxonomy (NCBI): domain Eukaryota; kingdom Viridiplantae; phylum Streptophyta; class Magnoliopsida; order Rosales; family Moraceae; genus Ficus; species Ficus carica. The sequence goes on along the minus strand of CM019748.1, from coordinate 7,489,360 downwards.
ATTTTCCTCACAAATGATGCAATATTCTCAACCTCATCATCCTCAATAATTTGCCACTACGTAACATCCATAACAAGCAACATCTGGATTTCTCTAATTCATATTCTAATTATGTGGCACCTGTTAATTGTGTTCTCTTCATTTTATCTTGTTTTATTTCAATTTTTTTTTTTCAAACAAATTTTGGTTAGATTCCTTTTTTTTTCGATGTCCGAGTATGAACACGAAACCGAAGCGAGAAGGAAAATGAAGAAACAGCAATGGCCCTGTAGATTAAGGCATGTTGACTAAAGAACAAGATTGGAATGGCTTGTAGCGGAGACAGAGAAGGATGTGGTACGCCCGGAATGTTGGTCCCCTTTTGTTGACATTGATATTTGTAGGGCAAATAACCGAACAATGAATTTTAGGTGGTAGTGACCTTCATTTGTGATGTTTTTGTTCTTGTTATATGGCGAAATTCAGCGTGACGAAAACCTCGAAACGAAACGACGAGGAACAGACTGGTGATAAGGTCGGTTATGGTTTTAGTCCTAGCATGTTGTGTCCTTGTTCCATTGACAACCATTTTCAGACTACTCTCTCTCTCGCTTAGCTTCCATTTATTGATGTGTATCCTTATCATGAGAATTTTTTTTTTTTTTGTTTTTTTGTTTTTTTGTTTGTTTTTGTTGGCTATTTGGATTGGATCGGTTGCACACATGACAAAGGGGAACAGTTAGAATCAACAAGCCTTTTTAAGTTTAATGTTAGGAATTTTAAACCGTTGGGTATGAAATTGGTTGGGCTCTGTATTTGAACTATCATATTTATATGAAAAACTGTCAATTTTGCTTATTTATTTATTTATCTATTTTTTTTATTGATGTAATTTTGACTGATTCTAACATTCAAAAACATACATTATCGATAGAATATCCTACCATGGAAACACCCTTATTATTTATGGGGCCATATAACATAACCTTTTAAAAAGATAGAAAACACAGTTTTGGCACCAATTATTTGTTATGTAAGTTGAAGTACTGTTGAAGAAAGAGCGGACAAATAAGAATATAAGATATTTATTATGGTTTACTTTCAAGTCAGAGGTGCGTTTACTTTTAACCATTGTAGTTTATTATGACGAACAAGATTACAAGAAAATCATACCTCCCGTCTCTCAGACACTGTTTTTTCTAACCTAATCCCCATAACCAAGTAACCGAAAAATACAAATGTAAAATCCCTACCCCATATATATAGTCGATCCACATGCTAACTCCACTTTGGGAAAATAATTAGGATCTACACTCAATAATTAGTAAGGTTACAAAAATTGACGTGAAACCAAAACAATACAAAATCTTGAAAGAGCTGGCTTCTTCATAAGAAGTGAAATAAAAGAGAAGGGGACAAAAAAAAAAAAAAAAAAAAAAAACAACTTAATCTATTCCAAATCATGGCTGTAACACATAAACTAGTCAGACCTCATTGATTGACTCTTCTTGTTGGGGATTCCAAACACACACACACACACACACACACACACACACATATATATATGTATATATATCATTTCAAGCATAATATCTCAAGACAAAATTTCTCAACGTCATTGAAGATCTTCTTTCTAATATACACCATAATGCGTGCCCATATAAAAAGCACATGCAAGTGTGTTTAATCGAAGAGAGGGAAAAAGAAAAAAAAATGGAGCAATATTTTAATAGTAAAAAGAAGACCAAATAGAAAAGTCATCTTATTCCTTATCCACACAAAGATGAAGAAAAATAAACAAAATAATAATATTATTAAACTTCACACAGTTTGGTGCCTGATTTTTCACAGCTATACACCAAAAGAAGAAGCTTCATCCAGCTTCTTTACAAGACAAAAGTTTTATACAAGTACAACCAATAAGGAGAAGGCCAGAGACGTGGGACAAAGAACAACTCGACTAATACTGAATTTTTCTTAATTTTTGCCTTGAATTTCCAAGAAGTTAACCTTCGAGCTATCTTTCTTCTTCCTCTTCTCTTTCATCTCTATGTAAAAAGCGAAATAAATCATTTACCTGAAAAATAACTATTGTTAGATGACCAGAACAAGGAAATCAATATTAATTTTTCTTTAACAAAAATATATGAAAAATGTAAAATATATATCAGCGGCGAAGTTGGTATATTGTTTCAGTATAGTGCACACTAAAGGATAAAAAAGATTTTAGATGGGCTCATATATGTAGAATAATCAAATTTTAGTGCAGACAAGATGAGAAAATTGAAAAATTTATAAAAGTAAAATTGAAAAAAAAAGAAAAGTTCACCGGGGCTTCGGGTGGCTCCGCCCCCTTATATTATGTAAGTACCTATGGATCTTTTGCAATGGAGAACTGCTTCATTGATTGAGCTCTCAATATCACACACTGTGCTTGGACCTGGTGAACTGCAATTACTCCAGCTCTTAACTTCAAGTGTTCTTCTATCGATATCATCAACCTTCGTGCTCTTCTTCGAGCCCCCAACTTTTCGCCGACGAGTCCTAATGAGAAACCCGAAGAGCTTTTGCAAAACTTGCTGAAACAACATCCTCCTCTTTTTTCGAAAGAAGCAACAAGAGCAGCCCATTGGAGCATCCGGGTCAGCGAGTAGTCTTGAATCGGAAAGAGAGGACAAGACCGAAATGTTCGAATCGGTGTTGCTACTCCTAGAAACTCCTCTGATTGGGTCCACAAAGATCGGTCTGATTATGCCATTGGAGAAAAGCTCATCGGCATGAAGAGGGGGAGATTTATCAGGATTAACTGGTGTATCGAAATAGAAGCTGATGTTGGTGGTGGATTCGTTAAGGACGTTGGTCAAAGAAGGTCTTGTGTTTGACAACCAACTGTCTGAGAAGCTTTCTACGGCTAAAGGCCGAGAGGTGGTTGCTTCCATGGAGGCTTTGAAAATTATTGGTACAAGTACTGTCTGGTTGATTGATGAAATGGAGGAAGAAAAAAACCTAAGCTTGTATAATTGTATAATAAATATATTATAGCATATAGATATGTATATGTGTATATATATATGTGTGTAGTGTGGAAAAGGCACACGTGATTGGCTATCTTCAAGTTAGAACTCAACCAATGTTATATGGTGTCTGTGAGTGCATACATTGTCTATTCTGTCACGTTCATTCAGGGGACAAATGGAACAAAATAAGCACCCTTGATAATACTCTTTTGTCTTGCTTTCAAGGTTTCCCTATCTATCTTATTTAGTTCCACAAGTTATTTATTTATTTATTCATTATTCTTCATAATTATAATACATATATACATGTATAGAGTAATTCTAAAAACACTAATTCTAATTATAACTTTTGGACTCATTTTGAGTTGTCACATTTTTATTGACAAATACAATATCTTGTTACTAATTGATATGGTAATGTTTATTAATAAAAAATAACACTCAAAATTAGTTTAAAAAAATAAGATTTTGAATTAGTATCTCTAGCAGTTTTTATATAAAAATAATATATATAGATATATATATATATATATATCATGTTTGTGTATGCATAATAAATATTACATTGTGTTGCAGATGCCATTTTATCACATTCGATCCGTAGATTTGTAAGAGAAATGTGAACTACAAAAATGATAATGACAGATATATGTGCTTGTGTAATGGAATATCTGTAAGAGCAGAAGCATTATTTTAAGATCCAAGATTTATTCTTTGTTTTAGCACTAACTAATTGGATATTTTACACACAATTTTTGTCTCAACAAACACTTATTTTATAATTTTCGGATGTGCTATACTAGAAAACCAAATTGCTATCAGGTTACAACAAATATATTATTGGAGAAGAAGTTATTAGGTGACAGAAATGAACATCGAACGGCAAATTTGGGTTTCTTATATTTTTCGCTTGCATATTTTATTATTGTTTTCTATGATTTTGTCATTTGCTTTTGTTGTTCTCGTTTTCCAATTTTTGCCGTCTCAAGTTTTACTGTCGTTTTCAAACTGTGTCATTGTCCTTAACAATATTGAATGTCATGTAAAGACTTGTTCTTTTGTCACTTTGCCGGTCTATCTATCTATTTTATTTTTATTTTTTATTTTTTTGGTGAATAATGCTTGGGACACATGACAACTCATTCGATACAAGATATTGGAATAAAAATGTCCCTAACACTAGCAAAATTTTTGACATTTTTATAAATAAATGTTTATAAATTTTAAGAAGGTTACGCTTGTGCCTCCAATGAATTTTATAAAATCACAAGTCGTCCCTATTTAGTAAATAAAGTTCTAATTGTGCACCCACTAAAAGGTAAATTCATTCTAGATCAAATCCATTAAAATAGAGCTCAACATACCAAATAATGAGGTGGGTGATATGTAGGAATGGATTGTCTATTAAAAATAATGTATATTATTGTCTCAGGTATAGTAGTTTTAGCTTTTTTTTTTTTTAATCTTTTAATTAGATAGGTATGATGGTTAAAAATTCAAATAAGAGGGAAATTAAACAAACATAAACATGTCTATTTAAATACTTGGGGGTTATTTACATGAATGTTTAAATTGTAGACTATGATTTAAAATATGTTCATTTCTTCTTTTATTTACAAGAATGTCTAATTTGATATTTATAAAGACCAAATTACCCATTCATCAAGAATTGAATAGAAACAAATAAAGAATTGATAAAAAAGGAAAGAAAATATCTCTCAAAAATGTCAAACTAAGCGAATCTTTTATAAAAAGAAAAAAAAACCATTTTACTTGATTATTGTAGAAAAAAAGGATCATAACAGATATTAGTTGTATTATAAATGAAAACAAACATTATAATAAATAATTGGTCATTAAGATAAAATTCACAATGAATATATAAATAAAATTAAATAGATATTATACAGAAATATTAAATACTTTAAAATCTAAAAGGACATCATAATAATATAGTACTTATCATAAAGAAAAATATCATATTGATATATAATCATAAAGAGAAAAAAAAACATACGTCATTTAAAAAATTATCATAATGATATGATAATTATCATAAAGAAATAAACGATTTCATATGACATTTAAACTTTAGAAATTAATTATTAAAACAATTTCAATAATAATAAATAAAATGAATTATCATAATAACGTTACAATTATTATAAAAAACCTAAATCATACTAAAAAAAATAAAAAAGGTTTTAAGAAACCTAAATCATACTTATGAAATAGGTTTATAAAAAACCTAAATCTTATTAACAAGCAATCACTATAATAAAGAATTGGTCATTAACATAAAGATACAACAATGATGAACGAATAAAGAAAAAAATTATTAATCATGATAAGATGATGTTAAATATAATAAAATGACAAAATAGGTACTATAAATGGTTATTTTTTGTAAAAATGGACATTTATGTAATAAAAAACTGGACATATTATCAAAAATGATTTTTGCCTAATTAAAATTTGATATTTAGAGCTTTACAAGGAAAAATGGAGCAAAGAATTAAAAAAAAAAAAAAAAAAGTTAAAAGTAACGTTTGTAGAGGAACATTCGGGTTGTATTTGTTTCATAGTTTTTATTTTAAGTTTTTCTATATATATATATATATATAAGACAATCCCATGAGTTTCTTATCCATTCTCATTCAATCACATGGGAATAATTAAAAAAAAAAAAAAAAAAAAAAAAAACTCACACTAGGTTTAGGGAAGGGGAAAAAAAAAAAAAAGGTTTGGTAAAAAACCTTTTTTACTACAATGACATAAAATTGAAAACATAATAATAAAGAATTGAAATTGAACCATAACTTTTGGTTCAAACGTCAAACCTATGAATCAAATTAGGTATAGCATTATTCTTGTTGTTTTGTTACTCTCTCTCTCTCATTTTGTTGTCTTCATTTGCCTTTGTTTGTCTACCCCCAAACCCCAACACAAATTTACGTTGTAGTTGATATCTTTTACTGCCCTTATAGATTGTTGTTTTAATAGTTTACTGCCGCTTTACTCGCTTGTCGTTTTTCATATTTTCAACCTTTTCTTTTGTCGTATGCCTCTTTGTTGCCTTTTTCTTTTTTTCTTTTTCTTTCTTAAGTTTATATTCTATCGTGGTTTCATTTTTGTTGTTCTAATATCTTGTTAGCGTTTTCCTTTTCTTTGTCTAAAGTCTACCTATCCCCCCACCTCTCTCTTTTTATTTATTTATTATTTTTTGGGGGTGTTTTTTCATGTTTTTTTCATCGTTTTAAAATCAGTTGTCTTAATTTTTTTTTTTTGTTACTTTTGTCGCTTTTCTTGTTTATTATCATCTACGATTTTCTAGTCGCTTATATCTTATATTGTCGTTTTTCATGTTTTGCCCGCCAATTTTCAACTCTGTAGTTCTGTTGTCGCTTGCTTTTTTATTGGATTGCGTTTCTTGTCGTTTACATGTTACCTTATCGTTTTCATTATTTTTCGTTGCTCGTCTTGTGTAGTCGTCCTATAATACTTTCGTTTAGACCTTTTAATGTATTCTATGTTTTTGTCTTTTACATAAGTTTTACTTTCCTGGTTTTTTGTCGTTTCGGGCTATTCTCTGTCGTTTTCAGTTTTTTGTCGTATGATATTTTTGTCCTCACGTGCCCTTTTTGTTCTTTAATCTTTTGTTGTCGTTTTTATTTATGTTGTTGTTTTCATTTCTACTGTCGGTTTTTTTTTTTTTCCTTCAATAATTTCCATTTCACGTTTTCGTTCTTGTAATACGTTTTGATCCTCTTTTTGCGTTGTTACTAGCAAAGATGAAAATATTGATATCGACGGAAATATCAAAAGTTCAATTTTACAGAAATTTTGGAGATATTATTGATATCAATGAAAATATCAGAAAAAATTACAAAAGTTATTAAAATATGTTTTAAAATATATTTTAATATTTTTGAATAGCACAAATACTAAGAAAATACATAAATACACAAATTATACATAAGAAAATATTATATCTTATATATCTTAATACCAAAAAGAACTCATATGAGGTTCAAACATGTTTGGGATGACATCCTGATTCAAGCAAAGTTGATGCTATGACATATTATTTGAATAGAGTTGAATATAATTATAAACATATTAATATGTAAGTTTGTTGATCTCTTCCCAATCTATTTTTATAAATAAGAAATTGTGTAAAGTTTGTAAACAGTCTAGGAGAATATATTCTTTCAGCTTTTATGTGTTATGTTTTATTTTTTTTATATAGATTTTTTTTTTGTAAGATAATTATAACATGTCAGTTGTCCTATCTCACCATTTATTTTTTTAAAAATAGAACATAATTATAGCATGCTTAAAAAGATAACAAGTGATAGAATTATGAAATTTTGAAAATTTTTAAACTGCAATTTCCAGCTAAAATTTTCGATATTTCCAACGAAATTTCCAAAATTTCCTTGATGTTTTTTTTTTATATTTTGTAAAAATTACACTACGTTTACTGATATCGATATTTTTACCGATATTTCCCTGATATTTTGACGGAAAATAATTACACCCAAAGATATTTCGGTATTCCTCAAATATAGAAATTTCGGTGAAAATTTCAGAAATATCGTGGATATTTGCTACCATAGTTACTAGGAAGCGCGTGTGATTTAGAAAACCATAAGTAGGAAACAAATATAAGAAGAATGATATAAGAAGTCAGGGGTAGAGCAAGTAAAGTACAGTGTAAATGATATAAGAATTTAAAGAAAAAGTGATAAAAAAAATTGTAAGAAGGAAGGCTTAAAAGACAACAAAAGCATAAGAAGAAGAAACGAAGTTGTAGTAGATAGTTTCATACAAAAAAAATTAAAATAAATAGTATATTTTAAAATACTTAAAATAACAAATTTAGTAGGTAAATAAAAATTTTACTAAGTAAATAACAAATTTATTGAGTAAATCACATATTTACGAGATATAAATAAATCATTTTTATGATAAATTTATTATTTACTATTATTTGCCACAAATAATTTTAAAATCTTACTATTTACTTCAATAATTTTCTGAACTCTGTTATTTATTTCATTATGAAACTTAAAAAAACTTAAACGAACCCCTTTTAACTAAGTTAAAGAAACGGAACGAAACCCTTTTTGATAAAGATTAAAAAAAAAAAAGCATTTTGGAAACTTATTATCTCTTTTATTATTTATTTGAAGATATTTGACATTTTGTCGCTTACTTCTTTTGTTGTCATTTTGATATAATTTGTCGTTTCTTTTGAAATATAGTCGTCAATTTTTATTGTTGTTGCCGTTTCCATTTTTGTTTTCGTGATTTTTTTTTTTTTGGGCTTTGGGTTTTCGTGATAGTTTGTAACTTCTCTATGTCGCTTTGAGTTTATTGCCGTTTTACTTTCTCCGGCACACATTTAAAATTTCACTATTTGACTTAGTAATAACTAATAGGATATAAGCATAAAAAATTGAAAACTCAAAAGTGATTGTGATGAACTTAGGTAGTGCAAATAATTTTCATGGATTTTTTCTTAAAAAGAAAAGTAATTATAACGGACAAAATCCAATTTGCAGTAGATTGCACGACAGGTATATGTGTTGAAAAAAAAAAAAAAAAAAAAAAAAAAAACTAAAGGTCCGTTTGGTGAATGAGTTAAGATGAAATTTTTAAGTTTGAGTTGAGTTGATTTTTTAAAAAGTAGTTATAAATTTTGTTGACCATTCAGAAAAAGATAAAAATTGAGATGAAAAAGTACAGTTTAGTTGGAGTTAAATTTTGTTACCAAACAAAGCATAAAATTTAGCTTACATTAATGCCCTGGCTATAGAGCCCCACCAAGTTTTTTTTTTTTTTTTTATAAAAAAAAATTGATGTGTTTATCCCTTAAGCTTTACATTTGCACCTAAAAGAGTAAATGGAAGAGTAGAACTAAGGGCATCAACTCTAATATCATTTTTTGAGTATCAACCATTGTGTCATTTTTTCATTGGTAAAAATAATTAATTGATATGACAATATTTTAACCACTTACCAATAAAATAATAACAACTCATATGTCAGATAAGTTGATATTAAAAAATTATGATTAGAGTCAATGACGAAGCCAGACATTTTCATCAGGGGGGCTAATACTATGTAATAGATAATTAGAGGAGATTATGTGCAAGTTTTCATTTTTATGACGGGCTATTATGAAATTTTCTTCAAAATAGTAGGGTATTTTTTGAAAAAAAACAAAGAAAATAAAAGTTGGGCGGGGGGGGGGGGGGGGGGGGGGGGGCCGCTTAAGCTTCTCTAGGCTTTCTCTAGCTACGTCCCTTATTAAAGTTGGTGTTCTAACATTTTTCAACGGAAAATACAGAGATAATTAGGCCCCCCAAATGCCCAAAATCTTATTTCCTAAAGTTTATAATTCAGAGAAACTACTTCGGATTGTGCTCTTCACCTTCTTTATTTTCTTCTTTTAAGTTGCATGAAATTACACAGCAACAAACGCTAAACTCATGCTTAATCATTTGATACTGATAAGCACCTGAATAACACAAATTTAAAGATCATTATACCAACATGACACGAAAATTAACATTAGACCAATATGAAACAATTTAAACTAAAGTTATCTAAAATTTATGTCATGCTGATAAAGAATGGAGAATATGTACTATGTTGGTTAATAGATGAAAAAATATGGTTATTTAAGTAATTTTTTCTACTGATAATGCTTTTCCTCGTAGATCAAATAGGGCCTCTTCTGGGAGTCCATGGCGGAATTGTTTGAGAAACTGCCGTGTGGTAGAGAGATACATCAAGGTAGGTTAGCTTCCGTGATTGCATGATTATGGTTTATTATAAAAAAAACTGTATCAATATGGAAAAGCCAACTAGAACAATTGCAATTCTGTAAAAGTATTTTTAAAGGGAAAACTTTTAGTTATCTAGCTAAATGGAAAAAAGAATATTTGATTAGGAATCAAACTTTAGAATAGTACAAGTAGCCTAGCATCCATTATTCTTCCTAAAACGAAAGGAGACATAAAAATCAAGACACAATACCAGAGAAGTACAATATTTTTCTTGACCAAGTTGCACTTGACAAAAACATACGACCTGCAGTCTTGTTATACAATATATTTTCAGTAGATCTTCACATCGAAAAATCTAACTCAAGTATCGAATTTCGGAGCTAGTATTGGACAAGAGCAAATAGACGGGGGAAAAGTTCACGAGTTTTACATATATATGTATGTATCAATTCATGCCTTGGCAGAAAGAGACACAAACATTTCACTATAAAAGCATGTTTTTTGAACATGACACAGCACTGAAACAACAAACTAGCCTTTTTGAGATTTGACCAAGCCAAACTCAATCAAAACCAATGGCATTTTACTCATTAAGCTCTCTGATATTCCTCCTTTTAGCAATTCTAATGCTATCAGCTTGTTCAAATGCTGGCGAAATCGCGATCTATTGGGGACAGAATGGAGATGAGAGTACTCTAGCAGAGACTTGTGCCACAGGAAACTATGGCTATGTGAACATAGCTTTTCTACCAACATTGGAAATGGCAAAACCCCGACGATGGACCTGTCCGATCACTGCAATCCATTCAGCAATGGCTGCACCGGTCTAAGCTCTGACATAAAATCGTGCCAAGCCAGAGGCGTCAAGGTGTTGCTCTCAATTGGAGGAGGCGAAATTAGCTACTCTCTCGCCTCCTCCTCTGACGCCAAACGCTTCGCGACCTATCTTTGGAACAACTTCTTAGGGGATTCTCGCCTTCTCGTCCCTCGGGTCAGCAGTTCTGGATGGAATCGACTTTGACATTGAAGGCGGGACAAACAAGCACTGGGGTGACCTTGCCAAGCACCTCTCAGAGTTTGGCAAAAGGGGGTGAGAAGAAAGTGTACTTAACTGCAGCGCCCCAATGCCCTTTCCCCGTGTTTGGATCGGCGATGCTCTTAAAACGAGCCTTTTCGACTACGTTTGGGTCCAGTTCTACAACAACCCTCCGTGCCAATACGCGCCCGGCGATGTTTCTAAGCTTGGAGATGCATGAAAGAGTGGATTTCTAATGTCCCGGCAACGAAGATCTTCCTCGGCTTGCCTGCTTCGCCGCAAAGCCGCTGGCAGTGGATTCATACCAGCTGGTGACCTGATTTCAAAAGTTCTTCCAGTTATTAAGGACACTTCCAAGTATGGAGGGGTTATGCTGTGGTCCAAATATTATGATGATAGAACTGGATATACCTCTTCCATTAAGAGCCATGTCTGATCAAAATCTTGTGATTTTCTTCTGAATATCTTTCGATATGTTTGTGTGTTTTTCTACTCTCTCTAGATTTACTAGTCATTTGTTGCTAGGGTTGATGCTCAAAAAGCATATGATGTTTAAGATTTTATTACTATTTAAATAAATCAGTTCGATTTTTTTATTTATACTCTTGTATTCATGCATGTTGAAACTTTATAAATATCATAAAATTTTGTGATTTTGTGATTATTAATGCATTGCCATGGCTTTTTCGAATATTCAGATTCTCATTCTCATATGGCTATTTAATGGCTAACCCTAATCCATCGATTGTTCGATATGGGCTCCATGAGCCTGCTAAGTACGCCATGATTCTTTGTACGACTCGACATTTGATTGATCCTTTGACACATAGTTGATCGTTTCTACTATGATGATACTCGAACAACGAAGTATCGATTTCCGGATTAACTGGCTACTACTGATCATGACCCACATTCTTACACACGTATCAATTTTTAGGGTTACAGGAACGGTCCACTACTGTTTTGGAAATCTGGATCCATTATTTTTCCTCTATTAAATGGAAGGAGAGCCCTTAGACTTGTGAATCTTTCTTCCCTTTATATTTTAGCGAAGCGTTGCTAAAATTCTGAGAGAGTTCTTGTATTTGTAACCTTTCATTAGTACACAGTAAAACCTTCAGACACTCACAGAGGATGTAGCACATTCAGACGAGCCTCCCCTGGTGTTGTTACCTTTACTTATTTATTTATTTATTTTTTTACAGTTTTACTTTGATTGCTAGTTTATGATTGTTTTATAATTCTCATGTACAATATCTAAGAACCCGTAAAAATTCTGTTTGAGATGATCAATTAACTTTTTTTGGATTGAAATTTTGATCGCAGATCCCAGTATCTACAATATATAAGTGCTAACATAAAAGGATAATATTCAAGGATAATTGATTTTTGTTTTTGTTTTTGTTTTTTTTATTTTTATAGTGGCCTATGTTTCAGAAAGATTATTCTAAGATTTTTTTAAAAACCCAAAAGAAACAAAGAAAAATAACATGTTAAGCAAACAATTGGGAGAAATTTGTAGTTTACTGTTCATGAAGATGCAATAAGAAGTGCTCAATAAATTATATGTGGTATGTGCACGATTACATTAAACAAACACCATTCACAACTAGATGGAAAAGATGAAATCAATAGTAGCATAGAACTATTAAGAGATAGAAATGGAAACATAATAAGAAATAAAAGTAAAAACAGAAACTCAGAACTCGATATATTCAATATTTAACATATCCACTCTCTTCTTAAGAATTACAATCTGTAGATATGGATAGAGATCTAAAAATAACCAAAAAAAAATCTAATTTAATTCTAAATAATCTAAACAAATCCTAAAATATAAATCTAAACTAAAAATTAAGTAATAAAGATAAAATTTATCTTAATAAATAATCATACAAAGTTAAATTCAAATATCCTAACCTTGTTTTCTATGTTTATTAGAAAAGGAAGGAAAAAAAAAAAAAAAAGAATGTAATACTAACAGAATTGAACAGAAAGTTCAAAACAAAATGCGGATGGACACATTGAAATTTTAAACTTTATATGGTATTCATACAATCAAGAAGACACAGAGAATCCCACGAGTCATATTGACTATAAGACTATTAGAAGAGGAATCTTAGTGGACATCACTAATTATAACTTTCAGACAATTACACAGACTCGAAGAGAACTTTATGGCACTAGACCATCTCCAACGCAATAACTCTATTTTATACAGCTTTTGTAACCAAATGTGGTGCAACTTTAACTTCAAATCTAAAAGTTTATCTTCGACCCATCTCCTCCAAATTTTACTCTAAAAAGAAATATTCCCTATATATTCCTTTTATTCTAACGAGGGTAATTATTCATTTAGTTTCCTGAATTTTTAATATTGTGGTAACTTTGATCCTTGAACTTTTTTTTCGTAACTAAAACGTCTCTAAACTTTTAAAATGGTTGCTACAATAGTCTTTTCCGTCAATTTTTAGACGGAATCTGTTAGTTAATTTGGTCAAAAAGTTGTGTTAACTATGAATTACGTCAAAAAGTAACGAAAAAGTCTATTGTAGCGACGGTTGTAATAGTTTTGGTCAATCCAACTCAAAAAAAAAAAAAAAAACATGTAATGCCCATAAACTATTAAAATATTATTACAATAGTAGTTATGTTAATTTTAAAATAGAATCCGATAGTAATTTAGTCACAAAATGATGTTTACTAATGAAATTTCGTCTAAAAATTAACGTAAAGGACTATTGTAGAAATATTTTAATAGGTTAGAAATATTTCAGCTGCGAAAAAAAAGTTCAAGGACTAAGTTGCATAAAGTTAAAAATTTATAAACTAATCTAAAAAATTTACCCATTATAACTACAACAATTAGTTTAATAAATGACTTTTATTATTATACTTAAACATTGTTCACAAACGGTTAAAATAAGCACTGTTGTTGACGTTTGGTCAAATTTGGGCGCAGAGTTGGAGATGATACCCATTTAAAAATGCTGTTAACTACCCTCGTAGCCAACTTGGCTAAGTTTTCAGCAGAAATACAGCATATGACTAATTCTAATGGGATTTATATTAAACATTATCATGAGTTAAAATATTTAAAGCAAATATTTTAGCCTTCCTGGTGGGACATGAAAACGACATGATTGTCTTGTTGGATGACATGTGACTTGTTCCTTCCAGCTTAAACAAAAGGAAATTTCCGCAGGACCACCATGTTCCGTACTAAAGGAACATTAAATGAGCCAAATATCTGTTACTATTATTTTTCTTTTCTAGGGAAAAATCTCTTACTTCTTAATCAAAAATTGATAAAGTTTGCCACGTCACAAACCGCGATTACTAGTATAGTTTATTGTTTAATTACACTTTTTTTTTTTTTTTTTTTTTTTTTAAGATTGTTACAAATATGACTTTTGTCCATTATTATGTATTTGGGTGCCTTCCTAAACATGATCTTTCTTTGGTTATTAAACTGGATTTGCCAGAAAGCAGCACTGTTAAAAACTTTGAAAAATCAAGTTCAAATGTGAAAGGTGAGTTTATTTTGTAGGAGATTCAGGTAGATTATTTGTGGCAATTGTGACCAAGCAGTTAAGGTTATTAAAAAAAAAAGAAAAAAAGAGAGGAAGGTATTTAATATAGTTGATATGAATAAATCATCGGTAATTATTCCATATAACATATTGATAGATACTCATAAAATATATAACATATTTTTAAAAATTGATAAATTATAGCATATTTTAATTAATATTTTAAAATAAATTTATTTATTTCCAAATTTACTCTAGTTTCTCTCTGCTCACTCTCTCTTTCCCTTATGTCTCTCTCTCTCTTCTCTCCCTCGTTGCTCCATCACCGAAAGGGGTGCGTCGGCTCGTGCCTGCGAATCAGGGCAGCAGCGAGGGAGGACGTGGTGACAGACAGTGATGTAATAGCTCGTCTTTCTCTTCGCGATCTCGCATAGTGGGTTCTCCATCGCATTTTGGAGGAGATTGATTCCCTCGAGTGGTGTCTCACAATTTCTCGGTCGTCGGCTTTGGGTTCATTGCTTTAATCTTCGTCTTCTCCAGCGACGATTATTGTGGTGGCGACTCTCCAACGCGTCCTTTCTCGCGATTCTCAACAAGATTGTGAACTCGCTGACAGATGTCGCGGTCTCGATCGTGGTCTCCCGACGCGATCTTGGAAAACGAATCTAGCAAGCGATGGCAGCGATCTTGGAAGACGAGTTTGAGCAGGAGATGGCGCGGCTCGCGAAGCCTCGCGCAATTTCTAGCGATCTGGCAATATAAGCGGCAGCGGCAGCGGCAACGGCAATTTGGAATTATGGTTAGGTTTGATTGAATTTGGGACTTAATATGGGACATTTTTGATGTGTATTTTACAATTTAAGAAACTTAGTAAATCAATAAAAAATATTGAATAATAATATACTGATTAAAAATTGAGGCCCCGTTTGGGGCATGAGTTTTGAACTCAAATTCATGAGTTCAAGTTTTGTCTTTTTCCCCAAAAGTTTTTTGTCTTTTCTGAAAAAGTCAAACCAACATCACTATTTAAATTTATAAATCTTAACTCAAACTCAAATACCAAACACCCCCTGAGACTTAATTTGAGACATTTTTGAGATGTGTTTTACATTTTAAGAAACTTAATAAATAAATAAATAAAATAATGAATAATAAAATATTGATTAAAAATTATTTATTTATGAAAATCAATATTTTTACATGTAAATATTTAGATTTACTAAATATACAAAAAAAAAAAAAAACTAGTATCAATATATTTACATGTAAATATTTAGATTTACTAAATATAAAAAAACATATTTACATCGTAAATATGCAGATTTACAAGTTAAAAAAATATTTACTTACAATTTTAGTATTTATAAGGTAAATTAAATAACTATTTCTTTGTAAATCTTTGTATTTACAGGTTAAACTGAGAGTTATAAAAATATTTACTGATAAATTTATTATTACAAGGTAAATTAAGTAATTATTTCTTTATAAATCTTTGTATTATAGATAAATAAAAGAGTTATATTTTTAATCTTACTTATAAATAATATTTTTACCCAATATTGAATTTATTATATAATCTTAATCTAATTTTTTTTTCGTAAATACGCAGATTTTATAAGCTAATAAAATAATTTACTCAACAAACTTAGTATTTACAAGGTAAATCAAGTAATTATTTCTTTATAGTCTTTTTATTTACATATTAATATGAGAGTATCTTTTAAATCTTACTTAGTAATATTAATTTTTACCCATAATATTAAATTTCTTTTAAATCTTACTTATATAAAATATTTACGAGAAAATAATTAGATTTACTAATTTTTATTTATCTCACTTAGTAAATCCATTTTATTTCACTAATTAAAATAAAATTAAATGGATTTACCAAGTAAAATATTAGATTAAATTTCATTAGTATTACTATTTTTTAAAATTTATTTCCTGTTTTTTCTAATTTTGTAAATATCACCCTTTCAAAATTTTTTTTGTAAATGTCGCTGTTTACTTGTAAATTATATATTTATAATATATTGCTTTTTATAAAAATAAAAATTGAAAATATTTTTTCTATTTTTCAAATCAGATAAATATCACTACTTACCAGTAATATCATTATCATTCTTTTTATTACAATAATTTTTAATTTTTCCTCTTTTTAAAACTTTATGGCTTATTGGCTATATTTTTCTTCCTAAGTAAATTACACAAAAACTAACAATATAAATTTATGACAATTGTGACGTTATTATGATAATTTATTTTATTTGTTATTATTAGAATTGTTTTAATAGTTAGTTTTCTAAAGTTTAAATGTCATATAAAATTACTTTTTTTTTAATAATAATTAATATATCATTATGATACTTTTTTGAATGTGGTATTTTTTTCTCTTTATAATTACTATATCAATATGATGTTTTTTCCTTTATGATCATTATTATATCATCATGATGTCTTTTTTTTTTTTTTTGAAGTATTTAATATTTTTGTATAATATCTATTTAATTTTCTTTATATGTTCATTGTGAGTTTATCTTACTAACTAATTATTTGTTATAATGATTGCTATTCATTTATAATACAACTAATATCTGTTATGGACATTTTTTTTTCCTTTATAATGAATAAAAAAAATGGTTTTTTTTTCTTTATAAAATATTTGCTTAATTTGAATTTTTTTGAGACCTTTCCCTTTTATCAATTCTTTATTTATTATATTCAACTCTTAATAAAAAAATAATATAATTTTTATAAATATCAAATTAGATATTCATTATAAATTAAAAAAATAAACATTTTAAATTATAATCTTTAATTTAGTCATTCATATAAATAACTTTAATTATTACTCTCTAGTGTCTGTTTACATATTCTTCTTCTGTCATGTCAATCCAGACAGCCCACCAAGCAATAGTCGTTGCGCAATGAAAGGCAATTGTCTTGAGTGGCCAACTTGTGAGACGTGGCAATCGATCGAGATGGGATGGTGAAATAAAAATTATATAAAGATATAGGGTCCTGTTTGATGAATGAGTTTGAATTGAAAATTTTAAATTTTAATAGTAATTTTTATTGATTTTTTAAAAAGAATAAAAAAAAAATTTTAGAAAAAATAAAAATTTATTTTAAAAAAAGATAAAAATTGAGATGAAAATTTTGATTTGAAATTGAATGTCAAACACCCCTATAGTTTCTATTAATTCATAAATTTAGATAAGTTAGAATCTTTATAGCCACATATACGGTCTTAATAAACTTTCATAACGATATTGAGTAAAGAACATGAGACACCATTATTCTTTTTTTTTTTTTTTTCCTCCGTACGAAAAAAGACTTGTGAGATATGAAGTAGGGTGGTCTACTTGTGAGATAGGGTCAACGACCAACACTTTGGCAGCTAATTACTGGGTCTATGAAGACAAATCTCAAAACCTTGTTTTGTCATTGCCGGATTTTCGTCACTTTCCACAAAATGACCAAGTCACAAAGACAACTCACAAATCACAAACCATTCAAGTAGAGATGACAAAATATGAAGAAAACAAAGAGCGTGGAAAAAAACACACAAAAAATGATAAATTATAATTTCTCAGATGCCTGTTGCGTTGGTCCACAACCATTTTTCACTATTTGACATTGACTAGTGGCAAAACAAAAGAGTGGTAAAAAAAAAAAAAAAGAAAAAGAAAAAAACAACAACAACAACAATAAAGAAGGTATATTTGTGTTCAAGAAAGAATTTCATGAGAAAGTGGAAAGTTGTTTTTGTGTCTTGGCAGGTTTCCTATTCGTTAATCCACAACCATGAATAGAAAATCAAATCAGATTGAAGATGAAGGAACTTCTCATCCACGGATTCTAACACAAAACGACACTCATTATGGTTCTGTTTTCTCCTATAAAAAGACATGCTTTTTTGCCAACACCATCATCAAACCAACAAAATCAAAACTTATAGATACAGTCATATAGCTCAATTTGACAAGTCTACAACAAAGAATGGCCACAAAGTTGACAATTTCACTAGCATTCCTCACTTCACTTGTTCTAGCACTGCTGATCAAAACCGAGGCAGGAGGAATCGTCATCTATTGGGGTCAGAATGGTAACGAGGGAACTTTGGCTGAAACTTGTGCAACTGGCAACTATGACTATGTTAACATAGCTTTTCTGCCAACCTTTGGCAATGGCCAGACCCCGATGATCAATCTCGCTGGCCATTGTGACCCCTACACCAATGGCTGCACTGGATTAAGCACCGACATAAAATCTTGCCAAGCAAAAGGTGTGAAAGTATTGCTGTCTATTGGAGGAGGGGCTGGTAGCTACTTCCTTGCCTCTACTGAGGACGCTAGGAACGTTGCGAAGTACATTTGGAACAACTTCTTGGGAGGAAGCTCGTCGTCTCGCCCACTTGGGGATGCTGTGTTGGATGGTATTGATTTTGATATCGAAGGAGGAACAAACCAGCACTGGAATGATCTTGCCAGGTTCCTCAAAAGATACAGTAAAAAGGGCAAGAGAGTTTACTTAGGTGCAGCCCCTCAGTGCCCTTTCCCTGATGCCTGGGTCGGGAATGCACTTAAGACAGGCCTATTCGACTTTGTTTGGGTCCAGTTTTACAACAACCCGCCTTGCCAGTACTCCTCTGGGGACATAACCAATCTTGAAAATGCATGGAAGCAGTGGACTTCCGATATTCCTGCCAAGAAGATTTTCCTAGGGCTGCCTGCTTCTCCAGAAGCTGCAGGAAGCGGCTTCATTCCAGCGAACGACCTCATTTCTCAAGTGCTTCCGGCGATCAAGAGCTCTTCCAAGTATGCAGGAGTTATGCTGTGGTCCAAGTACTATGATGACCAATCTGGATATAGTTCCGCCATTAAGAACCATGTCTAGAAGCCTAAATTACTATTTCACAGTCATGCTGTGTGTGGGATTGTATTTCTTCTTGTTTGTATTTCTCTGATGAATTAGAATTTACATAACTACGTTCTCTTATTGGTTGTTACTTATAATTACTCGTCTATTTCGCACATTTTAAAATCATCGAAATTTTGTTTCAGGTAATCTGGTAGAGGAGATGAGATTAAGAGCACCCAATCCTCTGTTTTCAGTTTCCATACGACAATCATCGGTTGCATTTCACAGTAGATTTGTTAGTTGCATGGACCTCAAATACCAACCAAACAAAGAAACAATGCCCGAGAAAATGTAAACCGAACCAACATTGTAAAGCAATAAACATAGATGAAATCTATGCAAGTACTGAACAGATTTCTATTAAACTCAAGCAGATAGTGTGTAGTAAACAAAAATGATAACATGTTCAAAACCGCAACAATTGACAGTCATCATCAGAAGTTCATAAACTTATTAACGGGAAAAAAAAATTTTGAACAACTACGGGGTAAAAAAAGGAACAAGATCATGAAAAGCATCTCCCTAATCTTGTGACTCTTCAACCGTGAGTATTAACAGCTTCCCAAACCAAGTTCTTGGGGACAGGGTTGGCGAGATCCCTAGCCTGGAGTGCAGCATTTCTGAGGGTCCTAATGGTGGAAACATTAGCATCCCAGAAGGACAAACTCCGATAAGGCAAATTGTGCTTCTTGCAAAGGTCCCTCACAAGTGGGGAGATCTTCCTCAGTTGGCACCGTGGCAATCGTGGGAACAAGTGATGCTCAAGCTGAAACTGCAGCCCTCCAAAGAACCAATCCATCCAAGGGGAGCAAGCGATGTCCAAGGTCCCGCTCGTCTGCTTCTCAAACCAGTTGTTCCCGCTTGGCGCACCAAGATAAACATCGGCCGAGAAATGGTTCAAGCAGAACTGGACGTGCTGAATCGATGTCACCACGAAGCTCACACAACAACAAACATCACCCTCTCTGGCCAATTGGGCAGGCAGGAAACCAAAAGCAGAAGCCAAGTCCAGAAAACGAAAATCCCCATTATGTTGAACGCCCTTTCGGGGACATTCCTCCGTGTGAACAACAGCAAAAACGTCTGAATAAACAGATTGATCCTCCCAACACACATAACAGGGTAAAATGTAAAGTGCTGGTAGCTAACCAGGAACCTAGACAAAGAATCAAACTTCAATTTCCTTCCATAAAAACACGACGTAATCGAATCGAAGAGGCGGGAAGAGACCGCAAAGACCGGAATGTGCTGAAGATCCGGATCATGGTCAAGGCTATTGCAGGCAATGTGGTGAGCATTATGAGTCCATTTCCACCACGCAATGCTGATCCCAGTGATGCAATTCCCAGCCAAGAGCTGCGCAAATTTGTTGTATCCACGGCTGGCCATGATCTGGTAATGCCCGGAATCATGACCAATATAAGCACTCTGAATCCAGAGAAACCCCAACAGAACAGCACAAGCCATATGGATCCAAAAGCTATCGTACCACAATACACCATAAACAACCAAGAAAAACATAATGGCAACAGAAATAAAGGTGTACATGATTCCATGACCCTTTTTCTCGAACAACCCTAGTTTCGAAAA
The DNA here is from genome assembly GCA_009761775.1 of Ficus carica. Classification (NCBI taxonomy): domain Eukaryota; kingdom Viridiplantae; phylum Streptophyta; class Magnoliopsida; order Rosales; family Moraceae; genus Ficus; species Ficus carica. Next base: position 7,468,485 of record CM019748.1, on the reverse strand, counting down.
CTCATTGTAGATTCTCCTGAAGTCTTTGGAGACCTCTGAGACATGGAAATCGTTGAGGTAATAGCCTGTGAAGAAGCTGTCGAGCTGTTTCCAGGCAGTGCCTGGATGGTAGGCTATGAAGGCGTCAGTGGCGTCCTGACCAGCCAGATCCAGGAGAGGCTTATCCCCGCCAGGGTGATTCTTAATCCAGACAGAGACATCGTAAACCTTACCCTGAATAGAGATCCAGAGATCCCCAGGTTTGTTGTGACTTTGGAGCTCCTCAAAAGTAATGTACTTCTTCTCCTTGTTCGTAATCTCACCCTCCATTCTGGATCAAAACAAAAAAAAAACCTAGAAAAACAATCTTAAAAACAAACAGAAACAAGAACAGAACAAAGAGATCCACAAATCAAAAGCAAGAAAAAGTATCCCCTTTGAGCGGTTCTTGATAATGAGGGTGGTTTTTTTTTCTTTCTGGTTCTTCAGGAAAAAACGCCAACCCCATTAACCTCAGGGAGGTCTTTCTTGTTTTGATTTGGGAATTTTTTCTTTTTTTTTTGGTTTGTTCTTTGTTTTTTGGGTTTTCTCTGGTGGGTTTTTGAGCGAGTATTTTTGGTTTGTTAAGAGGCTTTTTTTGTATGTGACAACGTAGGGGTTCAAATAGAGAAAAAAAAGGGAGAGGTTGAGTTTTTGTGGAAACAGCGAAGCACGCAGTTAAACCCTCCGTTCTTGAGAGGAAACAGAAAACCAGGGACGCGTTTGAAATTAAAATTGGATTACATGTGGGTCATTTTTAGTGTCTCAAAGTTTGTTGACAAATAAGTAAGCTGTGGGACCCAATTCTTAGGGAGAGCATCTATGACTTCGAGAAACATGTATTTTGAGGCCAAAAGATCTTTTAATTTTTTAATTTTTTTGAATTATTATTTTTTTATTTTTGGGAGATATTTTTTGGTTAGCGTAAGCATGGTGGGCCTCACGTGCCGACCGACTTGGATGCTAATTATATAACGGGGATAAACAAGAAATTAGGAGGATATACTAGAATATTTTTAAATCCTTTTCGTTTTGGATGACTACTCTTTTTTTATTTTATTTTGGGGAAGCTTTTTTATTTTTATTTTTATTTTTTGAGGAAAGGAAGCCTTTTTATTATTGGAGACGGATATTTTCCAAGTTTTCATTGACTCGTTACTCAAACCCCCAACTCTTACTTTTTCTTCTAGGAAAAATTTTAGTACCTTTTAAATGAAAATATCCCCCTTTTTGGTTTTAAAAATAAAAAATCACTCATGTAGTATTTTTAATTACATTGATAAATATCCCCGACTTTTTAAATGGGGAATTTTAGATACATTCACTTTTAAGTTTTATACAATCCTAATTTTATCCCGGATTTAGTATTTAATTACAATCATTAATTAAAAATTAAAAAAATGTGTCCATGTCTTTTCAAATGGGGCATTTTAGTCACATTCCGTTTTACCCCGTCCATTTCAAATTGACGATCATATCTATATATTTTCTTCATCTTGGTTTCTTATTCACAAACAATTAAAGCTTTTTGTTTTTTTTTCCCCCTACTTAAAGTCTTCTTTTTTGTTTTTTGCCCTTGAAAATGTCGAAAAGTCTTATTATGTGTACGAACGTGTATTTTCATCTTTTCTTTGTTTTTATATTTTTAATGTATCTTTTATCTTTTTGACTTTTGCAACTTATTATGTAACAAAAACTGACATACTTAGTACAGTTTTTAAAAAAAATCCTTCAAAAAAGAGTTTAAAAAATATCTTTGTCAATAAGAACCCGTTTGGGTGGTGAGTTTAAACTCACCACCATCAACTCAATTTTTATCTTTTTCTCTAAAAATTTTTGTCTTTTTGAAAAAGTCAACCAAAATCACTATTTAAATTTATAAATCTTAACTCAAACTCAAACACCAAACACCCCCTAAGATTCGGTTTGAAAGTCTAAAGAGTACACGAGAATTATATCAAACTGATACTCCATACGATAAATATCTTAAATTTAAATTTAAATTTTTATCTTTTTTTAAAAAATCAATAAAAATTATAATTAATTTTTAAAAATCAACCAATTCAAATTTAAAAATTTTAACTCAAATTATTTCACTAAATAGATCTTAAGAAAAATATAATAGAAAAACAAAATTCAATAAATATCTAACAAATTAAATTAAACTCCAATTTATAGGATATGTTTTTATGCTATAATTATGATAAAGACTTTCATTAATTAATTCCTAAGAAAATGCAGTCGTGACATTTTCTTCTCCGCCACTTAATACACGTTCCAAATCTTGCACTGGAAAACACGTTTTGCCAAATCACCCAACGGACGACGAACAAACTTGATTGTTTTTCATTTGCAAAATTTTATTTTATGTTATTTATAGAGCTGATTGACAACTGAACGGAGAATAGTCCATGAAAGTCGAGACTTGCGATCTATTTTGAGAAAAAGAAAGCAGAAAAAACAGATGAAATAAAATAAATAAATTTTTAGTCTGGAAGCCGACAAAGCCCTCGTCTCCTTATTTGCTTCGCAAATGGCAACTGATGCTTCCACGTCAGAGTCCCGTCACACCAACCTTGACAACCATGCAATTTTTAGGAAGTTGCCGGCCTGGCACCTGGACCTCGAATTTCTCCTTTTTTTTATATTTTTTTTGCTCTAATAGTAGCTGTTCGTTCCTGTCGTGTTGAACAGATGAACAAAGCTAAATAAAATTTTTTAAAAAAATCACATAACGGTGATGTGATTATTATGTAAAGATAATATAATAATTATATAACTGTCATATAAAAAATAAGAAAATTATGAGTCCATAACCAAAAGAGTAAAAAATAATATATATATATATATATATATAAATAAGAGACTTGTTATACAGTATTTGTGATTATACAAATAAAACAAAATAGAACGTGTTTTGTACTCATATAATAGACAAATAAATTTAAAAATATATATATATATATATATATATCACGTTATGGACATTGGAGTATCATATGACGATCACGGGAGTTCGGAAAAAAAGAGTAGATTTGCTCTTTTAGATAAATGTTCTTTTATATGTAGGTAATAGATTAAATGCCAATCTCATCATGATAGGCTAAAAAAGGCAACAAAATCTTTTAGGCCATTTAATTGTTTTACTTGAGTTGGAGAAATTGATTAATTTTAATTCGAGTTGAGTTGAGTTTTAAAATTATATAGATATTTGAAAATGATTTATAGTACTTTTTATTTGTATCACATATTGTAAACTTTTAAGTTGAACATTATTATATTATCAAAAATTAATCTAATAATTTAAAAACAATTCTTAACAGCAGTGCATAACAAGAGGCCTTACAATCAAGGATTGAAAAATCATTTCCCCCAAGATTTCCATACTTTGATAATACCGATAAAGAAATAGGAGCTATAACATCATTTCCGCAAATATCAAATTTTTTTTTTGAAATATCGATTTTTTGGGAAAAGTATAGTATTAAATGACAATATTATAGTTGAAATTTTGGAATTTTTTTTTGACAATATCGTTAAAATTATATGTAAAATATCGGTTCTTGATATTTTTTAATTTATTTTTGAATGCAGTAAAGATTATTTTTCTAATATTCATCCATAATTTATTACACATGAAGAGATATTGGATGAAAATTAAAACAATATTTACATGACGTGTTCAAAATTATATACGAAATTGCTTAAATATGGCATCGTGACATCAATTGTATGTATCAGAACTATATTATCATAAGTTGTGGATCAATATCCAAATAATTATACGCTCTTGCATAAGATATATTTTTCATGCCACATGAAAATCCACACTAAGCAAGTCGTTATAAACTCAATAAATGCATCATGTTAGGTTATCAAGGATAATTGAAGAAGTTTTAATTTTTAATCATATGAACTAATAATGTTAGAATTTCATTAAAGAAAGAAAAGTGTCGATAAATTTCGTGTTCGCAAGAAAAAAGACTCTTAAGATATAAAGATGAAACCAATTTTAGTTTGGATTTGTTTTACTTTTACGAAGGATTGCTTCTTTTCGCTTTTAGTTTATTTTTGTTTTTGGTTTACCATCTGGCTGGATTAGGGATTTTTTTCTTTTATTTTGTTTAATTTTTTTAATACATTTGAAACGAGACTTTAATTACTTCTTTTCATTTTTCATTAATGATTTTACTAACTGAAAATATACATTGTTGCAATTCGTGCAATGTGACATGCTCAAAAGTGAAAGCTTAATGACCTTTCGAGACTACCGCTGAATATAGACAATAGTTCTTCTTCCATAATCTTCTTAGCATTTCTCACACCCCCGTTTGGGGGCACTTTAACAAACAGTGAAACACCGTCTAGTTTGTAAATGAGTGTTTGGGAAACTTTTGGGTTTACCAAAGTCTTTACTAAAATTTTATTATTTCACAATTTTTTTTAATATTAAAATCAACATAACACGTATTTTAAAATATATATTTTTTATTTCCAAATATTCTTCCATTAAACATTAAACTCTAAAACAACTTTTTTTTTTTTTTTTTCAAAAGTTTTTACTTCAAACCTACGTTTCCAAAACTCTCCTCAACTTCAAAAGTCCCAACGATAAAACTCCATCTCCAAATAGTTACAGACTTTCAAAGTTGAATTTTTTGAAAATGAAAATGAGAGATTTTGAAATGTGAATATTGAAATTGGTTTTACTTTTAATGCAAAAGATAAAAAAATTTTGAAAACCTCCACCTGGATTATTGTCCCAAACGGACCCTAATACATAAGATCTAGCAGTTAAAATTTTGGGACAATAAAGTAGACTTAAAACCCTCACCGTAGTCGTCAAATTTTTAAAATTTTTGCGCAAAAAATATTAGTTCAAATTTCAAGGGTTTTTCCGTTCTACGTATTGCTGATGGAAAGTTTTCTTGACGACAACCTTAGATACATTTGATTTTGTGTATAAATATGTTCAAATAAGCTTTTAATGTAAGTTGCTTTGCAAATATGACCCCCTAAGATTAGTTTAATTCTATCATGATGGATTTTGACTGTTTTCTTACTAATAGGATATGAAAACCAGATTTGAAATGGAAGTTTAATGTGGTTAGATTACAATATACATAATTTTAAATATTAATTTGTTATGGTTTCGATCAATCGAGGAATCCTTCCACAAATTGGGACATCGCACTCACCAAATTTCTTTAAATTCAGATCAAGTAAGCAAACTTGTTTTGGAAATTTAATTTGTTGTATTTTTACGATGTGAAACTCTGATTTTTTATTATCTTTAAAATTTGTTCTACTAATTTTAACCATTTTACTTTTTTTTTTAACGAGAAATTTGTATTGTATGAAAAAAGTTTTGATACGTTAAACAGTTTAATTGGTACTCTTTATTCAAGTGAAATTTTCATGGATTTTTTTTTTTTTTTTTTTTTTTTTTTTTTTTTTGAGATGTACCATTTATCAGTACATGAATGAGAATTTAGAGGTTGAACAAGCAAAAATATGAGAGACCGCCGTACCGGCACCGACACCTGATCACCATGATAAGGGCTCTTTCAGAATAGATATAAAAGTGCTTTTGGAAAGTCTCCCGTTTGATCATATGAGAAGAAAGTTTCATAAAACCCTACTTGCATAAAGAGCACAGTTTGGCCATTCGTCGTAGGCCATGTATAACGAGAGTTACTTAGAGCTATAAGTTCCAGTACAAAATGATTAAAAAAAAAAAAAAAAAAAGGGCTTGATTTCATCACAAGTTAAAGATATCCAATTGCTATGTGACACCTGTTATCGAATTATTTATGATTTGAGTGCATTCCTAAAGCTTCACAAATGATATTTATGACATATTTTGCTTGTGATGCGGATGATCACACACTGAAAGGGAACTAATAGAAACTGGTTCGCTGTGGGCAATCAAGTTCTTATCCGACTTCATGAACACTAGTTTAAATACCATACACGTAGTTAGGTGTAATTGAAATTTTTATAGCGAAGAACGTGATTTAATATTCTATCTTAGAAAGACGATTATCTTTTTTTCTTTTTAATAGCAGATGAGTACTTTTTTTTAATTTGACGATAAGTCAATTACGATTAAAATATAATAATTCTAATACTAATAATAATAATAATATTTGCTTATCAGAAAAAATAATAATATAATAATAACAGTTTTAAAAGATGGTTTAGTAGCACATCCTGGTTAGGCATGATGTGAGCCCCTCTGGCTGGGACAGGTCTTGACCTTTGAGAATTCGAGCCTGGACTTGATTGTCATAAACAAATGAAAAAAAATATTGTCATAAACAATATTGAGGAGTGGAGTTGAAATGTTAAAATTTTTAAGATATTTAAAAAACTATAACTTTTTAAATCTGTTCTACATACATAATCAATTTTGTCCTTCAATGGACCTTTTTTTATTATTAATTATAGTGCTTATTATTCTCTCCCCCCCTAATTTAAGGTATAAATTTATATTTGTCGCATGATTTAAAAACATTCTTTTATGATAAATTTATCATGTTTAAATTAAAATTTAATATGAAAACAATGAGAAAAGGCATAATAACAAGTCTAATACTTTAGATTGTTATCATATATTTCCATGTATACAATTATAATGACATGTCTATCATTATACGTTGTTTTTTTTTTAAGAAAAAAAAAAGAAAAAAAATGATGTGAATATAACGAGAAAATTCATAATGACAAGTTTAGTATTGTACAACGAGATAATAACATACGTCCATAATTACATGTATATCATTATATAATAATATATATACAAACATACTAATACGTGTAAACCCACAATAACGTGATTAACATTATGTAATTAACATTTTGGTGATGTAACTAAAATATTAGAAAATTACAAATATTAAGATAATTAGGTCACTGTAATTAGGCTTTTATCATTCCAAAAATATTCTTTTATCTTTTGTTACATTTCAACTCTAATAACTATATTTTGTTATTTCTATAAAAACCCCTAAATAAATACGACTTAATGTCTCCATCTTTGTTGTAAATAACTTAATAGAATCGTTCACAAAGATTAACAAAGTAAAGAAAATCGACTGATCTACTGAAGATGACAACTTATACTCATCTCAAACCATACAAATACAGGTGCACTCGAACGATTGCAGTACTCATCTCAATACTTCTTAGTTGAGACTAGAATCTAATCAGCATGACGTTACAAAATGATACGTGGATAAATAACTACTTTTTTTTTAAGCATTTATTAATAAATATCTCAAGTTTTGATAGATTAAAAAAAATGAAAATTATTTAAATGGTCAATAATTGAATATTTAGTAAACGTAACAATGTGTTATAATATGATCAATTATTGATTGATTGAATGGATAAGTTACTGATTAATCAATATTTTAATAGTCACCAACTATTTTACTAAAAAAGGATTGGGGGGGGGGGGGCTATTTTACTAAAAAAGGATTTGGGGGGGGGGGGGGGGGGGGGGGGGGTGGGGGGCATTTTTTTTAAACAAGTGTCCAAAAATAATTTATCTTCCTAATTTTTCTTTGCAACAATCAGATGCAATGTTCGCAGCACTAACTTCGGGGATGGAATATAAAGTTGAAGCTCAAAAATCTTTGTCGTTCTTTGCAAGTTTGTATGCAGAGATGCCATCAAGTTTGTGTGGGAAATCACTGAAAAAGAGAAGATACTGCTTCAAAATATAAGAACAACTGAGAATCAACATAATAAGCAAGGTGGCGGTGGAAACTTTTAAGTCCAAAATTTGCACGTTCTTGAAAGGCGCTCATCGGTGCACATGAAGTCCTTGTTATGAAATAAACATGTAAAGACTGTGAGATCAACCAAAGTCACCAACGCTTAGGTATGAGATTTTAACTTCTTGATCCCACCTCGGTTGGGTTATAGAAAGGAGGAGTCTTTGGCAAATTATAAGTAGAGCTTTTGCCTTTTCGTTTATGGTACGGAACATTTCCCTTGTTTTGTTCTTTTATGACAAATTTTCTTAACTTTCATTAGATATATAGCAACCAATTTATCACGAAGAGTTCCAACATGTAAAACATGTCTACAAAGACAAATTAGATCCGGAAACAATAAAGTCTTTGGCTCATGATTTCTTTCGTTGATGATGATTGCTTTGAAGACAATACATGAAAAGACAACCTCTTCTGCAACCATAAATAAATTGCCTGCATATCACGCCAAACTGAAAGAATAAGTGACTCTAACAATCTCTTTACTAAATTATGTTTTTCCTTATAATATATTTTTTTCTTACCAAAGATTAAATCCCAACGGGTTTTACTTATTAAGTTCATTTTTTTTATGTGTATTATTTTATTAAGTGTGCTTTTGGTGCACTTGTTTGAAATTGAATTTTTAGATTAAAGTTGATTAACTTTTCAAAAATTAGTTATAATTATTGTTGACTTTTTAGAAAAAGTCAAAAACATAATAACTAAGATAAAAAACTTAAGTTTCCTGAGAGTTAAACGAAAGCTAAGATTTAATTTTGCATTATATACAATGGTTATATTCTTGTTTTTGTTGTGAATTTGCAATGGGCATGACATATGTACATCAAGAGCACAAATGGATATATCAATTCTAAAAAAGACGATCCAAGTTTTAATTCTGGAACCTAAGATCCTGAATGCCCATTCTTATTCTTTGAGCTAGACCTAACATGAATTATTTTTAGCAAAAAGAACAATTCAAATTTTAAAAAAGGAACGTGGGATGTCGATTTTATTTTATTATATGTTTAATTTGTTTAATTACAGGTATCGTAATAAGATTGTTAGAATACGTTAGTATCAATTTGATAAAGTAAAAAAGTTAACACTAGTAATAGAATGATTAACAGATCTATAAAGAAGAGGTGATGAGAAATAGGAATTGTCGAAATGACAACTTGAAATAAAGCTCTAACTCTACAAACACTCAACGTTTATAAATGTAATATTGCAGTCATCTAAATACCGTGTATTTGAATCTATATGGTATTTTCCATGACATACAGCCTATACAGCTCATGCTTCGACTATTTAAGAGCGGAGACAAGGAATTGAGTGATATTAACAGGTCAATATCTATTAGCCCAAAAGACTAATTACTGGACTCAAGTACAGCAGCAGTTTTTGTCAACTCACATAATTTTCAACATTCTAAACAGTCGAAACTGATGCAGAGTTCTAGCTCGATCTTTACTCAACCATGGCGCGGCGTTACCAAAATTTCGATGTGAGTTCTGCAATGCTAACTTCCCTTTGATGATGAAGAAGAGGATGAAGTTTCGAAAAACGTTGGTTTTGGGGTCGAGGGGCAGCCAAGAGATTGGATTATATCCTCTACACCCAGAACCTTGAACTTCGGAGGTGAATTCAGAGCAATGTTGTTGACTCGATGCTCGAAAATCTTCCCTTTCTTGTCGAGCTTGTAGATGGAGGTGCCATCAAATCGACCTCGACTCTCCCATGGAACTCGTGGGATTCCATGGACAGTCCATCGAACCATTATGACATTCTCCATGGGCTGCCACACGCTGCTGATCTCAACCCACAAGCCCTTAAAAAGTATTCTTCCGTTAAAGCGTAGGGCCCAGAAGATAGACTTATAGTTCTCAATACCCACAAAAGTATTAAGAGGATCTTTAAACACAATATCATCCCTACAGAGAATACAGAGGTGAAAATTAAAATAAACTTCAAAGAAACTTGAAGCGATATTAAAGCTTCTCTGAAAAGGAAATGGGAGATAAATCACGCGAAAATTGATATAGATCTCATATTCATGAAAGGGACGACATTAGCAATAGTTGTTAATCCAAACGTCATCCAAGAGAACCTAACTCAGTTCCATATGAAAACCTTAATTCCCTATGCCTATAGTACACTAAACAAGTCTATCCACAACAATGACGACAACACCTTATAAAAGTTCAAAAGAACCAGAAAGCACTGACCACAGTATACCTCAGGCTCATCACCATAGGTAAAAAGTTAGAACTAATAACATTTGCGTTCATCAACAATGGTGAAACGCTTATAATAATAGAACTCATGCAACATCGAGCATGTTATACACTTATAAAATTGGTTTATCCTGCAACAGCAAATGCTAATCATAATAAACGCTTTAAACGAAGTAAGTTTAATAATTACTAAAGCTGAAGTCAATGAGGGCAACACTGTGAAATATTTAAAACCTCAAGCTCAAGGACAGGGTCATCTGCTAAAAAGAAGATTATGCAGTTCTTGTCTTCTTAATAACATTTACAAAATCTGAGAACCTGCCTCTTGAATTATCAAAACACCAACATATATATCCTAATCTATATAAGTGCCCTGTCAAAGAGACAGCGCCAATTCTCTAACATATCTAAATCTATAGCCCCATGACATGCAAAATGAGACAAACCAAACATACTTAGAATCAATAATGATATATACATGGAGAAATCTATATGATCAATATGTGTATACTTTATTGAGTATACACTCGACTCGATATCTCCAACATTTCAAATTTTAAATTTCTCTACTTTGCTCCGTCCAATTAAATGCAGTGCAAATTTTCTTTAGGAACCCAAGTTTCCGAATTTGAAAAATGTTACTTCCTCTAATACTTTCTCATCAACCAAACAGAAGCAAAATCAAATTTCAAATTGCTAATAGATAATCCAAAATGAGTATACTCTGATTGAGCACATACATGGAGAAATCTATATGATCAACATGTCTATACGCTAATTAAGAATACACTCAACATGTCAAACTTTTCTAATTTCAAATTTCTCAACTTTGCACAGTCCAACTAAACACAATTCAAATTTTCTTTAGGAACCAAAGATTCCTAATTTGAAAAATGTTACTTCATCTAATACTTTCTCAGCAACCAAACAGAAGCAAAAATGAAAACGAAATTTTATTCTCTTTCTTCTGTAGCAACCGAAACCCCAAAAAATACGGGAAAAAGAATCAAAACCTGAAAATATCAAAGCTGAGCTCTCTATAGAAAAGCTCGGGAAAATCCTCTCGGAGAGTTCGGATCGCGTAACCCATATTCACAAAGTAATTCTGCTTCTCTTCCTCCTCTTTGCTCGGCTTCGAACTTTGCTTCACAGGAGCCGAGAACTGCCCGTACAGCCTCAGATTCTCATCCCCTTCCGAAACCCTAATTTCACAGTCCTTAACTCTAGCACAAACACTAACCTTGAAATTCGACCCAAACTTCTTACCATTCGTCAAAATTTTTATGCTTTTGAGCTTTCCAGAGATAGGATTCGGGTAACGGTAGACCCTAGAAATTTCCGGGGACGGGACGAGAAGGGCCATGAGGGAATATTTTTCAGATTTTCAGTGGAAATTTTGTCTCAGAACAGGTCGGCGAGTGCCATTTTTTTCTCGGGAAAATTATCTTCTTTATTTTCTTGGGAATTTTCTTGGCTGGAGAGAGAAAAGACGCAGTTATAAGGCCAAAGAGCAAAATCTGTTTGGATAATATTGAAGTTATGTTTTGGATAATTGGAATTTATCGGGTAATTAAAATTGGGAAAGAAAATATTTGATTGGCTAGGCTGTGGTGTACACGAGCGCGCCTATAAGCGCGGATATAGTAAAAATGGAGCGTTTTTATGGTGTGTGTGAGACCACAGATATCAAGCTACGACAGCTAATGACTACCCTGCATTATGTTGATTGAAGCATTTCACTTATTCTCAAAATAGTATCCCCTTGGATATTGTATATGTACGTTGTATCTAGGATGATAATATTGTCAGCAAGGACAGAGCTCAACAGGAATATGCCCCAAATGGGATAGGGATGGAGAATAAAGTTTAGGGATGAGGATGGTAATATGGATGATTTTTTTATCCTTGAAGATTAGTGGGGTGGGGATGGAGAAAGCATTTTTCACTCCAGAATCTGTTCCGTCCTCATTCCAATATATATGTGTGTAATTTCATATGTTTATAAATATATATAATATACAATATAAATTATTTTTAAAAATGAGTGCATCGATCCATGAAATAAATATTGAAGTTAGGAGTAATAGACAAATGAGGAGAATTTTATGTTTATTTTTTATGGTTTCAAGCTTTTTTTGCTTAAATGTTTTATAAAATATTTAGTTTTCAGAGATTCTAGTTTTGATGAGATCTTTAATGGCTTTATGATTAAGACTTCATTTACATATGTTTAGAATTTGATTTGTTTACAAAATCTTTGTTTTTGTATTAAGGTCATGTTTGGGGTCCCCTTTCCAAATGTCATTTTGCCATATGGATTTCAAATTTCTAACTATGCATCAAACTTTCTCTCTATTGCATTTTAAAAAAAAAAACTTAAACTTTAAAAGTCCGTAACTTTCTCATTTCAAATCGGAAATGAGATAATTTTTATGTCAAAATGCTTGTAACGATGAGATGAACAAGACAATGTCCATTTTACACTTTTTTCAAATTTTTACACTATTTTTTTATATCACATAACTTTTTCAAAAAGTTTCCCCTCTTACACACATTTTCAATGTAACCTCCAAAATATCATCTTCAGATGTTACCCCAAATGGACCCTAAATTTATGGTGCATATAAACTTTATTGTTTGATTTTACTTTATTGTATTTTCAAATATTTATTTATAATATATGGAAAACGGGGCAAGTATGGGAAAGCCCCTCCGACGGGGAATCCTCGTCCTCAGCCCCGCTTCTATTTAAGTGTGGATGGGGACGGGGATAAAGATGATTTTGGGGGTGGGGATGGGACGGAAAAGCATTCATCGGCCCCACCCCACCCTGACCCGTTGCCATCCTTGGTTGTATCGCACGCACTTCGCGTATGTCGAATAGACAAGCAAAGTAAAAGTAAAAGTAAAAAAGAAAAAATATATAATAATAACAATAACAACAACAACAACAACAACATTAATCCACGTGAAAATAATGTGGTTACCATATGACGATCACATGGCAAGCAAGAAATGCATGACCAAGCTCTTTTAAATATAGGTAAGAGATATATATATTTGGATCGCATGTCCATTTTCAAAAAAGAAAAAATTTCTTGTTTGAAATGAGAAGTCATTCATTTTGAGAATGAGATGGTGTTTGGATGTATAAAAATTTTCCTGCTTGCAAACAAAAAATTATTTGGAATGAGAAAAAATGATATTGGGAATACTGCACTAGGTGAAGATTTTAAAAAGATTCTAAAAGGATTCCAAAAATGTACTATACAAAGTAAGTTTTCAAATGAGATAACATCCGTTCTACTAAGTCCTATTTTGAGTTTTATTTATCTTTTAGGATTTTGTTTTCACTCGGATCATGCACTCTTTTTTCTTTATGTGGATGTTTTCCTTTCAGTTTTTTTTTTTTTTTTTTTTTTTTTTTTTTTTTTTTTTTTTTTCACACAACGGTTTTATTTAGGCTTCCTTCCCAGGATTAGATATTAGGTGTGTGGATGACAATATTCCTCGTGAAGACGGGATCCTATGGAGATCCTCCTGAACGGGACGGGGATGAGGGACAAAGGTTGGGTCCCCGCCCTGCCCGGTATATATGTAATAATTAACTAACACAACACATAATGAAATTAAAACCTCCAGCATTCTATGGCACATAAACCGCGACATTTTTCGATATGCTTTTGTTCAACACGTTTTACTATCAATTTTATGCAACGCGAAAATGTGTATGAAAAGTAGCATGACCAACCACGTTTGAAGAGGTCTTGGCGATCGTGTACGGCGGTTGAAGCAAGATCTTGAGAATATTTGAAGCCGGAGCCGGAGCTGGAGGAGGAGGGATGATCTGATATTGTAGTTGTGGGAAGATTATTGACTTGCATAACCATTGACACAAGTAGCACAACTACAATCATATGGGACACATTAACTATTCTCGTTAATAAATCTTGCATCTAGCTAACTTTCTTTAATCTAGATATTCTCTGTTTTTTTTTTTTAGATTCATATTTGTACACCTAAATATCAGAATATATATATTCACAAAAGGTGTCTATTAAGATCTTCAATCATTCTCTTTTTTTTTTTTTTTAACTATTCGAATAGTGTTAAGTGTTGAAAAAACTTTCAAAAAAAAAAAAAAAAAAAAAACCATCCCAATTGTATCAGTATCTAGTTTCTTGTCCATTGGGGGCTACCAACTACTAACGGAAAGAGAATAGCTATATACACACACACACACACACACACACACACACACATATATATTAAATATTTAGAATAGAACTACTGATTTATTGTCCAATTGTATCAGTATCTAGTTACTTGTCCATTGGGGGCTACCAACTACTAACGGAAAGAGAATAGCTATATATATATACACACACACACACACACACATATATATATTAAATATTTAGAATAGAACTACTGATTTATTGCCCATTTTTAGATTTTTTTTTTTTGTTAATAAATGGAGAGAATATACCAAAGCTTCCACTAACATTTATTAAAATAAATAAAGGGCAAAAAGGAAAACAAAAACAAAAAGAGAGAGAGTCTCAAAATCTAGCCTCAAAGGTTATTAATCGAACATTGAAAAAAAAAATCCTTCTTAAAAGCCAAATGAACCTAAAATTAGAATAATTTATATATCTTGCAACCCTTTTTATTTTGAATGTGAAGTTTGTAGGTTTTTTTCTTTTTAATTGATCGATTATGCCTCTTCACATGTTATTGGAGTTCATCCAATTGTCTCAAAATTTGAAATCACAATCTTCTTTGTTTTTCCCCCCTACAAATGTGTAATCATTAAGTTCTTTCATCCATCAGTTGTTTTAGTTGTTTTTGCATATATTTATCATGTGTTTAGAATATAAGTTTGAGATGAAATTTTTATATTGAAATTAGTTGACTTTTCAAAAAATAGTTATAGTTTTTATTAATTTAAAAAAAAAAAGACAAAAATAAACCTAAAAACTTAGGTTTATACCTGCGAACCAAACATGCCCTTAGAGAAGTCCCTTCATTCATCAAAGAGATATATATGTGAACAATCATATAGAGTACTGTGACGTTTAGAACCGCTTAAAAACTAATGTGGCTTTTAGGACAGGCAAATATTGAGTGACTTTTTGAAATCATTAGTTTTTATTTTTTTATTTAAAAAAAAATTAGAACTAGGTTTTTGTGCTTTTCTACTTTAATTAGTATGGCTACACATCAACCTACCCTATTAGGACTAGCACAAAGAGTAAGAAAGGAATTCAAGATCTTCGATCTCAAATTCGAAACTTGTGATGTTTTCTTCGAGCTTTTTCTTGTGTCAGTTTTCCTATATATAAATTAGTAAGAAAGGAATTCAAGATCTTTGATCTCAAATTCGAAACTTATGATGTTTTCTTCGAGCTTTTTCTTGTGTCAGTTTTCCTATATATAAATTTAGTCTATTCTGCACTCTCTATTTTGGTTGGAATTTTTCATGAAGTGAATGTGATTCGTCCTATGTGACAATTTGTTGACGACGAGATCTCTTAATTAGTGCCTTGGTTATTCAAATCTAGATGGAACATTGCACTTTAGTACCTAACATCTCTGATGAACTGCTAAATTAATGTGTTAATGAGAAATTTTGATATTTTGATATTTTGATATATTTTTTTTATGTGCTCTTTCGGTGGCAAATTTAGTACTAAATATAGATTAAAGTGAAATTTAGCGTTTGATTTCTATTGATGATATCTTGACTTTTTAATCCAGTGGTTGATACATTTTTGTTTCTAACTTGTGTAAATAAAAAAAGTTTACTAGTTTCGAATCATGATAACAACGAATACAAAAGGTAAAAATTTCAGTACATATTGATACACAAATTAGGCTAATGTTTTTTAATCTTCATTTTGAATGAAAAATATAACGTTGACATTGACATATAAATCAAAGACGATCTAAGCAATGCCTTTGAAAATCCCACTTTACCATGGACGAAATGACTCATAAATATTATTTGGTAAAATATCAAAGATGTGTCAACCAAACTTTAGTCGAATGATAATTTACAACGAAGATTTAATAGTGGATTTGTAATCTTGGACTGTTCTGATGTGACTAAAATTAAACACACCCTCCAACTCCTTGGAAAATCTCTCCATAGCATGGATTGGCAAGCCAATTGGCACAACAATCCCTTCCTCACCTCTAACATTACTCTTGTATGGTACGAGAAAGCTCCCCACGATAGAGAAAGACCCCGCCGCACCACCATAAGCTGGCTTACCCCACCCGAAGTCCACCCCTCCGAACCCGACATACCTCAGATCCGAAACGCCATAAATCCGATCCAAGGGAAATCCCAGCCGTCCCTTGATGACAAGCAGATCGGCCAGCGACCTCATGTACTCCTCTGTGACATTGTCCTTCGCCCTCTTCACCAACCCTAGTGCGTATCCTAGTGGGTTACCGCACAGCTCGCCAGCCTTGGAGCGTGCGGTGGTGTATGCAAACGCATTCCCATAGTAGCCGGTCGGCAACGGAGGGTTGAACTTGGATCGAACGTTGACAGCCACCATCGCGTGCACCTCTACCTCCGGGTGTAAGAAGGCAGTGAGTAGTTCAAGGGTGGAGTACCCTTCTTGTTGGTGAGGCGGCGGGACCATTCTCCGTATGGCGGAGAGCTCGGCAGGCCCAAAGAAGAAAGAGCGATGTGCCAACTTTTCGAGGGGAAGTGTGGCGACGGTTGAGTTGGTGCAGCCATGGCAATGGACTACGTAAACTATAGAGGCTTGAGCTAGTGCAGCCATGGCAATGGACTACGTAAACTATGGGGTTGGGACTTAGAGAAATTCTAGGGCAGGTATTTGGGGATATGGCGTAGTTTGTTTATTGTCATAACATGTATTTGTAGCACTTTGTATTCACTTTGTCAAGAAGGATATGCCTTGCTTAGGCTTATGAATCTCTCTTTAAATAAGTGGAGAAAACTTATATTAATTTCCTTGCTTAATTAAATTAATGAGGCTCCGGATTTAGCTGCGTAGACCTTATAAAACGGTAACCAATGTAGTACGTAGTTTTTACATTTTATCTCTTCTTTAGCGTAGTTTTGTTTATTTGGTCAAACTTTATTGTATTTTCTTTTTAGTTCAAGTCAGATGTATAGATGATAAGAATGCTTAAAAACTATCCATTTACAGTCGAAATATCTTTGTATACTTACAGATTCATATGCCATCATTATTTATTTATAAATAATATCCTTGTTTATATTTAAGTGAAATTGATTGTAACTGTTCAGTCTTACACCTTTAGAATAATAAATATATCTACTCATATTGTAAATCTCAAAAAAAAAAAAATCTCTTTTTGTATCAGAGGGGAGATATTAATCGAACTGGTTTGGTCTCTGAACTTTTTTACAAAGCTGGAATGTCCTTAAATTTTTAAAATGTTACTACAATAGTCATTTTCGTCAATTTTTTGACAAAATTTATTAGTAATTTAGTCAAAAAATGGTGCTAACTATGGATTTCGTCTAAAAATTAATGTAAAGGACTTGTAATAATATTTTAAAAGTTTAGGGGTATTTCAACTACGAAAAAAAATTTAAGGATCAAATTTGCACAATATTAAAAATTTAGGGACCAACATAAAAATTTACTCAATTTTAATTTAAATTCAAAATTTGTTTAGATTAATGTCTAGAAGAGAGAACAAAAAAATGTGGCTTGGATTTTGAGAGGTAAGATAGATCGAAATCTTTTGAAAATTTTAGATTGAGAAACTGCGAGTTTAGTTTTAATAAACGGATTGACATATTCAACTTGTGTGTCACGCACATGCATGACCAGGTGGACTTCAGGTCTTTCTATAGGACAACATAATGACCATTACCCAATGTCAAAGCTCTTCAGCCTAAAATATAAAAAAATAATAATAACAATTATAATATTTTGAATAAATTGTGATGATGATGATTATGATGGTTAAAAAGATGCCCGCAACAAATAATCATTTTTCAGTTTGTACAGTATCTTTTGCTAAAAAATATTTTCTTAAATATTTTTTTTCATCATTCTCTGATTTTCAAAAGAAAAAGTATCTAATTTTTAAACTTAAAAAGAAAATGAATCTTTTTAAGAACTTCTTAAAATACACTATTCTTAATATCATTTTTTCTCATTTCAAACAACTTTTTATTTTCAAAAAGAAAATTTTTTATGCATCCAAATACCATCTTATTATTCTAAAAAAAAAAAAAAAAAAAAAGACTTTCTCATTTAAAATAAGAAAATTTTCATTTTTGAAAATAGACACGTGATCCGCGGAGCCTTATTTTCTTTACAATATTTCTTACCTTTTACAATCCAACTTGTCAGATAATATGTTTTTTATATCATTAATTACTTATTTACTTCTTTATGTTAAATTGGATGTGTGGATTCCAACAATTTATATGTTATGATAGATTTAAGAGTGAAATTATTGCAAAATTATATCAATAATCACTTATCATTATTTTAGGGGTAATGTCACAAATGCCACTATTTCAAAACTTCTTGACATTTTTTACTTTGTTTTTGGACACTTTAACCCTAAACGTTTTTTTAATTTTCCTATCATTCTCCTATCACCATTCTTTTAAGCACATTAGCCCATCCATTCATGGGCACAAACAGCAGCCATACAAATCCAATATCACCAATAGCCCACTAGCTTGAGTCCACTAACAGGACACGCCTGAGTACGTCCACTAGTTTCCCTCAGAAACATCCTCTGTATAATTTTTGTATCCTAAATAATATCTAATCAATTATATTTTGATACATTATTTAAATAAGTTAGTTTTTAAGGTTAAAAAAAATCTTTTATAACGCATTTTAAACTTTTTAACGTGACATGACATAATATTACCGGTTAGACACCATTTGGGACATCAAAAATTGAATAGAAAATGTGGATCCTCCCCCACCAACATCGCCACCAAACATCAAAAGCTACCATAATAGAGTTACCCACCCATAACAGAAGCCAAGAACAATAATAGCCATGTTTACAAAAACTAGTAAGTTTGGCGTTCGGATTGAGTTTGAAATAAAATTAAATTTTTAAGTTGAAATTGGTTAACTTTTTAAAAAAAATCTTTTTTTGTTGAATTTTTTAAAAAAAGATAAAAAATCAACTATAAAATATAGTTGAGTTCAAAATAAACTCGAACAGCAAACGTGGGTTATAAAGTAATTTTACTTATTGTTCATGGCTGGAGTTATGGGTGGGTGACTCTAGTATGGTAGCATTCGATGTTTGGTGGTGATGTTAGTGGACTCTAGGTAGTGGGCCATATATGGTGATATTAGATTTGTATAGCAGCTATTTGTGCCCAAGAATGGATGGGCTAATTATGTGTTGAGGAGAATGGTGATAGATCAGGAATTATAGGAAAAACAAAAAACATTTCTATTTTAATTGAAAAGGGCATTTTATCTTGACAATTTTTTTCGTTGTTGATTAAAAAGGGTCTATGTATAAGAAGGCTTATGGCATGTTTTGATTGAAATAGGTTTTGCAATATTAGAATTTAAAAGAATTGTCTGTGTGGTTTTTGAAATATTTAATGGAACGAAAATCTTCTTTTGTTTTATTCAAACGCCAACCCAAGTATAGATTCAATTTGTTAAATATTCTCTCCACTGATTCCCACCCGTCAAGGACGCATTAGAGAAGGGGAAATAATAGAACGCTATGAAGTTGTTGAGATTAAAGGCTCAATCTCTCCAAGGTGGTGTTTAGATCGAAAAATCTCAAAGTTTTTTTTGCATAAGACCGATTCAGATTCACTCAATGTAGACGGCCTTGCTATTAGATTCAGTTTAATCCAAGCTCGAATTCTTCAAGCTTCTGCGTTCATTTGTTTCCTTACTTTCTGTTAAGGGCTCGTCTTTGGTTGTTAACTCTTGCCTCTTGGCCTTTAAAGATTGTTTGTGTAGGCTGCTCCTTGGCTAAATTACTCGATTATGTGGATTTTTTTTCTTCGATCTTTTAATGATCACCGTCTATTTTTCTAATAAAAAAATCAATTCTGTTTTTCGAATAATTTTCCAAACTACCTATCTACTTATTTATTTATTTTTTTCTTTTCAAAACATAATCATAATTGAAAAATAACTAAAGATACGTGCACCTATTTCAACAAATAATATTTAACATCAAATTTTGTCACTCAAAAGAAAAGGGTCATAATCAGCTTAAATTAAGACTCATTTGACAAAGTTTTTGATTTTACTTTCAGTCAATAGAAGAAATAAGTAAAAATTATGGCTTTTCAGTAAATGTTTGGAAATTATATTTTTAAAAGAGCTTTTAAAGTGAAAATGATTTTAAAATATTATAATATAATATGACGGTCATCAGTCCTTATACGAAGAAAGGGTAAGTTGTTCAGTCTCATATTGCTTGGGGATGGATATATGTGATAGTTTATAAGTAAAGAGATCACCTCCTAATAATACAAGACCTTTTGGGATGAGCCTAAGAGCAAAACTGTGAGGACATGAGATTCAAAGCGGACAATATCATACCAAATGGAGAACGAGTCGTTACAAATGATATCAGAGCCTATACCTAACCGGAAGTGTGGCTAATAAGGACGTTAGGCCCCAAAAAGAGGGGTGATCCCTATGAGGAATGAGTAAGCTGTGTAGTCCCATATCACTTTAAAATATATATATGTGATGATTCATAAGTAAAGAGACCACCTCTTAATGGCATGAGGTCTTTTGAGGTGAGCCCAAGAGCAAAACCGTGAGGGCACGAGGTCTAAAGTGAACAATATCATACCAAAAGGAGTCACGGCTCGTTACATATAATTATAAAAATTATTAAAATAAAGTTTATTATGTCTATCTTAAACAATGATCCAAGTTTCAAAGTCTATTAACTAGAAGAGCTTTTTTCGGAGCCATAATTATTAATTTTGACAAGAAACCATTATTTCGAGATTTGATAGGAAGCTCTTCTGAAGAGCAAAACTTCTTCTAACAAAGCATCCAAAAACTTTCAAAAGCACTTTTAGACTTATGAAACTGAAAGCGTCTTCTAGAAAGCTCTACCAAATAAACTCTTAAAAGAGCAATCAAGTATCTTAAACCCCATAGATTTTTTTTTTCCTCAGAAAACATTAAGAAAGAACTCCGCACAAGTATCGTTAAGTAGTAGTATACTTCAAGAAAAGGATTTCAATCATGAACAAAGTTTAATCACATTTGCGGAAAAAAAAAAAAAAAAATTACAACACATATTCTTACCTCATCACTAGATGCTTATTTTTCAATTTAAATCAAGCTTTAAGAAAACAACACTCCAATCTTACCCCTGAAAATGACTTATCAAATAAGTCACTACCACCAGCTATCAACTTTTGAAGACGTGCTTGTCTTGGCACAATTTGAATTAAAGAAAATTTTCCAATCTTCTCAACCTAAAAAAATTAGAACAATAAAATTTTGGGATATATATATATATATATATTTTGCCGAAAATATAAATTTGGAATTTGAAGGTCATGTGTAATGCACACCACTACTATTGTTGTAGAACAATCTATTTGGCTTGCGATAGAAAAATTGTTCCTTTTGGCTTCACAGTAGTTAATTAAGATTTTGTTTTTTTTTTTTTAATATCATTTTGTTCTTGAAAATTAAATGGAGTAGGCATCATCAATAAATTGTGGATAAAGAGAAACAGAATTCAAATTTCTGATCTATAAAAACTCCTCCTAAAGATAGTTTGGATTGCAAATAGTGATAGTTCTGTAAAACTATATTGTCATGAAAAATGTCCTAGCCAAATAATGTTACTAATAAACTCCTCCTAAAGATAAGTTTGGATTGCAAATAGTGATAGTTCTGTAAAACTATATTGTCATGAAAAATGTCCTAACCAAATAATGCTACTAATATAGTGGAAATACTAATTATGAAATTTACTATTCGTGCACCCTTCAAGAAAACGTTTGCAAATTTAGACCTAGTTTTCATATTGAGAAATTTATGTATATCTAGGTGTGCTATAGCATAAAGCTTTTTTTTTCTTTTTTTTTTCCCTTCACTTAATGGAGACCAATCGTCACTAATGCTGGAATACCCTTATTTATATTGTTCGTTAAAACATATTTACTCCCTTTTTTCACCCAAAAAAAAAAAGAAAAAGAAAAACTTGGTTCGCATTTACTGTATGGGTTTGAAATGAAATTTTTTATGTTGAAATTGATTGACTTTTAAAAAACTACTCATAATTTTAGTTAACTTTTTAAGAAAAGAAAAAAACTTAGATGAAAATTTTAAATTCAAATCTAAAAGCCAAATGAAAGGTTAATCACAGATTTGTCTTCCAAAACTTAGGATCACATTGGTATTGGTGTTCTTGCCCGTGATGACTTTGGTATTGTTCTTGGTGCTATTTCTAGATGGATGTTTGGGAAATTCTCTCCCCACATTAGCGAGTGTACGGTGGTTCGTGAGGAGGATTAGTTTGCTTAAGAGTGTGAGTTTCTAATATGGGCGGTTGGGACGGATGCAATTAATGTTGCTCGTGGTGTTAATTCTCTAGCTCAACTGTTAGTAGAATTGAATACTATTGAAGATATTCAAGATTCGATGTTAAAAGAGTGAAGTTGCCATATTTGTTACAGTTCCCGTTAAGGGAATCCTATAACCCACTTCTTATCTAGATTTATACTTTTTAATTATTAAATTTTTAAGTTAGAGTTTGTTGACTTTTTAAAAATAAGTTATAATTTTTATTGATTTTTTAAAAAAGAAAAAAATTAAGTTGAAAATTTTGAGCTCTAATTACAACACCAAACAAACCATTAGATAGACAAATGCGAGGCACTTAGCTGTTAATATAAATAAGTGCAATCTAATTATTAAAATTAAATATATATTAGATAACAGAAATATTAAAAATTACGGTTTCCTGCCTAAATATTATTTATTTATTATTTTTTTTTGTCTTTTCTGTTTCTATAAAGTTGCAACAAAGTAATGATTTGGTAAACATGAAAATTTGACTGAGTCCAACCTACAAAGTTCCATCTCGCATTGTTAGTTGGCCAACATCTTTTATTGTTCTTTCCTTTTTCCCTCAGAAACATGAACAAAAATGCTTGAATAATTGACCAGCAGTACTCGAATTAATATAAATTTTGCTGGGCCATGACCATGTCGACGGTGGTGCAGTGGGTGAATAAATGCAAGGGTATACGGCTGTGCCTGGACCCTCCTGCCCTATCCACTCCAATAAGCAAGCCACGATTACTCTCCATCATCTAAATTAATCATTCTAGGGACCATGACAACGTTGTCCCCCCCAAAAAAAAACAAAAAAACAAAAAAGTTGTTTTTATAAGAGAACTAGGTGAATGGTTTTTTTGACACTCATTTAAAAAAATATATAGTGGAACTTTTGATTTTTTAAGATAAATTAAAAAGTTTTATAATTTTTTAGTATTTAACTTTACTATGATCCATTTGTGTAGCCTAATAGCGATGGACCAATACATTCTTGTTTCACATCGGGGTAAGCATCCAAGTCCATACTTGATGGACCATTAAGTAATCCATCGTGGATGAGCCCTTTTAACAAAACAAAAAAAAAAAAAAAAAAAGAAAAAAAAAAGGTAATTTCCCTAAATTAAAAATTAAAAAAAAAATATATATATATAGATCTATATATATATATATATAAAAGCTTAAGACATTTGTTTAAAAAAGTCACTTTCCCATAAAATCCCTTTTTATAAATGTCCATCCAACTATATACTATGTCAATGTTGATATTTCACTTCTGATTTTACATTAAACACTTTTTGAAAATTTTCTATTATCACAACAACAATTCCCTATTAATATTTTGTAAAAAAAAAAGATGTAAATTAAATATATTCTTATCACATGAGCTTTAATTATACTTCCTTCAGAGATATTTTGGAAGTAAATTATACTTTTATCAAAGATGTAAGTGTCCAAACTATCAAAGATGCAAGTGTCCTCGGAGATATTATAGCTTTCCTCTGAAAAATATTTAGTTCAGATTTTAGCCTTAGTTAAAGCTCATGTGACTTGAACGTTTCAATTTCTGTTTTTTTTTTTTTTTTTTTTTGACTACCAATATAGGGAATGTTTGCGGAACAATAAAAATGTTTGAGGTGGTGTGACATGTAAATTAAAAGTCATAAATCAACATGTGACTGAGTCTACTATTCAGGGGTTATTGTAAAAATAACCCCAAAAATTATGAATTGTCATTTTTGGGAGTTTTTACAAAAGAACTTCTTATTTTGTATTATAAGTATAAACTGCTTTTAACTTTTACATTAATTTTTAATAGTTTGATGTACAATATAAACCTTGAAAAATTTACAACATGAAAATACAGAATTACTTTAATTAAAAACTTGATTGTTGAAAATTTAATCTAAAAACAGCAATTTCTCTCAGCAGTACAAAATAGAGAAACTTTTCTTACCATAATTTACATTTTTTAGAAAAAATATATGTCTGGACCGATTTTATGGTATGATGCTCTGGCACGTATTTAATCTATTAGAAGCACTTGAGATACTTGAATACAATACTTTCTTTTTACTTGTACATATTGCAATTGGATGAGGAATCATAATCCATTATTGCACACAAAATTACAGGTCGAATTGCATATTGACAGGCAAACATGGTCCCATACAAATTCATTGCTACATGATCTTAAGGAAAAAGACCATCACTACTTCATAATGAGTTGGGATACAGATTTTTTTTTTTATTTCCTATTTTCATTTCACTGGTCTTTTCTTCACGGATAATTACTATAGATCTTTTGGTTTATCCTATATTATGTTATGTTTTCTTGCATTATTATTTCACTTTAATCATTTTATATTACTTAAGAGAAACTTGATATTACGTCAGAAAAATCTTATATTACATCGAAAAGATCCTATAAAAACCTTACTTAAACTAATTTATCCTGTTTGATTCGTATTTTAAATCATAATTCTAAAATTTTTAATAATAGCATTTTTCTTATAAATTTTTGTTTAAAATTTTTTGTTCTATGAAATAAATAGACTGTTTTTTTTTTTTTTTTTTTTTTTTTTTGTGTGGTGAATTTACTTTTTCACACCATTCCCTTCTCCAAGGAGGTCAATTTGAACCTCACAAGAGAGAATTTCCCTTAAATCTTGTGATGATTTCGAGGGATTGATGCCTTGAATTTTGGGTAAGTGCCACCTCACAAGGCACGGGAAACAAATCTTTTGAGGGCATTCAATTTTCTTCTTCTTTTTCTTTTTTCTTTTTTTCTTTTTCTTCAATTTTGTTTTGTGTACCTCACATTCACTCTGCAGTCTCCAGGAACACTGTTTTTTGGACAATGAAATCATTTAGCTATTAGACTTTTTGCTCTGTCATCAATGCATACTATTATTATGAATTCATAATTATCAAATTAACTTTTGTAATGATTTAATCTCTGAATATATATATATATTAAAATTTATGATGTGTGACGTAAAATTATTTTAGATTTATTGATAAAATATTAATTTAATAATTAAAAATAATAATATCTATTGTTATGATAAAAATGCCGTTGTTATTATAGATTTTACCTAAATATTGATCTATTTCATTAGCCGAAAAGAAAGGAAAGGTGCAGGCTTTATATACACAAGAATCTCAACCGAGAAGCTTTTGTCTCTTGGAAAACTCCAATGTAACAAGAGTGGCATCCATTAAAGTTGATGCATTCTTTTATCTTTCCCCTATATATATATAAATATATATATTGAATTTAGAGATGCGGGAGTTCGAACAGTAACATTTTAGTAAAATCAAAAGTGAAAATATAGTTAGACTATATTTATGATTACATGCTTTGACTAGTTTTGATTATTAATCTTTTGTTCTTCCCCCTAAAATAAAAAACAAATAAAATTTCCCAACTACCCAAATCCAGTTTTTTTTTTATTTTTATAAAAAAGGTGAAAGTGCAAATTTACCAAAACACCAGAAATTCCCTCCTCATTCAGGGGCATTTTCGTCTTATCACGAATCTGAAAGCCACCGCCGGCCCACCGGTTGCTATTTAAGATTTTGGAAAAACTACCGATCGCCAACTACCATATTATATAACGCTCTCAATAAATGCCCTGTCATTTTCCCTTTCAATTAACTCCAAAACCAGACGCCCCCCATAATTTTTTTAAGTCACCCCACCATATATATTAAAAAAAGAAAAGGAATAATTTTCACTCCACGGAATTGCTTCCACTACACTCTCTCTGTCTGTTTCTCTCATTTCCCACCCAAAAACCTAACCTCCGCATCTAAACCATCAACTTAATTTTTGTATATATAATTTGTTGTTATATACATAGATATAATTATTATATTCAGCTCGAGATTACATGGTCTCGTTCGTCTAGGGCTTTGTCCATTTTTTCTGGTAATTCTTTTGTGAAGATTGGTGGTGGTTCGGACATGGAGTTGGAGCAGTCAAGGTCGGTCAATCCGGCGATGACCTTCGACGAGGTTTCCATGGAACGCAGCAAGAACTTCGTCAAAGCCTTACAGGTTCGGTTTTTGTTTATGTTCTTGTTTTTTTTTTCCCACGCGCTCGCACGCGCGCTTCGGATCAGATCTGATACTTCTGTTGGTTTTTGGTTTGCTTCGTGCATGGGTTTTGTATCGAATTTGAGTGTGTGTGTGCGTGTTTTTTTTTTTTTTTTTGAATTGATTTTTCTTCTGCTGAAAGTCGTTGACTTTGTGTTCTGGATTGTAGACTGCATTTATGGGTTTTGGAGAGTGAAAATGAAGAGATGGTTGGTTGTGTTTTGACTGTAAACATAAATGGGTTTTGGTTTTCTTGTCTTAGGAGGAAGTTGGAGATGAAAAATGCATTTATTTATTTATTTTTTTTTTTTTTTTTTTGAGAAATTTTCATTTGGGGACCAATTCTTGTGTGCTTATATTGCTGATTGTTTTAGCAATTAATATTTTGCAATTAATGATTTCTTTGTATGGTTGAGGTTCTTAAATGTCTTCGTAGCGACTGTTGCGATCTGTTAGTTTTCGATTCGCCTATTGACGGTTGTTTGATTTGGGGATATTGAGGAAAGAACTTGAAACTTGTTTTGGCATTGTTCTGTCTGTTGACATGATAATGCTATTTGGAGCTTCGTAACGGTTTGATTCTTACGCTGTGTTTGTTTCAGGAGCTCAAGAACTTGAGGCCTCAACTTTATTCGGCCGCAGAGTACTGTGAGAAGTCATATCTTCACAGCGAGCAGAAACAAATGTACATATTTTCGTGTTAAGAAAGCATTCTGAAACTGTATTTATCCTTCAATTTTCACTAGCTGTGCTAGATGATTCTGCATTTTGTCGGATCATACCGAAACACGGGTGAATGCATGCATGATCGTTTAATTCATGCTCTCTTAGGACACGGGGTCACCAAATTTCTTGTTTTTATACAAAAGTTTCATCCTTTTGTTTTTTGATGAAGGTTGCTTAAATTATGAAATAGGGTACTGGATAACCTGAAAGATTATGCTGTACGGGCGCTTGTTAATGCTGTTGATCACCTTGGCACTGTGGCTTACAAGTTAACTGACCTTCTTGAGCAGCAAACTGTAGATGTCTCAGCCATGGAGCTTAAAGTTACTTGTGTAAATCAGGTGAGTTCTTGACGCTTGTCTTTGTTATCATCGAATGAATATCAAATTAACAAAGCTAAACGAGCTTCATCTTTTGATATCAGCAACTTCGTACATGCCAAACTTACACGGATAAAGAAGGTCTTAGGCAGCAACAATTGTTGGCATTCATTCCGAGGCATCACAAGCACTACATTTTACCAAGTAAGGTTATACGTCATTAGCTTTGTATAGAATTCACTTTTGGAAGAATGAGATAATTGACATGGTTTTTCTTCTCTCTCTTGTGGTAATTTGTACCAGATCCTGTCAATAAGAAGGTGCATTTTGGTCCTCTCGTACAGACGGATGGTAGGCAAAATAATATTCAAGCTAGAGCTCGTCTTCAGCCTTCAAGTACGTAGTTTACCAGTTTTTCTAGATTGTCATTCTAGTTATAGCTACTAGCCTACTAAGTTTTTGGTCTCTGTGGTTCACGTTATTTGTTTATTGCCATAAGTTGGTTACCCTGACCTGTTACATTAGGTTCCCCTGCATCAAAAACACTTTCATGGCATTTAGCCTCGGAAACGAAGCCTACCTTGAAAGGTGCTTCACAGGCTCCAACAAAGTGAGTGGAAGTTTTCATTTACTTCTAGCAATTTAAAAGTTCCTTTTTTGTTTTTGGATGTTATTCTTCTAGTTTTAATCATGGAAGCATGATTGGTTAATTTCTAATGCGCAGCACTGAGGACATGAAAAATTCAGGAAAAACTTCTGGGGTCTTCCATCTTTTAGGTATGTAGAATCAGAGAATTTATCTCTAGTTCAATAAGGTAGTGTAGTATCAAACGGGCCAAATTTGGATAAAGATTCTATATCTCTGATTCTTCGAGTTTGTATCCATGTAGATGACGAAGAGTGTATTCAAACAAGTGGAACTCCCGCTTCTATGCCAATTTTGGGTGCCGTACGCAGGGTAATATCTGCTACTTTATAGTGAATTTGAGAAAGAGCATATCAAATATATATTTACATGTATATTCTTAGATTTCAGTTTGCTAGTTCTTGTGTTGAATTGTTTAATATGATTGCTTGAGATGTCTATGCTTCTCCTTTATAGTGAATTTGAGAAAGAGCATATCAAATATATATGTACATGTATATTCTTAGATTTCAGTTTGCTAGTTCTTGTGTTGAATTGTTTAATATGATTGCTTGAGATGTCTATGCTTCTCCTTATGTTGATACAAGGATGCCTATGATAACCTCACTTTTTTGTATTCCAAATCCAATCCAAAGCTTATAGTATGAAGTCTCTTTTACTTTTACAGGATGGGGTGGAGGGATCCAAACCTTTAACGGCATTCAGGTCATTTGATAACCAAAATCGACGTGGGCTCG
This sequence comes from Ficus carica, assembly GCA_009761775.1. Lineage (NCBI taxonomy): Eukaryota > Viridiplantae > Streptophyta > Magnoliopsida > Rosales > Moraceae > Ficus > Ficus carica. Next base: position 7,439,371 of record CM019748.1, on the reverse strand, counting down.
TACGTGTCCCTGTGCGCAGCAAAAGTGTGCTCTCAGCTTTCTTTGTCAAGCAGAAAACGCCGAAGCTAAAAGCCGGGTCCGTCTCGTGAAACTCTTGAAGAGTTAAGACTAAAATCAGAAGTTGAAAGGATCCACACCCTGCAAATGTCTCGCGCACATGCCTGTTATGCCCTTTTTTTTTTTTTTTTTTGGCAAATTAGCACGTCAACATCTTCAATCTCTCTCTTTGTTCTCTGTCCTCTCTTTCTCGTCTCATTTGCTGCTTAATAATGAGAAATTGTGCATACAAGTCCCTGTAATATTGAATGGCCAAGGATGGGTTTGGTTGTTGGATATTAAGCTCTGATAAATGATTGGATTAATTTCTCTGTGCAGAGTACATCTTTCGATTTATACCTACATTTATATGTATATGTATATGTATATGAATTTTGTATTACCTAATTGATTAAGTTGTGATTGATGTTTTCAACCAACAAAAAAAAAGAAAAAAAGAAAAAAAAAGTGGTGATTGATGTAAGTTGTCGTCGTTTACAAATAACCGTTTCTAAACCGTAATGTTTGTTGGTTTCAAGGTAGTGAAAAATTCAGTCGAACTGATTGTATGCATTATCTTGTTGTAATTAGTTTGTACATGGAGAATAAACAAATAAAATAATATAAAAATAAAAGTAAAAAAAAAATTCACATGATGATAATGTGATCATCACGTGATAATGATATGATTGTCACGTGACTAACAAAGAAATTATGGTAAAAAAAGTCATTGGTTTTTAAAAACATAGGTAAGATATTCCGTGTTTGAAACAACAAAATGCCTTCTTAATAAAAAAAGAGATCTATTACCAGCTTTTGATTAAAAATAAAAAATAAAAAAGAGTAGAAAATCTGAATGTGAAATGTGACCCTAATCTTATGTTTGGATGTCGTATCCAATTTTGGAAATTGAAAAATTTTTGTAAAAAAATATTTATTTCAACTTTTTTCATTATTATCTTATTTTGAAAAGAAAAACTATCTCATTTTTCGAACTTATTTGTACAATACCCTTTTGGAAAAAGTCAAAGAATTTTTTTTAATAAATAAATGAATCTTTTTGAAATATTCTCACATTGTATTATTTCTAATATCATTTTTTATTATTCTAAACTACTTTTTGTTTTAAAAAAGAAAATTTTTTACGTATCCAAATTTCATAATATTATCAAAATGAAAAGACTTTTTCATTTAAATTAAGAAAAATTTTCTTTTCAAAAATGAACATACGATCCAAGCGGAGTCTATAAAACGTATTGCTTTGAAGTTCATCAAGATTAGGGAGAGTGTCTTCTATATTTTATGTTTATATATAAAAAAATTCACTAATCATTCTCTCTCTCTCTGTTTTTGTTTTGTTTTGTTTTGTTTTTTTTTTTTTGTTGTTGTAAACACTAATCATTCCCTTTTGCAATGTTGTTATAATGTGGTAGTAGATATAGTCTGTGATAATTTTATATATGATTTTATTAAAAAATATAGAGTTAAAATCTTCAATCTCTAAATTAAAAAAAGAAACTTATAATTTTGAGAGAGAGAGAGAGATAAAGAAAATGTTGCTATAAGGTTATCTGGTTTTGAATCTAAAATTTTCATTTCAGTTTTTTTCTTTTTTTTTTAATCTGAAAAATCAACAAAAATTATATATAATTTTTAAAAAATCAATTAACTTCAATATAAAAATTTCATTTCAAACTATTACACCAGCTCATGTTTTATTCCTAAGTCTAAACTAAAAAATTCTATGTTAATTTTTATTTTAAAAAAAAAATTTAATAAAAAATTATTACTAATTTTATAAAACTCAATCCATGCTAATATAAAAATTTTATTCTAAATTGATATAATATTTATAATATTTTTATTTATAAATATAATAATTGATGTGATGGTGTTTTAAAGACTCGAGAATAAGACCGCGTTGTTTTTCTACTACACAGGAGCACGTCGTCTCTGAATCTTTAAAAAAAAAAAAAAAAAGTTGAATTTATTATGAGCCGTCAGATCGCCCGACTGTGTTAACCGTGAAGCACTGCGCTTCGCAGTTAGCACCGACTCATACCCCCACCCAGATCCCGATCTCAATTCTCTACGCTCCAAAATTTCAACCCATTTATTAACAGAAAAAAAAAAAAAAAACACTAATTTTCTTATCCCAAGCTCAATTTCACTTCACATTTCTTAAAAAACACACATATACATATATATATATATATATATATAAACAATACTTCAGAATTGTTGAATCAAATAATGTCGTCGTTTCTGCACCAGAGATCGACCCACAACCCGCTCTCGAGCCCATTCCCACTCTCCCCTCGCTCGTCGTCATTGCCGGCGAGATCCTTCTCGCTCTTCAGCCCGACGGCGCTTCTGGTCATCCTCTCTCTCCTCATCGTCCTCGGTGTCTTCCTGCCCTGGGCCGGCATGCCGGAGGGCCTCTTCTCCGCCGTCAAGCCCTCCGTGGCCAAGTGGCGCGACTACACGCTTCCCCAGGCGGCGTCGTTCGTCGCCAGGAACGGGACCGTCATCGTCTGCGCCGTCAGCCAGCCCTACCTCCCTTTCCTCTCCAACTGGCTCATCAGCATCTCCAGGCAGAAGCATCAGGACAAGGTCCTTGTGATTGCTGAAGATTACGCCACGCTCTATAAGGTCAATGAGCTCTGGCCTGGCCACGCCGTCCTCGTCCCTCCCGCTCCCGATTCCCAATCGGCTCATAAATTTGGTTCTCAGGTATTGAATTGCTCATCCAAATTCTTACAAGTTTGAGCGAATTGAAGTTCTTGAAAGTAGATTTTTGCTCTTTTCAATGCTCTTTTGCACTATTGTTCTGTTTATATGGTTAGATTAAATGACCTTGATTATATTTATATATGTATGTATATTGAATGCCAAGATGAACCTGGGAAACTGACTGTGAAATGGTGAAGTGATATTTCGATTGGAATGTAAATTTTTTGTGGAAGACAAATTAGTATTGCCATTTGTGAATTAATGAGTGAATAAGCCTAGAAATTGTTCCTAGGAGTCAATTGGTTCCTTTGATTTTTGTCTGAATCAAGCGGAGTTTCGATGATGATAGTAATTTAGTCCTTCTGATGTTTTGATTCTAATAGATAAAAGGCTAAGAAGAAGAATGTAAATGTTTCTAGGGTGGTTTTGTGAACAAAGTTTATTGTTTCTAATGGTTTCTCTCTTTGTTTTTCAAAAATTGAGGCTGAAAGTTTTACCTCTTTTGGTGGATAGGGATTCTTCAACTTTACATCCCGAAGGCCGCGCCACTTACTGCAGATTTTGGAGCTTGGCTACAACGTCATGTACAATGATGTTGATATGGTCTGGTTGGCTGATCCGTTTCCTTATTTGGAAGGCAACCATGATGTTTACTTCACAGATGATATGGCTCAAGTAAGTACACAGATTTTGCCTTGACCGTATGAGATCTGTTATTTTTGGAGATTAGATTGAACATCCTTAAACATATGCTGAAACAGTTTCCTTCGCGAAATGTGCTTGAAATATCTAGAGTCTTCCTTTTTTGTTTTATTTTTTATTATTATTTTTTTAAACCATGGTGTCCGAGACTTTGGCCCGACTAATCCACGGGATCCATGTAAAGCGCCCCCCTCCACATCAATCGAGTAAATGTTGGGCCTTTTTCCAGCTGGCGTGGCTCCAAGGATTTGGTACTTGGTAGCACTCAATGGGAATTGAACCTTAATACTTCCTGAGGCACCAAGTCCAAGTGATTCACCACTGTGCCATCCCCTTGGGGTTCTAGAGTTTTCCTATTTTCGTTGGAAAGATTATATGTTTTGGTGGATGTGATGCTTTGCTGACCGTGGTCAAGCTTATAGATATTGACTTACTTTACGACCAATGAACTGCTGATCTCGTCGTGATAATTGTCCATTACTGCATGAGTATTCATGTTTTGTTTCTTTGTCCACTAACTGCTTAGTTCATTTCTGTATTCCAGGTAAAGCCTCTGAAGCATTCTCATGAGTTGCCACCTCCTGGGAAGAAAGGACGCACTTATATATGCAGCTGCATGATCTTTCTACATCCCACGAATGGAGCGAAGTTGGTAATGAAGAAGTGGATTGAGGAGATGCAGGCACAGCCATGGTCCAAAACGCAGAAATCAAATGATCAACCTGCTTTCAACTGGGCATTAAACAAGACTGCTGGACAGGTTTTTATCTTTTGCCTTCTTGATTTTTGCCTTGCTAAGCTTATTAAGTCAATCCTGACCATGTGGTAACCTTAATACAGGACAACAGAGCTACTTGCCTCACTGCATTTTCAATTTATTTGTGTTGTACATAGAAATCGGTCGAATTAGTCTATTGAAGTTTGGGACCTCTAATTTCGAAAGTTCTGTTTATGATAACTTGATATGGTCTTAAATAGTACTGATGATTTGTGCCGATAACCAATGCAGGTGGATCTTTACCTACTTCCCCAGGCAGCATTTCCGACAGGAGGGTTGTACTTCAAGAACAAGACTTGGGTGCAAGATACTAAAGGCATGCATGTCATAATCCACAACAACTACATTACAGGCTTTGAGAAGAAGATAAAGCGATTCCGCGAATATGGCCTCTGGTTGGTAGACGATCATGCAGATGAGTCTCCTCTTGGCAGATTAGGAGATTGAAAGACGTGTATGTAATACCCGTTTCCGTACAAGAAATCCTTTGGAAAAAAGCCTGCATCAGAATGGTTGTTACCAATCTGTCTGGCCTTCCTGTCCGATGGTTGCCGGAATGAAATTTATGGAAAGATATCGCTGCCATATGACACTACAAGACTGAAGCTGTCTTCGCAAAATGAAGTGAAATTCAATCATAAACCGGACGGCTTTATTTTTTTTTTTTTTGGATCGCAATCTTATAATTTTTTCAGGGTTCAAATTCCCTTTGCAACAATTAGGTGTACCCGTCACAGTGACTCCTTGTTCATTCCTCGTATTTTTTTTTACACTATTTTTTTTAATTTTTAATTTTTTTCTGATGCTTGTTGTTTGGAACTCTCTTATCGGAAATGGGTTTCCGAGCATTACATGGAGTCAACTTCCACCTATAGCTAATTGATAGCCATTACAAATTGTTTTGGAGTTTTACTTATATGGTTGGCTTATCCCTTTTTTTTTTTTATAAATAAATTTGGTTAATTTTGTCTTAGTAGCATAGAGTTACATAAACTTTGTTGACGAAGATAATTAATGATTGGATCCCTTAATTATAGCTAAATAAAGATACTTGATGCTGATTGCGACAGGTTTCAAAAAAACAAAAAATAATAAAGACATGCGTTTGCCGGGAGTCGAACCCGGGTCTATTGCTTGGAAGGCAATTATCCTAACCGTTGGACTACAAACGCTTGCCATGATGTGAGACGGTAAAATATTTTACTTAACTGAATAATTAAAGTGTCGGCAACTACAGTACAATAATGTGAGATGAGTAGTCAATCTGAAATCTACTTGAAAAAAATTGTCTCCTTGGTAAAAGAACAAAGGGGCTCACCAAATCTAAGATCATAAACAAACCTATCTGAATCCTCTATCCCAACATTTTAACGGTAATTTTTATTTTCTAGCACTCGTATTCTTCAAACAAGTGTTTCTATGAATTTGTTTGATTTGGTAACTTTTAGATTCTACCTTTCCTTAGGTAAAAGTTATACTTATATTAAATGCATCAAAATCTTAAACTAAACCATTATATCTGATCTAAAAACTTGTTTAATCTTGAAAATTTGCCTTATCGAACGTCATCCTCGGATGCATAACTAGTGTAGTTGTTTAATACCAAAACAAGAGAAGACTTGTGATCAAAGAATATCATCGTGTTTGCCAGCTTACAGTTCACCATGTGTGATGTGCGCATGTTTTTATTTTTATTTTTTTATTTAAATTTTTTTTTTTTTGACTCGGATGAGTGATGGTCCAAGCTGTTAATTATTGTAGTTTTTCAGAGAGGGGATTTCTTTTATAATTTTGTTTATTGATGACTATAATTAGCAGCCTGTCAGTAAATACAGAAGGAACAAAAACAATGCACGGTATTGGGCACTTTACGTCACTTTCATGTTTTAAATATGGACAAGCCTTCTTATTTTAATTTTAATTTTAAAATTTTTAAAAGAAGTTTAGTCATCTTCGGTTCACTGGCACCTTTTTTTATTCAAAGAAATTTTGTTACTGTAGATCATCGAAATATATGGGGATGTTTGGTGTGTAAGTTTGAGTTGAAATATTTTAGTTTTAATAGTAAATTTTTTTGAATTTTCAGAAAAGACAAAATTTTTTTTGGGAAAAGACAAAAACTTTTTGGGAGAAAGACAAAAACTGAGTTGAAATATTTTAATTTGAATGAAAGTGCCAAACAAGCTCTAAATGTATAAATAACAAGTGAAATTTCGATCAAAAAATAATTAGTGAAATGCTATTTCATTTGCACTTAATTTTTTTTTTTTTTAAATTTTAATGCAGAGCTGTTTGTGTCTAAGTTCCACTAGTCATTAAGAGAAGTATTACGCTTTTTGTAGTGTTTTAAAAGCCAATTGTATTTCATTTATAAAGTAAAAAATAAAACAATTTCATGTGTATTTCAACTGGAATTTAGACAACGTGAATATGCAAAATAATTGAAATATAGTCATTCTCACTAGAAAAAAACTTTTGCAGGTATTTAGATCCTTTCAATTAATATAAGTGTAAAACAACGTCAACTGAAACTAACATTATAATTCGACATTGGAAAAAATATGAAGCACTTACTAAATTTAGCATTACGATAATAACTTAGAGAAACTAATGCCAAAAATCGTACTAATTGAGAGACAATTTATTCAGTAATACAACAGCTCTTTATTATTTTTCTTTCCTTTTTTTTTTTTATAAATAAAATTATTTACTAATTTAAAACTTTATTTCATGTATAAAATTTATAAAATGTTTACGCTTTTGAGCTTTATTTCATTAATTTATCAATTTGTTTTCATACCTCACAGTCACATAGAGTGAAGTCATCAATTAAATATTCAAATTCGGTATTACTAGCATCAATTTGACATAAAATTTAATTAAAAAAACACAATAATTAAGAACTTACGAAATTTATGCCTACATAATCTTAAACTTAAAATAAGTGTATAAAATAGGAAATATAAAACCAGTAATAAAGCAGTTTATCCATTCTGTAATGAACAGAAGGGGAATAAAAATTATTTTTCTTAAAAAAAAAAAAAAAAGAAATAAAAACACTACGTGCGGAGTTCGGACAATTTATTCCTAAATCTACTTTCAGAAAAGAAAAAAAAATATGTTTAATCCAATTATTTCGCTTATAAATAAATAAAATTGTCCAAAAATCTCTTTCAAGATCCACGTCAATACTGCTCTTTTCTCTCTCTCTCTCACCTCCCCAGCTCTCTCTCAGACTTTCTCTGACCTCTCTTTTACTCTGTTCACAAGCAAACTGAGATTGAGCAACGCTCAATCTGAGACCAACCCATTTCACAACTCTCTCTTATCTTCGTGGGGTTTTTTTTTTCCTCCTTCCTCTAAATTCTTCTGCAAATTGTATCAAAATCCAATCATTTTTGTTCCATTTCTTTTTTTGGTGATTTTTTTTTTATGGGAAGCTAAATGGGTTCTTTGGAAAGTGGGTCTACTGCTTCGTTGAAGAGAGACCCAGTTCTTCGGTCGTCTTCTTCCTTGTCCGGTCGAACCGACAGGAGTACATTTCTACAGAGACAAAGATCGAGATTCTCGAGGTTCTTTCTCTTCAAGAAACTTGATTACCTCCAATGGATTTGCACCGTCGCGGTCTTCCTCTTCTTCGTGGTTCTGTTCCAGATGTTCTTGCCTGGTTCTGTGGTTGAGAAGCCGATAAAGACTCTGAGGGACGAGGAATTCAGCTCCGGGGATTTGTTCTTCCTTAAGGAGTATGGAATCTTGGATTTCGGAGACGACATTAGATTCGAGCCGTCCAAGGTTTTGGAGAAATTCAGGAGAGATGCTGGAGAGCTCAATCTTTCTTATGCTTTCAATCGAACCACACTTCGTTATCCACATAGGAAGCCCCAACTTGCATTGGTAAAACGAATTCTCAAAAGGGTCTTTTTTATTTACTTTTTAATTAGATATAGTTGGATTTTTTAATGAGTTACTATTTGTTTGATTTCAATTCTTTTACCTAAAGGTTCTTGCAGATCTCTTAGTTGACTCCCAACAGTTGTTGATGGTAACTGTCGCAGCTGCATTGCAGGAGATTGGCTATGAAATTCAGGTGATATATATTTACATATATTATAATGTTCTTTAGTACTGAGAAAAAACATTATTGTCTGATTCAAAGAAGAGAAAACTTGAATTTCTGGTAATATAATGATTTTATCAAGAAATGCTATAAAGGACCCTCTTAGGAGTAGTAGGGGAAATTCACATTCACATTTAAGAGATTTCAGTCGAAATGCATAATAATAGTGACACTAAAGTTTCATTCTTGTAACGCATGGATTTTGCATGGTTTTTCTTGGCTAGTTGACCTATGACTTTTCTATATCGCTTCAGTTTCATAGATTTTGACCGTGCATAAGATTTTGCGTACTGTCCATTTTTTAATTGTCATTTCTCATGTACAAAGTGTGTTTTGTAGTTAGTTGATAGTTGTATTAAGGTGATTTTGATTATGCCCTGAACGAGATGAACGTTATCTTATCGAAGTTGGATTTATTTTTTAAAAATAATTTTGCAGGTTTATTCACTTGAAGGTGGCCCTATGCATGGTATATGGAGAAATCTAGGAGTTCCTGTTAGCATTGTTCAAGCCTGCGACCGGGCAGATGTTACAGTGGACTGGCTGAAGTATATCCCATCACTCTAATTTTGTGACATTTATGAAATTTTTATACATATTCGAAACCATGATTCTAAACAAAACTTATTTGCTACTTTCAGTTAAATGAGTTTGGCTCATTTCCGGTTACTATCTATGCTAATTTTGCAGCTATGATGGGATACTTGTGAATTCTTTTGAAGCAAAGGACATGTTTTCCTGGTAATATTTCTCGGTTTTATTTATCGACATCCATTTTTTTTTGTTGCTGATGGCTTTATTGCTTCTCATCTTAACTATTTACTTTAGAAATTAGTTTTAGAAACTACGTGTGAGGCTCAAGATACTTAATAGGATGAAACGTTTTTAAAAGTATGGTAGCTAGGTGTGCGACGTGGATTGTTATAAGGTCATTTACGCTTTTGAGTTATATATGTAGACGATTCCTAATTAATTAAATTGAATGATTTTACTTGGTACAGTTTTGTGCAGGAACCTTTCAAATCTTTACCACTTGTGTGGACTATCCATGAAAGAGCACTTGCTACTCGTTTGAGAAATTACACTTCAAACAGGCAGATTGAGCTCTTAAATGATTGGAAAAAAGCCTTCAACCGTTCTACTGTTGTTATCTTCCCAAATTATGTGCTTCCGGTAAATATTACCACATAGCCTTTACTCATAGACTTCTACGCTATCACAATTTTGTGCCTATAGAAAAAAGGTCAATTTACTCTTGACAATTACATGTGCTTTTGTTGTTACATTGGCTGAACTATAGAACTATGACTTTCTTATGTAATTATACTCGCAACAAATGAGGTTACCAGGACTTAGTAGTTAGTTATGCATTAAGGTTGGCGCTTTTTTTAGAGGGTGATTTTATCTGTATTCCACAGATGATGTATTCAACATTTGATACTGGAAACTTTTTCGTTATTCCGGGTTCTCCTGCTGAAGCATGGAAGATAGATACTCGAGTGAAATCAGAAAAGGATTACCTGCGTGCCAAGATGGGGTATGGTCCCGAAGACATTGTTGTTACAATTGTTGGAAGCGAACTTTTGTACAGGGGTTTGTGGCTGGAGCATTCTATTGTTCTTCGGGCTCTATTACCACTTCTTGAAGACTTCTCATCAGATGACAATTCACTTTCTCATCTCGAAATCATTGTTCTTAGTGGGGATCCAACAAGTAACTACAGCTTGGCTGTTGAGGTAATAATCCAAAGAAACTCAGATTTTCTAAGTTGATGCTGGATAATGGCTCTATGCTTCTTATCTAACAATCTGGTCCTTTCTTAGGCCATCGCTATAAACCTAAAGTACCCCAGTGGCGTTGTCAAGCATGTGCCGATGGATACAGATGCGGACAATGTTCTAACCGCATCCGATGTTGTGATATATGGATCTTTTGCTGAGGAGCAATCTTTTCCAGACATTTTGATTAAAGCCATGTGCCTTGAGAAACCAATCATTGCTCCTGATCTCTCTATAATAAGGAAATATGTATGATTCTTTTCTCTACTCTTTGAACACATATGACTGCTACACACAGGCTTCAAAGATGAATTTGACAAATACTAATCAATCCTTTTCGTTTTCCTTGTCATTATTATATTCCTTGGACTTTTTCTTACGAAATTTTTGCTTATTAAAAAATACTGACTACTTTGGCGAAAACAATTAGGTTGATGACAGGGTGAGTGGCTACCTTTTCCCAAAGGGGAACGTTAAGGTTCTATCACAAGCCATTTCGCAAGTAATCTCAAAAGGAAAGTTATCGCCTCTAGCTCACAATATGGCCTCCTTAGGCAGAGTTACAGCTAAAAATTTGTTGGTGTCAGAATGTGTTGAGGGATATGCTTTGCTTCTTGAAAATATCCTCAGGCTCCCATCAGAAGTTGCACTACCGAAGGCCGTAACAGAAATCCCTGCGAATTTAAAAGAAAGATGGCAGTGGCATCTATTTGATTCAGTATCAGACTTGAAGAACTCGAACACGACGACAAGAAGTTACTCATTTTTAGACAAATTTGAGGAGCAGTGGTACCGTACTCAACTAGAGAGATCTGCCCCTGTAATTGCTGCAGATGATTCGTTTGTATATAGCATATGGCTAGAAGAGAAACGTACTGAGATGGAAAATGCTAGAAAAAGAAGAGAGGAAGAAGAGGTAAGTGATGTGGGGGGACTAGTTGAGTGACATGTTTTAAAGTTTACTAAAATTGTTATCTTAAAGGAACCATCTATAAAATTTTGTGCAGCTAAAGGACAGGAGCGAGCAATATCATGGAAACTGGGATGAGATATATCGAAATGCCAAAAGGGCTGATCGAGCTAAGAATGTTTTGCACGAAAGAGATGAGGGAGAGCTTGAAAGAACAGGCCAACCACTTTGTATATATGAGCCTTACTTTGGTGAAGGAGCTTGGCCTTTCCTTCACCATACTTCTCTTTATCGAGGAATTGGGTTGGTGAGTTGTCAATTTGTTGTTTGATTGGAATGCCTTCTCTATCAACTTACTATTATTGATTTTGTTAAACAAATCACAAATTAGGGGGACCCCCATAGGTTTTTTTTTTTTAAATAATTTTTAAAATTTTCAAAATTTATTTATAATTATCTTGGAGAGAGGGATACAAATAGTTTGACATGACTTATTTTTAACCAAATAGAGATTGAGCAATGCTATTTTGTGATGCCACAGGAGAAAAGGTGAAAAAAATGTAAAAGTCTCGTTATATGGCAGTTTTAATATAGAGCCATCGCACTTGATGATAAATAGTTTTTTTCAGATAAATTAGAGGACCACCCTTATTTGCGATTGTAATTTTTTTAGTCGTTGAAGCGTTGAGAATGCTAGTGATATTTAGCTTTTCTGTTTTTTGATGTAAGGTTAACACATGCCACTGAATGCCTTGTATTGTAGTCCACCAAAGGAAGAAGACGCAGGGCTGATGATATAGACGCGCCTTCTCGTCTTTCGCTTCTTAACAACCCATACTATAGAGACATACTTGGTGACTTTGGGGCTTACTTTGCAATTGCAAACCGGATAGACCGATTACACAAGAATGCGTGGATAGGATTCGGGTCTTGGAGAGCAACAGCCAGGATGGTAAGAATATGTCCACGTCTTCTGAAACTTCTTTTCATGACATTTTTAGTCTCGGCCGAATATCATTTTGATCCCTTACTTCTAAAACGTCCTAGATCCAGTCCCCAATATGTCAAATTCTTACTAAAAAAAAAGACACATAAAAAGACTATTTGTAATCTTGTAGGAGCTAATTTTGCAATTTTACGAAAGGACGATTCACAAGGAATGTGTGCCTTTTTTCATCGACATTTTAACAGTTGAATGGATAAAAGGATTAGTTTGAGACAACTTGGTGGATTAAGGACTCGTATGGGACGTGGATCGCATTTTCGGGGACCAAAAGCGAAACTAACCCTTTTTTAATTTTTCCTTTCTGTAGGCATCTCTATCTAGGGCGGCTGAAAATGCATTGTTACATGCCGTACAAACGAAAAGGCACGGGGATGCCCTCTATTTTTGGGTTCGGATGGACATGGATCCAAGAAATTCTTTGCAACTCGATTTTTGGTCGTTTTGTGATGCCATAAATGCTGGAAACTGCAAGTAATTACCCATTAGTACTATCTTTTGTCTTTGTTTTGGTCATATATAATATTATATATATATATATATATATATAGCTCATTCCATGCTAATGTACGTTTACGTGTGTTTTTCATTTTCCTGTATGTTCTGGTGCGAAGGTTTGCTTTCTCAGAGACCTTAAAGAAGATGTACGGCTTAAAGCATGATTTGGAGTCATTGCCACCAATGCCACAAGACGGTGACACGTGGTCCGTCATGCAAAGCTGGGCTCTGCCAACTAAGTCCTTCCTTGAGTTTGTGATGTTCTCTAGGTAAACATCAACAAGATTTTCACTTTTTCTGACAAGAAAGTAAAAGTTTTTTCATCTTAACAGATGTCAACTCCAGGCTCTTTTTTCTCAGCTTAATTTTCTGACATTTGAACTGCTTGAATTTCAACTCTTCCAGAATGTTTGTGGATGCACTGGATTCCCAAATGTACCACGAACACCATTCTTCTGGAAACTGTTACCTCAGTCTCTCCAAGGTAGGCCTGTCCAAATAAAATAAAAAAAAAAATAAAATAAAAAAAACTAGTTAAACAAATAAAAAGAAAGAGAAAGTTTTTTTTTTTTTTTCCTCTTCTAAAATTGACCTTGAAAAGTGTACTAGCGGAAAAAAGGGGAAAATTGTAGCATAAAACATATTTTACATATATTTTTAAAGTTTATGGCATATTTTTTAAAAGATTATAGATTATAGTAAATTTTTACAGGTAAAGTACTGGGATTTTCGTGTAAATCATATAATTTCTAGTAAATTCTTAGATTTTCTAATAAATAACATATTTATGGTTAATTTTTAACAATATATTTATGTGCACAATTCATGTTAGATATAGAAAGAGATAGGAGGAGAGAGAGAGAAAGAGAGATAGGAAGGAGGGGTATTTTTGGCATTGTGTGGTTATAAACATATTATTTATTATTATGTTTATAGTTTTATGCTGTAATTTATTATTACTTTCTTCAAAAATACTATTTGGCTCATTCTAAAAATAAAAATAAAAAACTATATATCACCTAGTATTTCAAATGAGACATCCCATTTATAGGATAGAATTAAAATGAAATAGAAAAAGAGAGAATTGTTTGTTTTTAATTTTTTTTCCCCTTCAAAGAATGGGGAGGGAAATGATAGCTTTGTTTTCTCTGTTAATAAGCAGTCTGTGGACTTGTTTTTTCTAATGCAGGACAAGCACTGTTACTCACGGCTTCTTGAGCTACTCGTGAACGTGTGGGCATACCACAGTGCACGACGAATGGTGTACGTGAACCCGGAGACCGGTGCCATGCACGAACAGCACAGGTTCAAGAACAGGAGAGGCCACATGTGGGTGAAATGGTTCTCCCACGCCACAGTCAAGAGCATGGACGAGGACTTGGCCGAGGAGGCAGACACGGATCGCTCTCTCAGGAGGCGGTGGCTGTGGCCATCGACTGGAGAGGTATTCTGGCACGGGGTTTTCGAGAGGGAGAGGAACCGGCGGCATCAGGAGAAGGAGAAGAGGAAGCAGAAGAGCAAGGAGAAGTTGGACAGGATGAGGCGTAGGAATAAGCAGAAGGTGATCGGGAAGTTTGTGAAGCCCCCGCCGGAGGACGACGACACGGGAAGCTCTAAAACGACGGTGTTAATAGGAAACTCTCGATGAAAATATAATTGAGTCATTCATGTGGGGGTTTTCTTTAGTAGAAGGAAATAAATCTCATTCGATCAATTCTTTTTTTTTTTTTTTTTTTGCTTAGTTATTTTTTTAGAAATTTTTTTCTTCGATTTTTGTGAGGCGGGGATGCATGGGATTTGTAATATTCGTATGTAAAAAAAGTGCATCCATCTGGTCACTTGTACGGAGGATGAATAGCAGAAAAGTGTATAAATAGTTCATTGATTTTTTTGTTTATTTGTTTTTCATCTATGATTAAAGTGTCAAGAGTTTCTTTTGCTTTCCAACTTTGGGATTAAGGTTTATTCTGCTCTGCTTCGAACAATGAAAGAAATTGTACGGCTATCACTTCACCTAGGAGTGACAATTTGTGTCACGTGTCGGGTTTGTATCGTGTTAGAGTCGTATCGATTTTTTTCTTCTCCGACCCGAACACGACCCGCGACACGAACACGAAACGAAACCACGACACGAACACGTCACGGGTTGACACGACACGAACCGAAATTGACCCACGATACGAAATTGACTCGCGACACGAAATTCACCCGCGACACGAAATCAACACGAAATTGACCCGCGACACGAAATTGATATGAAATCAACCCGTCCTCTATTTTTCCCAATCCGAACCCGCGAAATTCGTGTCGTTTTTGAATCGTGTCGCGACCAGTATTGTCACCCCTAACTTCACCTTTATTTTTGGGCACGTGAGTTTCACGGGAAGATGAGAGAAGAGTACCAAAAGCGACAATGATGTAAAACCGAAAATGAGCTTACGACAACAAATGTCGGACGGAATCAGCCTACTGTTTTTGTTTTAGTGGGATGTATATATTAAAAGGTAAGTATTTAGAGTGGTTTATAGAGGAAAAATCAAATGCTTTTTAGAGGTAAAAATAAAAAAGAAAAGTTTACTGGTGGTGGAAGTTTTCATTCGATAATGAGTGGCTCTACTTTGATGACAACGATAAAAAATCAAGATAAAAAAGAGAAACAACAAATGAAAAACAGTAGTCTTAATTATAACTTATTACTAAATTACTAATATAAGAGAGATTATGAAACTTAAATTAAAATGGAAATTATAAAGAACATTCCTTTTTCCACAAACGGCAATTTCCTGAAAACAAAAATGATGTGAAAAGGATGATAGCTTGAAAGCGACTTCATTTTTAAAATACGACAATAACTTTAAAACGGCAATTGAAAACAATAAAATTTAATCTTCTCTCTTTTTTTGGTCCATTGATATTACTGAACTTGGAGAAGTTCGGTGTGCAGAATTTTGCCGGTATGGTGGTGTCTATGATCGCTTGAGCAAAGGGTGATTGATCCATCTCGTCCAGAAGGTCTTCATAGGTTGTAAGGTGTCCGAGTGCTTTGAGCATGCATCTCTCCATTGTCTTTACTTAATTACTTACCGCATCAGAGATGGCTTGCTATTGGTTGAACGTTGCGGTCGGAAGAGCTCCAAAGAGTGGGTGTGGTAGCACCGTGCCTAAAGGGACTGTGTAAGTCGGCAAGGCAGGAATCGAGACACCAGTTGAGGTGATTAGGATGGAAGGAATTGAGCCGGGGGCAGTCATCCCGATTGAATTGATGATTGCAGATGTTGTTCCTTGAGGCGTCATCACTAAGTAGAGTTATGACATCAAGTGGAGTGGACTGTAGGGCATGAAAGCTCTAGTCAGTTGGAAGTTGAGCCGGGCTGTGTAGAACTCCCAAAGGTTGCAGCAATGGATGGCATCGAAGTGTTGAAGATGGTGGATGTGTTGAATCGTCTCCGCAGCTCATCATTCTCTGCCATCAACTCAGTGATTCTTAGATCGATTGCCTCTTGCTGCTGTCATGCGCTTGCTTGTTGGAGTCCTGTACCTGCAGCAGAATGGTTTTCTAGTTGCTGGGATGCTCCGGCATCTCTCATCAAGTTAGTTGAAGCAGCGTTTGTTCCGTTATGGCGGTAGTGGTTGCCGTGTTGTCGACGTCCACAATATCAGCCATAGGCCCAAAGTGAGTGCCAAATTATAGAGGGTAAAATCTATTGTCAAATCGGATTGAGTCGGGTTAAGACCTACGGCTTTATCGTTGGGCCGACTAAATGCGTGTTAGGTTGATCAATTAAGTTAGCTGCAAAATAAATTTAAAGAACATGAAAAATATAGAACATAAGAGATTTGTAGAGGTTCACTCTCAATGTGAGAGCCAGTCCTCTGTGGTGGCTCTGGGACTTTCACTATAATTGATGTTAAAGTACAGTGAATGCCATAGTAATAAGAATGAGAAGAAAGAGACGGGGAATACGGCAAACATGGAGAGATTGTAGGAAGTAGAAAATGGAATTGCGGGGATACCGATATGATTTCGGATGTCTTGGATGAATTTGGTTGTGACCTCCATTTGGTATGGGCAATAATTGATGAAGGTTCAATCCCTTGGGTCTGTGGGGATGCCTCCAATTTATAGATGGAGATTGATAGCCTCTTTGGTGTAGATCTTGTCATATTTGCTTATTGAAAGTTGCCTCCTTTGTTCTTGGTTGATTTTTAATAAATAGTTTGCCCTGTTGAATTAGGGAAAGTCCCTTTTTTAGGTTAGATTCTTTTCTTGATTGCTTGTAGGAGTAAATATGACAGGTTTTGTGATCTTTCCATATGCTGATTTCAGAAAGGTGCTTGATTCTTAAATTGACCTACTTGCTTTATAATGTCACGTGAACAGTGAGCGATGATGTACGAAATCTAACCTCAACAGTAAAAATGATTTTATTATATAAGTTGATATGGATAATAAATTAATATGAGCTATATAGTATCATCTAATACGGTAATTTTTGGTGTAATACAATATTATTTCATTTTAGGGTAAAGATCAGGATCAAGGTTATCTTGAGCCCAAAGTTAGGTCAGCTTGGGGCTGAGGTCGACCCAAGTCTGGGTTAGCATCCGTATGTGAGCAAGGAGCCAAGGACGGGGTAGGCCAGGGATCAGGGTTGTCTCAAGAACAATAATAGAGTTGACCCGTTCTCAAGGTCGGCCAGGTCTTAAGGTTAGAGTTGGCACGGTCTCCAAGGTCGATTCCTGGTCTCAATTTTTGGGGTTCTAGGAACAACGATAGGCTTGGTTTAGTCCCTAGTACGGGTTTCTCCCAGTCCTAGATCGGTCAACTAGTTTTGGGTTGGATTCGGGTTAGGACCAACCGAGATCAACTAGGACTGGGGTTAAACTTCTGACCTCCGGGGCCCTAACCGACCTTTATATTGTACAATACAATGTTATGTTCCACCAACTATTATATTAGCTTATAAATACGTTTATATTTCATGTCGCCAAACATTATTGATTTATTTTGGAATACCGAATGTTGTATTGTATTATCATAATACAACACAGTACAATGTAACACAATGTACCTTATATATGCAACCAGACATGATCTTGCTTGCAATTCAATTAAAAATACATATAATAACCATACAATACCCGAAGTCCGAAACATGCTCACTAAATTGTATAGAAACAACCGCCATAGGTATTTACAAAGAGACTGCCGAGGTTTCTGTCATGTTGGCTGGAGTACACATGACTTCAGCTGAGCAATCCTGAAAAATAAAAAACATAAAGTGATATTGGATTTCCTTAGAATTTAGAAAGGAAAAACAAGAAAAAACAAAAACGAAAATAAAACGAAAACAGGAAACAGAAAAAGTTACCGGAGCTATAAAGGAATATTTGTCAAAGTGACAACCTTAAAATTTAAAATAAGTAAAATAGCATTCTTTTATTTTAACACTAGAATGATTGACTAAAAAACCAGCTGTTCTAGTCGTTTTCGGTCACTCTAAAGTCATTTTGGTAATAAAAGTTTTGAAAGATTATTTAATAAAAGAAAAAAGATAATGATTCAATCATTTTGCTAATTGGCTCGGTCACATATTAATTAGTTTAATCACTATCACAGTATCAAAATCCCAACTAGTTTTTTAATTTCATATTTGTCTCCAAATTTTTTAGTGCTACTCTTTTTATAGAAACTTTTATGCCCAATTTTAACATTCTTTTCATGAAACCCTTCAGAATGTAAGTGCGATGATTTTTTTTTTTTTTTTTTTTTTTTTTTTTTTTGCATGAGTCTTTTATGGGAAAAACAAACAAATAATAAAACCATTAATTTTGGTTTTCTTGAAACTGAAAAAGAGTACGTAATAGTAGGAATAAATTAGTAATTTAATTTATTTAATAAAAAAAATTGCTATCCCAAAAATGACTACCCAAAAAAGGTGAATTGACTTTTAAATTTTAGGATTGAGAGAGATCAAGAAGCTTTGGATGCAAGTTGGGAGTCATAGTAATGAATATTGACTATCAATTTGGACCTCAAAACCCGCTTAAATATTATTAAAAAAAAAAAAAAAAAAAAAAAAAAAAAAGCCAAAAACCCTGGTATATATAACCTGCTGTTCAATGGCTACTAGTACCGATTGACCTAATCAATCGGAATTTTCTCACTGATTGATCGGAAATATAGAAAGAATTTTTCTTTTTTTGTAACCGGTTAATGGCTCTAATTATAGGTCATATTTTCATTTCTGATCCTTTATTTTCAAATATACATTTGAAATCCTACTTCAAAATGATCAGCGTTGTTACAACTTAAGAACAAGAAAAGTGCAAAGATGATTCTCATTCCTAAGAAAACATTAATTAAAGTTTGATGCAATTTTACCAAAACATATTTTCTCAAAAGTACTGTGTGTGATTTTGATCCATAATTTAAGATAAGAATAAAATGAATGCTCACATAATCAATAAAAGACGTAAATGGGTTTTAAATTATGTCGTGACCATTAATCTTGTAATCTTCAAACTTTAGACTCTAATCCATCTTTTAATTCTCCAAAGTTTCAAGAGCTTTCTCGATCCAATGCTTGATTATATGTATACTATTTTTCTGCTTAAAACGTACTCAAGATTAAGTTATAATAATCTTCTTTGTAATTCTCAAAAATTATCGTTAGTTGAACCTTAACGATAATTATTAGCATGTGTGTGTGATCAAATTAATTATAAAAATTGCATTAACAACTTACTAATAAAGACAATCATATTGTGACATGATCTAGATGTTGACAAAGGATTACCTTAAAAACCATGTTTATGGAGGTTGATTACTACTTATTATTAGATCTCTTCCCTATGCATCATAAGGCACTTCTTGTATTCTTCATTCTCACAAATATCTAATTGTTTGAGATAATCTTTGACTGAACGAGTTTTGTATTTGTTGGCTTCTTCAGTAAACTTAGAGAGACAAAATGCCAAAGCCTTCCCTCTACATTTATCTTCTAACCCTGGTGGAGTGGCCAACCCATGTGCAGCACTTGTGAGAATTAACATAATTAGCATAACAATCATCACAACATTTCTCCTCCAATTTCTCTCCATTATTGTTCCTCTTTCTGTTTTAATTTCTTTTTCTTTTCTTCTTTTAGTTCAACTTAATTGTAGCGTATTGCTATATACATATATATAATCTCGCTAGGCTAGTTCAACCGACATAAAGAAAGAGATTTAGATAAGAACTTGTACATACATACAAAATTTAAAAGTATTTTTATTTCTTTTTTGATGAAGTGTCATAGACATTAAATATATATTTGTGTATAGATGATCTTGCTTGTTCTAGTATAGGATCGAATTAATTATTGTAACATTTTCTTTTGAATAAAATTATTACTATTGTTCAATTGTTAAATATAATCATCTCGGCTATTGAACTGTTACAATAGACACACAATAAGTGCCCATTGATGTAGTATGTATTGACTTTTACTATTTGTTAAAATATAAAACTATTATTGGTCTACCTTTTTATAGACTAAGTTTTTGGAATAGATCGGTAAACTAATATGATATCAAAGTGAGAAACCTTAAGTTTGAAACTTGTAATTGCACTCTTTTAAATGTTATTTTGTGGTTGATATTTATCCATACGTTTGCTAATTGTCTGACGTGCATGTAAAAAAAAGTGTTGAAATATAAAATTATTATTAATTCACCTCCTTGTAACTTAAATTTTTGAGATAAATTGATAAATTAACATGATTATTAGATGTCTATAATATTAATGCATGAAATGATTATCGCTGACAATTTTTGTTGTACGGATTATAAATAAAAAAGAGTTTAACTGGCCAAGATCCAATTACAATATTACTGGCCCTAAATTATAACAACATTTAAAAACAACAATTATCCATGCATGGACATCTAGTGACTCTTCAATTATATAGGTTTTCCACAACTACGAAGTCAGTTTGATTATCATGAAATCGTTTTACCCATTTTTTTTTTTTAATAAATAAATTTGATTGAGAAACTTATAATACGAGATGAGTGATTAAAGAATTAATGCCAATATAATTAAGATGTTAAATAATAATTCTAATCTGAGTACTGTTTGTCTTTCTTCTTCTTCTTTTTTTTTTTTTTTTTTTTCCTAATATGTGCCTCTTTGTCACCTAAAAGTTAACTTCCACATTTTACAACGTCGTATTATTTAAATTCCATTTGGTTGGTTGATGAGTAGGCCTAATTAAGCGTGTCCCAATGCATGCATATGTATGTGTGTGTGTGTCTGTATATATATATATATATATATATATTTATACACACACACACACACATATATATATATATATATATATTTATACACACACACACACACATATATATATATATATTTATACATACACCTGTACTTAACCACTGACTAAAACAATATCAATCCCAAACAACCCGAAAAGACACACGCACAAAAAAAAAAAAAAAAAAAAAAAAAAGCTAGAAAAAATATGTAAAAGATTAGGGATCTTATATTAATCTTAATTAACTAATTGAACAATTTTTAGCTTCAATTTGCTCAAAGTAGGAGAAGGTCTTTCTGTGGTTGTTTCTACATAATTTACTGGCCGGATATTATAATTCTTTTGGGTATTGGGGCGGATATATTATCATAATTAATTATGAAAGTATACATTTATAGTTATAGAATAATTCAATTGGCACCCATAAAATTTCTAAATACCCCCACTAACCCATAATCTTATCTTATTATAACTTGTCCTATAATAAACCATTTAAATACACCTTTTTATATACCCCAAATTAAATTAACAATTATTTTTTGGAAAAATAAAAAATAAAAAATCAAGTTCCTCACGTCAAATATTAAAAGAAAAAAAAATTTCCAAATGAATAAAAGCATACTCTCACATCTTTTGTTAACTCTAATTTCACTTTAATAAATCCTAAACTTTTCTCCCATTTTTGTCAAAAAACAAGTTCTTGAGCTTTTCTTTTCCCTTTTGTCCTTACACATTTCTCATTTATATTCTGTCAAATACTTCATCGGCATTTATATTGCTTTGTGATTATTGAATTTGAAAAGATCGCTGAAACTTAATTGAGTTTTCAAGTTATAAACTTTCCTCATGTTCAATGAAAACATTATTTAGCAAAACAAAAACAAATAATGAAAGAGAAACGCAATGCTTTTTGTATGTTTTTTATTTTTATTTTTATTTTTATTATTATTTTTTTTTAAGGGAGAAAAGTATTTTTTTTAAGGGAGAAAAGTAAGTAGATTGGTCAGTTATTTTATAATTATAAATTAAATAAATTATAAACTTAGAGTGGAGGTATGAGAGGGTAAATTCGGTATTATGAAAATACTATCTGTTAAAAGGATAGATTTTTGAAAATGAGGAGTTTCTGCTTACATGGGATATACAAATGCGAATGGCCAACAGAGGTTGCAGGAGCTCTTTCGTTTCTTCACTAATATACTCTTAGATATGAAGTATAGAGCAAACATTGCTGATTTTGGAACTTCAAGATCAGTCGCCATTGACCAAACTCATTATTTGACGACACTAGTACATGGCACATTTGGTTACTTGGATCCAGAGTACTTCCAATCAAGCCAATTTACAGATATTAGAGTGATGTGTGTATATATATATATATATATAGTTTTGGAGTGGTTCTTGTAGAGCTCTTGACCAGACAAAAACCAATATCAATCATAAGGCCCGGAGAAGGAAGAAGTTTGGCTACATTTTCATGCGCTCCATGGAATATAATTGTTTGTTCAATATTGTCGACCGACAAGTGGTGAAAGAGAGAAAAATAAAAGAAATTTTAGCATTCGCTCATCTTGCCGAAAGATGCTTGAATTTGAAAGCGAAGAGGCAGCCGACAATGAAAGAAGTTGCAGATCATGTTCTTGAGGATATTCGAAAATCACTAAAATCTTCTAATGGACAAGTGAATTTTGAGGAGATTGAATTTGGGAGAGATGAAGTGATTGATCAGCCTTTGGTTGTTTTAAGTAGCTCAACATGGTCAAGTTCACATTGTACCGGAACTCCTTCATCATCTGATGGAATTCCGTTGCTATCGCCTAAAATCCAATTAGTAGAATTAAGTCCTCTTCAAATTTTGCATATGTCGATGGATCACTATTGTTACTATTATTTTCGTCGTCATCTTGATCGTTGTATTCGTCGTTGTTGTTTGTTGTTAACTAGCGTAAACAAACATCTCTCTCTTCATATCCCTCTGTTTCTTCTTCTTATCTTTTTATGTTATTTTACGTTTTTTTGTGGATCAAAATTAAGAAAATAGATGTAGCTTTATTTTATCAGTAGTAATAGATGCTACATCAAATTAACATGTATGCATGGTTGCTAATTCACTGTTGAAGCCCGATTTAGCGCTCAAACATTAGGCTTAATAGCCGAGCTATAGCCATTATCATAATATTTAGACCAAAGCATAACACCTCCATACTTGGAAGAGCTTTTGATGGTAGGCAACACTTCGGACGATAGCACATCAGGGGGAATATAGCCACTCCCGGCGGCCTCCGTGGATGCGGGCAAGCCTAAAAATATTTGGCCAGCGGAGATCGATGTCCATTGGGTCCAAGAACTCTTCAGATTGTCCGCATTGCCGGAATATTGGCATGGAGCGTTGTTATAGAATTGGACCCAAACATAGTCAAATAGGCCGGTGTTTAGTGCAGTGCCCATCCATGCATCGGGGAAGGGACATTGTGGAGCTGCGGTTAAGTAGACCTTCCTCTGCTGGCTATACCCGTTCAGTGCCCTGGCAAGTTCATCCCAGTGCTCTGTTGTGCCTCCCTCGATGTCAAAATCGATCCCATCTAGAACTGCATCGCCTAAAGGCCTCGAGTTCGATTGGCCTCCGAGAAAGTTGTTCCATAGATAGTCTGCAACTGCGCTGCATGTTATAGAATACACACACACACACACACACACACGATTATTTTCGGAGAAAACCAAGAATACAAACATCAAAATCTAAATTAGCTAGTACGATGTAAGGGCTGCAAATTAATTAAACATGAAGAGAAATGAAGGTACAAACTCCTATAATTTGTAAGATCTCTTAGCATGGTTTTATAGACCAAACCAAAAAAAAAAAAAAAGTAGGGAGAAGCTAACAATTTGAAAATTTCTCTCTTAAAAAGGGGAGTGGTGTCCTTATGTTACGCCTAACGCTACTTTCGGAATCTAAAAAGATTGTAATAATAATAGAAAGGAGAGCGGTTCATGCTTTTGTCAACAATTGTGAGAGATCCATGCTGGTCAAGCACCCAACATTACAATTTCAAAAAACTAAGTACGAATGCTTAAAATCAAAACCTTGATGAATGTGAGGACAAACTTAAAGCGGCTGTCCGTTGGCACAATGCTAGTATCACCGGTGGTAACTTGATGTGATGTCTTGATGGTATTTATAGGAAAATTATGTTTGGGACTATCAATGCTAAATACCACCATTAATAGAAGGGACTCAACTTTTGTTAGTAAGTGTTGTTTAACGCTACATGTACGTACGCTACCCTTTATCATTGTTCTACTTACAAGCTCTCTAGTTAAAAAATTATGGTCTGAATGTTCAAACAAATAGCAATGAAAAATTATTCAAGACACAACTAATAAAGAGTGAGACTCATTTGTAGGCCTTATGATGTCGGATTTATTCTAAGTTAGTATGTGACGCTGAACATCACCGATGTACTTTAACAGTGCTTATGTATAGACGTGTACCACAAGGAAAGAGGTGTGGTCACCGCCAAGGTTAGACGACACATGCATCTAAAAGCACAAGAAGCAAAACTTTACCTAGCATCATCTGCAGAAGAAAGGTAGTAGCTACCACCACCACCACCAATGGAAAGCAAGACCTTGATCCCTTGACTTTGGCAAGCTTTGATGTCGTTGCTGAAACCAGTGCACCCATTTGTCGTTGGGTCGCAGTGGCCAGCAAGGTTGATCATTGGGGTCTGGCCATTGCCAAAAGTGGATAGAAAAGCAATGTTCACTATTCCATAGTTGCCTGTGGCACAAGTATCTGCCAAGCTTCCTTCGTTTCCGTTCTGGCCCCAATAGACGGTGATCGTACCCGCATCAGAGAGGCTAATCAAGGTTGTGACTAATACAAGGAAGATAAGAGTAAATGTGGCTGAGAATTTGCATGCCATGGTGAAACAAAAATTGTGAATCTTTATTTATTTATTTTTTTTTGTGGTTTTGTGTTTGCTCTACAATGCTGGAGTCATGTCATTTTTATAGGGAAATTTAATGCTATGTTTAGTCAGATGGATGGAAAATAGAAAGGAAAAAAGAGTAAAATCTCGGGTGATAAAAAAAAGGGAGGTTTTCCATTATGTTGTTTAGTAGAAGAGAGAGAAAATATGAAATAAAATATCTAATCAATTGTACTTTTATAAAAATAACATCATACAAGTTAAGAGATGGTGATAGATTAAGGTTAAAAAATGTGTTTTACCTACATTTGCTTTGGCAAAAGTTTTCCATTTACTTTTCTTCCTAAAGTTGGAAGGATTAAAAAGTAGTGGGACCTATGAATTTTCAATTTCCTTTCCTTCATAAATTCTTCTCTATCAAACAACCAAAATTCCATTTTCCTCTCCAAAATTCCTCCTCTAATTTCCTTCCTTCCCATTTAATTTCCACTA
This sequence comes from Ficus carica, assembly GCA_009761775.1. Lineage (NCBI taxonomy): Eukaryota > Viridiplantae > Streptophyta > Magnoliopsida > Rosales > Moraceae > Ficus > Ficus carica. The sequence continues at coordinate 7,414,086 of CM019748.1, read as the reverse complement.
TAGATAAAGGCCAAGTGCTAATTAATTTCCTTGTAGCCCAGTCCATACGTTGAAGTTGATTTGAAAATTTATGGTTTCTATGGCGTGTTTTAGGGTCTGTTTGGTGCACAAGTTCAATATGAGTTGAGTTGAAATTTTTTAAGTTTGAATAGTAATTTTTGTTGACTTTTTCAAAAAAGACAAAATTTTTTTTCAGAAAAGACAAAAAACATGATGAAAAAAGTACAGTTTAGTTTAAATGGAACTTACCAACCAAACATGCCCTAAGGGTGACTGTGCTAAGAGAGCGCCAAAATGCCCATTATTTTACTTTGTGTCTCAAAAGAAAATTGATTTCTGTCACTGTTGAATTGCTTGACTAGTTCCTCCAATTTATTGCTCGGAAGGTCAAATGAACTGAATTCCATACCAAAGTAAAATGTTCAGAAGTTTCAGTTTAGTTCCCTGTATTACGTTTCTTCCAAGCGTCTTCATCGACTGACTTGTTGGTATTTGCATTGATTCCTTATTTCTAATGCTTGTGGGCCTGTTCCATGAGAGGAAAAAATAGGAGAAATTAGATGAAGAAATGGATTGAGTGTGAGATTCAAGATCTAGAACTCCCAATTTTTTTATTTTATTAATTGAAGTTTATAAGATTGGAGGAAATTCATGTTAAACACGATAGGGAAAACATTCACCCTTAGCCCTAGTTTGGAACAATAACTTCAGACGAAATTTTGACTACAATTCTAGATGAAGTTTTGACTAGTTAACTCCAAAACTCTTAAATTTAAATTTCACTTTTCATTTTTAAAAAACTTAAGCTTTAAAAGTCTCTATCTTTCTTATTTCGTGTTGAAATGAGATGATTTTTTTTACTACCCAACACCAAACTACCAAATTTAAATCTCACTTTGTCATTCTTCTAGTTTTAAAAAACTCAAATTTCAAAAGTTCATAACTTTCTTATTTGAAGTCGAAGTGAGATAATTTTTTTTTAAATAACATAAAATAAGAGACGAACGAAACAAAATTCATATTGCATATTTCTACTAAACATATTTCAAAAATTTTCACTAATTTTTATATAACAATTCATTTCTAATTTATACTTTAACCAAACATACATTTTCAAACAAACCTCGAAACCTCCATCTCAAATTGTCACCCCAAATGACCCTTAATCTCTATTTTCTCATCTAAGTTTTACACGTTTACCTTTTATTTGTATTTGCTAGTGATATTATCAAAACAAGTAAGGTATAATTTATTATTTCTTTTCCAGCTGATGACTTTTATGGTACTAATTTTTTTTCTACGTCTCACCGTGTCGGGTTCAAAGTCTTTACAGGAGCAGAGTTTTCTTGGACCCAGGGGTAGTTGTCCCTTGGCCTAAGGGTTTCTTTAGATTTTGACCTCAGAATTACAAGAGATGTTCTATTTACACCCACAAAATTGATGATACCTCCAATAATTAATAAGTATTTTTTAACAATAATTTAGAAAAATATATCCTTTGGTCGGTACTTTTAATATAAATCAAAATGTATCCCTCTCATGCATCCACATTCATTTTAATTTGTTTTTATATTTATTTCAAAAAAACAATTATTAAAAAAATTACTAAATCTAAACAATAAAAAAAATACTTTTTCATTCTAAAAAGAGAAATAAAAAAATTAATTTTCACGACTTAGAATTTAATACATCAAATGCTTCAATGTTAAAATCAAAGAAAAATAATACATAGTATATTGAATTAAAAAATTAAAATGCACACTTGATAGTTATTGGCTCTTCAAGAGGCTTTTTTATTTTTTTTATTTTTTTATTTTGTTTTTATGCTTAAAACCTCCATTGAAATTTTTGTGTAATTATTAAGACTAAGAACAAATTTGATAAGAGCAATTTAGGGTTTATAAAATGAAATTAAAGTTAATCAAACTTGCGGGGGAATCTTTTTCATTTCTTTAAGAAATACTATTTTCATTTATAGTTAATGTGAGGTGATAAGTGCATAAAAATGTACTTTTGTTCATATAATTTATTAGATAATTTAAGTTTTAATTGAGTATTTTCATAATATTAATTCATAATATTTTACTTTAGAAATATTTAATATTCTATTTACTTTGGTTTATTTTATTTTCCTTTCCTCTTCCTCTTCCTTTATTTTTCTTTTTCTTTTTCTTTTTCCGCTTTTTCTTCCTTTTCTTTTCCTTCCTTTTCTTCCGCAGCAGCTTTCTCCCGCGTGCGTGAAACCAGCGAAATCATGCTTTTGGGCCAAGATTTCCTCCCACCAACCCACGTGATCTTAGGCCCGCTTGACCTCTGGGTTGCACCTCTTAAGCCCGTGATTCCATCCTTTCTCCAGCAAGGCATGCACGCATATCTCCTCCCAGCTGGCCGCGAGTCTCCAGCTGATTTACTACCTGGGTGGCAGATTTTTGGGATGGATTTCTCTCTCCGGGCTCTTGGACATCAGACCTATTTAAGGTTGAGCCATGTAGCAAGCATGGATGTTTTTTTTTTTTTTTTTTTTTTGGGTTATTATTCGTTGTTCTTCGACTTAGTTTTTAGAGAGTTTTTTTTTTTTTTTTTTTTTTTTTTTTTTTTTGTGTGTGTTTTTCTTCTCCTTACATTTTCATCTCATGTTTTCTTTTTAGAATTTTGTGAGATGAATTGTAAGTTGGGCTAGACACTTTGGTGAGACTAGTGATGATCTCATGTATGAAGTGATCTAATTTGAGTTTGATCTTCTTTTGGTTTGTAAAGATTATATGTTTTAGTGGATTGAATCTCTTCATCTCATTTTCTATTCAAAATATTTTGTGTCAATCTTTTATATAAATTTAGTCATGTTTTCTTTATGTAATATTGTCACATTCTATTTTTACTAGATTTGTTTTATAAGTTGTATTTCATTGCAATTTGCTAAAAACAATACTTTGTCGATTTTGGATAACTTGTAACGCTAAATCCGTTTGGTTCAAAATTAAAATTTAATCCACCGGAACACTTCTGTAATTTTTATTGATATTTAATTCCATATTTTCCGGTTGCTTGTTCGGGATGTAAAACTTGCAAATGAGTCATAAATTGAAGATTGGATTCAAATTGGAAAATGAAGCATATGAAGGATTCACGACGCCTTGCCTCATTTATTATTAAATTTTTCTCTACCTAAATCTTTTCTTTTTTATATTTTGTTTATTTTCACTATTACAAAAATTCACCAAAAATATTTCCACTTTTTATTATTATATTTCATTTTCTTTTTAACGTTCATTTTTACTAATATTATTTGTTTTTCTTGTCGCCTCCCTGTAGATACGACCGTCCAATCTGTACTACAACCAACAGCTTTGCAAGTGCATCTTTGGTTAATCATGAGGATATGATTTTTAGTAAGTATTTTCTTAAATAGATTATTTCTATTTATAGCTATGTGGGGGAATGAATATTTATAATGGGTTTTAATGTAATTTTATTATAGGATAAACTTGTCATAAGAATATTTTATAATCGGGTGGGTTTATTCATTAATATTTGGGTGCAAATAAAACCACTCAATTAAAAATTTGTATAATGGTTTTACCTCTTTGAGATTTTTTTAATAAATTATAAAATTTGTAACTATTTTGTTAATTATAATAGAACACTAAGTTTTTATTTTTAAATTTCAAAATTTAAGTGCAAAATCTCAAATAAATAAAAAATTATCAATTATATTAGTATATAAATTCTTAATTTCTTTGGCGCTAAATTTTAAAAGTTGAATCAAACTCTAGTATAAACTAAGTTTATTTTGCAAAAAAAAAAAAAAAAAAAAAAAAAAAAAATCAAAGACAGAAAGATAAACAAATAGAAAAATTGCTCTAATGTAATTTGAGTTTATGTTATGCCTGCTAAAAAAAAGAAAATCCTAACTCACTCTGCCTCTTACTCTGCACCTTATGTTATGATCATGTGTTAAATTACTACTAGATTATATGCATAATCACTTACAATGTATGTCCATTTGTTATATATTTTTGTGACAAGGACGACTCACTGTAATAAACGCATACGAATTTACCAATATGATATTAATGGAAATATCGATTCTTAGATTTTATGGAAATACCAACGGAAATATAAATATCTGTAAAAATTGACATTATACGGAAATTCACTCTAAACCACAAAATATTTAAACAATACTTAAGAAACTCTAAAATAGTGCATTGTATCATGTTATTTTACATTAATATAATATCTAGTAAAACTTTTTTGTTTTTTTTATTGTATAAGCTAATACAGATAGTAAATTTGCAAGTCCTATCTCATTTTATCTAACATGGTACATTTTCATTATATTATTATATTCTGTCAAAATACTCTGATGACCGGAGACTGGCATCGATGACCGGAGATCATCAGCGGTCCACGTTGGTTCCGATGACATCTTTATATTATCAGTGATAATCTGCAAGATGATCTTTTCGACTGGCCAAGGATAATTTTAGCAAAGCATATTATATTGCCTTTTGACTTATCTTATTAAAAGAAAAAAACTAAAACTATTATAGATGATGCAATAATCCTGAAGTGTGCTTTTTGAGGAACAATTCAACAAATCACCCTAAAAACTATCCAAAGAAATTAAAACAACCAAAAAATAAAGTCAAGAATTAATAGAATCTGACGTCATAAGTAACAGCCGAAGCTAATATTATTGTTTTTGCCGTTGTTATTTTATTATTATTCTTACTATTGTTTTTATTACTATGACTGCAGCTACTGTTATTCTTACTATCATTACTACTACTCTTCTTTTTAGAGAAAATTCAAAAAGTACCTCTTGAGGTTTTTTTTTTTTTTTTTTTTTTTTTTTTTTGTAATTTAAAAAGTATCCCTGAGTCCTAAAATATTCCCCTAAATTTGTAAAAATAGTTTAATTAGAAAATATCTCTTTAATCATAAATATCCTTTATATTCGATATTTAAGCATTATCTTCAATATTAGTAAAATTGAAAATTAAATAAAAGCAAAAGGTTATCAATAAAATAAGTACAAATATTTCTATGAAAAATCCATTTAACCATGTCTCTTTCTAAGCCGTTTAGTTACCACAAGAAAAAAATAATTAAGCAGCATGTTGTCGATGATTTCTACCATAAATTGGAATTTTCAATTTTGTTTGCTCGTGCATCGAAGCTAGTTCTACTTTCACTAAAGAGATTATAGAGCTAATCAGGAGATAGAGATAAATCCCTTTTTATTATTGGAATATTTAGTTTTAAATTTGATTTAGTTTATTTTTCTTATCATTAATGCATACAATAATATATAAAAATTAATTTCTAAGGACGTTTTTAGTATTTAAAAAACTTTAACCGATTAAAAGGGTTGGTTTCTTTAAGTGTTTTTTTTTTCTTTTTTCTTTTTTATTATATTGGGTGATAATGTTGGGATAATTTAAAAACTCAAGGGATATTTTTGGATGATAAAAAAATACAGGAACAAACGTTGAGTTTAACAAAAATTTAAGGTTTACTTCTTGGATTTTCCCACCACAACTGTTGTTGTTGTTCTTAACGTGATGCTGTTGTTGTTGTTGTTGTTGTTAATTATGTGTGTGTTTTTGCTTGTACAAATATATATATACAAAAAAAAAAAAAAAAGGAGAAAAATGATGGATAATTGCATAAAATATTAGAAATTCAAGTGAAATTATAGGAAATGAAAAAAAAAAACTAAATAATACATAAACTAATCTATTTTTTAGTATAAAATTATGTATGTAAAAAATATATGTAAACCGCAATCTATATAAAAATGATTAATTACTGAAAAATATATTGATAGAATAACAACTTCAATAAGTGTAAATTTTAGAATCTCATGGCATTTTATCTAACAATAAAATTAAGCACACAAGCTCCATAATCACATAAACATTCTTCATACATCTACAATTTAATATCAAAATTAACTCCTTGGAGGTTCAAAGGCATAACTTTGCAAACTATGCAAACTATATCCTGATCTAAACAATATTTTTTTCCAAGAAATAATGCTTGAATAATTTTGAAAATAGTTGTCAAGATACCATATGTACGTTCATTGATCTTTTCCCACTGAAACTCCATAAATTGGGTAGGTGGATATTGTTCGTGAGCATGCCAAGATATGTCATATGACATTTGGGGAGAATGATAGTAAAAAATAGCATAACCACCTTGATTTTCTTTTCACATGCTTAATTAGGTTCCTAACAATTTAAAAAAAAAAAAAAAAAAAAAAAAACAAGATTCATGTCTATTTCTTGGCTATGTAGTTTTATTCATCGCTATAAAGTGTCAATTGTCAAAAACAAATCATTCATGTGAAAGAGAGAAAATTTTCCTTTTATTTCTTTTTAATGTTTTTTTCTTCATTTTCATATACATGGAAATTAGTAAATATTTGACGGATACATCCATTGAAATATCCGATAATATCCGTATGTATCCAGATATTCTAGAAAAATTGTGAAGGAAGATAACGGATATTGATATGTTACGAAAATTTTTCAGAACTTATCGATATCAGAATGATACTTCAGTAAGAAATATCTTTATCCTCTGCAGTTGTATCGAGGGTCCCCATTTATAGATAGTTTCAAGGAAATATCAATAAAGTTATCGATATTTTCATCATTGATCATGTGGGCCATATTCGGAACAAGGAACAAATTGGAGGAACATAAATAAGAAGATCAGTATATAAGTGTTATGACTTACAGTTATTTGGCACGAGATATTAAAAGGAGGAGTAGATTGAATGTGAGATTTCGAACTGAAATTAGAAAGATCGGGGGAGGAAATTCATGTTAAACACAAAACGGAGAAAAAATCCACCCTTAATCTCTATTTTCTCATATAAGTTTTATCTATTCATCTATAAACCCAACCCTGCTATTTCATTGGGGACAACTCCAGTTCCACGTGACCCTGTACAATTCTCTATTAATTTGAATAGGCCTATGTTTTAATTTTTAACCCCTAAATGTTCCTGAATCCGAAATGTGAATCTTACAATTGGTGACCGTTGAATATTTGGACAGATATTTTTTATTTTCGATTATGGTACTTTGTACCAGTGTATTTTCTCTCATGGGTGGCCCGTAATTATTGATGTTATTTACTTGTCTTATAAACAAGCCCTTCAATTTAGTAGTTGGAACATTTTTCATTATATATCCAGGTACAATGTCTGTATTATATATTAAGTTTGAAAATTACACAATCTCATTGCAAATTAGGTGTATAATGAGGAGAGTACATTAGAAATTGTCATTTGCAGCGTTATTAACTCCAACTTTGCGCATATTTCATTTAGAATGATTTAAACAAACAAACATGGATAATTATTGTTATTTCAACAACAACAACAACAATAACAAAGACATGGGTTTGTGCATAAGAAAAATCAGGGTCGACCATTAAAAAAGAAAAATGAGAGGAGTAATGTGGTGAAACCCAAGAGGTTTTGTTTTAGCTACAACTCGTTCCTTGAATTTATTGTTTGGAAGGTGAAATGAAATGCACTCCATATAGAAAGAAATGCTTTGAAATTTTTAGTTTTGTTATTGTTTTAATAATAATTCTTCCACGGATTTACTAGTTCGACTATTTATTGATTTGTTAAAAAATAATCCCACCTGTAAACTCTATATTATGAGTTTTGACTCTTTATTATATTGAACACAACTTTACAATTTTCTATTTCTAAGACTTTATGCCTTGTTTCTTAGAAGGAAAAAGTAAGAAGAGAGGACCAGGGGCACATATGCCCTTAGATTTTTTCAAATTTTAACAAAAAAATGTTTTACAACTTTGTCCCATATTTTTCCATCATGAAATGTTTGTAATTACTACATTACACAATCTAGAAAAAAAAATCTCAAATTCTATGTACTCATATTTCGAATTTAATATCTGAAAAAAAATTTAATTATGAACTAAATTATTTTCTAAATTCACAATTTTTTTCAAATTATAAACTTTAAAATTAAATTATACTCTATTACATGCTTAGTTTATTCAGAAGTTAAATGAAATTCACATTTTGTCCCCTAAGTTTGGCATGCTTCGATGTCATCGCTCAAACCAACGCACCCATTTGTCATCGGGTCACAGTGGCCAGCAAGGTTGATCAACGGGGTCAGGCCATTGCCAAAAGTGGCTAGAAAAGCAATGTTCATCATTCCATAATTGGTTATATGAACCTCACTAAGCCTATAAGTTTGGTAAGAATGAAAGAAAACAAAGAGGAAATGGAAAAATGGAAGTGAAAGAAAATAAGAGGTTGAGAAAAGATTTTAATTTTCCTTTAGGTTATATGGTCGAAAGGAATGACAAAAATTAAAAGTTGTATAATTGCTATTATATCCACTTATTTGTATTATTTTAATTTAAAAATAAAGACAAAATTGTAATTTTAATCATTATTGAGTAGATTTTTGTTTTCCACAACGTTGGAGCCATGAAATTTGGTAGGCTCCACTAAAATTATTTTTCATCATATTTTCCTTTCCATCCTTTCTTCCTTCTTACCAAACAAACACATTTTCATTTTCCATTCAATTTTCCCCCACTTCCTTCCTTCCTATTTTTTATCATACGAAACAAAGCGTAAGAGAAATCATGTTGGTAGTGAACAAGTCTTATGTCAAACGTTCTAATAGAGAACCAAAATGTCCATGATTTCGTTATCTGTCTCGAAAAAAGTCAATTTCTTTCACTGATTAATTGTTACCACTACTACAACTAGTTCCTTCAATTTATTATCTGGAAGGTCAAATGATGTCAAATTCCTTAAAAAATGATTTTAAATTTGAGTAATAATTTGAGGGGCCGGATTATCTTTTTGACGGATCGAATATAATTTCAGCAAGACATATCATGTTAATCTTTGACTTATCTTATTGAAAGTCAAAAAACTGTAGCTACTATAGATAAAGCAATAATCATGAGGTGTGCTCTCTGAGGGGCAATCCAACAAATCACCCTGACACCCTAAAAACTATCCAAACAAAAACAATTTAAAACAACTGACTGATAAAGTCAAGAACTAGTAGAATCTGACATCATTAATAACAGCCGAAGCTAATATTATTGATTTTGTTGTTATTATTTTATTATTATTATTATTATTACTATTATTTTTGTTACTACTGCTGCTTCTACTATTCTTACTAGTATTACTACTCCTCCTCTTATTAGGAAAAATCTAAAATGTGCGTCTTGAGGGTTTTTTTTTTCCCCCTAAATCCAATGTGTTTGACCCTTGTTTTATAATTTAAAAAGTATCCCCGAGTCCTAAAATTATCCCCTAAATTTTCAAAAAAAGTTTAAAAAATATATATTTAACTGGTTAAATTATTACAAATGTCATAAATATCCTTTATATTCAAATATTTAAGCATTGTCTTCAATAATATTAATAAATTAAAAATTAACTAAAGCCAACAGATATCAATAAAGTAAGTTAAAAAATTTCGTTAAAAATATCCATTTAACCATGTTACTTTATAAGCAGTTCAGCAACCGCAAGAAAGGATAACTAAGCAGCACCCTGTCGATTATTTATACCATAAATTAGATTTTTCAATTTTGTTTGCGCGCGCAGCGAACTAGTTCTGCTTTCGCTAAAGAGATTATAGGGCGCAAATCAACTAGATAGAGACAAATCCATTTTTATTTTTGGATTTTTTAGTTTTAAATTTTATTTAGTTATTTTTTTAATCATTAATGCATACATTATATGTAAACATTAATTTCTAAGGACATTTTTGGTCTTTCAAAAACATTAACCGATTAGAAAGGGTTCTCTCTCTTTTTTTTTTTTTTTTTTTTTTTTTTTTTTTAAACTTAGTTGATAATGTTGGGATAATTTGTTGTTGTTGTTGACTGTGTGAGTGAGGTTAAGACGACTATGTGTGAGTGAAGTGAAGACTTCTAGGTTTATATGTGCCGAGTTTTCCAAACTATGTGTGAGTGAAGACTTCCAGGTTTTTAAGTACCACGAGTTTTCCTCCAGTCAACAACTGTCCAGAAATTGTAATTTAATGTGGGGTCAAGATTTCCAGGTTTATAAGTATCACGAGTTTGCCTTTAGTTAACAACTGTCTGGAAGTTATAATTTATTAAGGGATTTACTTATGTGTCCACAAAGATTACTCCGTTTAAAAACTCTTGTGGTCGATCTGTCTCATTGGATTATTGTGTATTCTTGCTTTTTTGAATACCAAAAAAAAAAAAATCTTAAAAAAAAAAGACCAAAAAAAAAAAAAAAAGAAAGAAAAACTAACGTCAACAAAATATCTCATCATAACCCAACCTTATTTCCTTTTTACTTTTGGTGGATAATATTTACATACGGATGTAGCTTTATTTTATAAGTAGTACCCCACGCTACATCGACTTAACATGTATGCATAGTTACTGACTCGCTATTAAGCCTGATCCAGTGCTAAGACATGAGGCTTAATAGCAGAGCTGTAGCCTTTATCATAAAATTTAGACCAGAGCATAACACCTCCATACTTGGGAGAGCGTTTGATGTTTGGCAACACTTCCGATATGAGCTTATCTGGGGGAATATAGCCACTCCCGGCAGCCGCCGGAGCCGCGGGCAAGCCTAAAAATATCTTGTTAGCTGGGATCGATGTCCAATATGTGTTCCAATATCTCAACAGATTGGCTGCATTGCCAGAATATTGGTAAGGAGGGTTGTTGTAGAATTGGACCCAAACACAGTAAAATACGCCGGTGTTTATTGCAGTGCCATCCATGCATCTGGGTAGGGACATTGGCTAGCTGACGACAGATTTTACTAACTATAGGAGTTTGTACCTTTATTTCTATTCATCTTTAGGCTGATTTAGATTTTGATGCTTGGATGGTGGAAGTTTTGTTTTGTTGTTTTTTTGTTTTTGTTTTTGTTTTTGTTTTTTTTAAAGAATAATGTCATTAGTTTTTTTCCCCCCAATACCGTGCAGGGAAGTTGCAAAGTATCTATGGAACAACTTTCTCGGAGGCCAATTGAACTCGAGGCCTTTAGGTGATGCAGTTCTGGATGGAATCGATTTCGACATTGAGGGAGGCACGACATTGTAGTGGGATGAACTTGCCGAGGCACTAAAAGGGTATAGCCAGTCCATCATCTTAAGTGCAGCTCCACAATGTCCCTACCCAGATGCCTGGATGGGCACTGCAATAAACACCGGCGTATTTAACTATGTTTGAGTCCAATTCTACAACAACCCTCCTTGCCAATATTCAGGCAATGCAGCCAATCTGTTGAGTTCTTGGAACACATGGACATCGATCCCCGCTGACAAGATATTTTTAGGCTTGCCTGCGTCTCCGGCCACTGCCGGGAGTGGCTATATTCCCCCAAATTTGCTCATATCGGATGTGTTGCCATACATCAAACGCTCTCCCAAGTATGGAGGTGTTATGCTTTGGTCTAGATATTATGATAAAGACTACAGCTCTGCTATTAAGTCTGATGTTATAGCACTGAATCAGGCTCTAACAGCGAGTTAGTAATCATTCATACATGTTAAGTTGATGTAGCATCTGGTAATGCTTATAAAATAAAGCTACATCCGTATCTAAATATTGATCCACCAACCTTAGAGTAGTAATAAAGGTACAAACTCCTATAGCTAGTAAAATCTCTTAATGCTGTAAGATGGAAAAAGGGAAAGAAAAAAAAAAAAGTTGGGGAGGAGGTAACATTTTGAACTTCTAAGAATGGTGACATTTTTAATTTTGGTGTGATATTTTTTTGTTGTTGGTTTCTTTACTAAAAAAGGACAGTGTATCCTTATGTCTTACCTACACCACTTTCAAAATATTCTACTTGATCGTCCTCCATTATCACTGTGTCAGCATCGCCAATGGTAAATTCAGTTTGATGTCTTTGAGATATTTAAAGGCTCTTAATTTTTTATTTTTTATTTTAATTATGGTCTTAGTGCTGTTACAAAGAGCATGCTTGTGTGCATATCTTGTCGACTTGTGGTGTCTAATTATTGTTCTGACGTAACATCATGTTCATTAAGACTAGTTTTAGGATTTTATACTTGTAAGGTTGATTAGTTGCCCTAGTTTTCTCTACAAATAGTGGGCACGTAAATAGAGTTGATCAATTTAGAGAAAGGGAAATTTATGCATATATATATAGAAAGTTTCTTTTATAAACACTTGATCATCATAAAGATTTATTGCAAGTAGCAACAGCTGAAATTAAAGGGATGTAATATCAATTAAAGAAAACAAATACAAATCTCGTGAGTTCATATTCATTTATTTTCTTCTGCAATTATTAAGGCTCTTGATAATATGTAATTAGAGTGTCTAATTCTCAACATCCAAAAGCAAAAGGAGAAGCGAAAAATTACCTAGCATCATCTGCAGAAGAAAGGTAGTAGCTACCAGCACCACCACCAATGGAAAGCAAGACCTTGATCCCCTGGCTATGGCAAGCTTTGATGTCGGAGGTCAAAAAAGCGCAACCATTATTCGTCGGGTCACAGTGGCCAGCAAGGTTGATCAATGGAGTCTGGCCATTGCCAAAAGTGGATAGAAAAGCAATGTTCACTATTCCCTAGTTGCCTGTGGCACAAGTTCTTCCAAGCTTCCTTCGTATCCGTTCTGGCCCCAGTAGATGACGATCGTTCCAGCATTAGAGAGGCTAATTGTGGCAGTGAACACGAGGAAGATCAGTGTTAATGGGGATGAGAATTTGCATGCCATGGTGGAAAAACAAAATTGCTAATCTTGTTTAGGGTTTTGTGTTTGCTCAACAATTCCGAAAGTTATGTCATTTTTATAGGCAAATTTAGGAACCAATTTCCTTCTAGCCTAAACCATACGTTAAATTAAGAGACGAGTTTTTAGAATTCTCATTATTCTGTCGTGTCTTTTAGTGGTTATATGAGCCCCACTAAGAGAAATCGTACTGCTAATGAACAAGTTTAATGTTAAACGTGCTAAAAGAGAACCAAAGTAGTGTCCATGATTTCGTACTCTGCCGCAAAAGAAAGTCAATTATTTCTTTCACTTATGAGTTATTACCATTACTACAACTAGTTCCTTCAATTTTATTATTTGGAAGGTTAAATGAAGTGAATTCTGTAACAAATGATTTAAAATATTTTAGTTTTGTTCTTAATTATTATTCTTCCAAAGTGTCAAGGACTTACTAGACTACTCACATTAATTCTCCAAATGTCTTATCACGTGGGACTTATTCGGTACTAGGAAAAAGTTGGAGGAACAGAAATAAGAGGAGTAGTAAATAAGTTTCATGACTTACGGTTGTTTGGTAGGAGAGATTAAAAGAAGGAATTGATTGAATGTGAGATTTCAAATGGGGATTAGGAAGATTGGAGGAGGAAATTCCTGTTAAACACAAAAGAGAGGGAATATTCACCGTTAATCTCTTTTCTCCTATAGATATTTTATCTATTCCCCGCTATATATTTCATGGAGAACAGGTCCAGCTCCACAAGACCTTGTACAATGTCCTATCATTAATGCATATCATCATATGTAAACATTAATTTTTAAGGACATTTTTGGTATTTCAGATACTTTAACCAATTAAAAAAGTTGTTTTTTAAACTTTTTTTTTTTTTTAAATTTAGGTGATGATGTTGGGATAATTTAAAAACTCAAGAGATACTTTTTGGATTATCAAAAATACAGGGGCAAACGTTGGGTTTAGCGAAACTTGAGGGTTACTTTTGGATTTTCCCATTATAATTGTTGTTGTTGTTTTGTTGTTATTATTAACATGTCGTTGTTGTTATTATCTATGTGTGTTATTGTTTGTGTGAATACCAAATAATAATAATAATAATAAGGTAGTTACCATGGCGAATCCAATATCGTCGGGGAGTGAGAACTTCCATGTTTATAAGTGATAACTCTATGAAATAGAGTTATTTATTATGCTTTTAAGCTTATTAGTTGTTGATATTTTACGTTAATATGTCTTAGTTTTTAATATTTTATATTCATTTAAATAGTTTATTTTAATTTCTATTATTTTGGCTTTAATCGAGATTTTTAGTGTTCAATTTAATTTTTGTGTTTTGTTTTGCAGTAGGTGTTCACAATGACAATTAAGTAATGGCTCACTGAAAAGAAAAGACAAAGGAGCATAAAGCTGGAAAATAGACAATGTGCTGCAGCTATGCTGTAGCAAAGTCACAGCAAAGTGAAGCAGTGAAGAATTAAATTAAAAAGAATGTGGACCCCACTCTTGCTTTAGTTGGCAGTGACAAATTTGCCCATTCCTTGTATATGCATGCCAGCTGTAAAGATGCCACTAATATTGGCAACCTAAGGGAATACGTGGCACTAGGGCATCTGGGGAGAATAGAAAAAAGAGGAAAGTTTGCCTTTTGGGGGAGGCAGCCGCTTTGGGGGCAAAAAGAAGGAGAAGAGTGCAGAGAGAGAGAAATACAGAGACCAATTTTGGGAAAGGAAGCTGCGAAAAACCAGAGAAGAGAATTAGAGAAAAAGGAACGAAAAAGAGAGGGAGAAGGAGATCGAAGGAGTCGTGCGCTACTGCTTGGAGAGAAGGAATTCATCACTTTGCACATGCTCATCTCCTTGGTTTTCCATTTCTAGTCATATTACTTTGTTGAGACTATTCTTGTATTTTCTCTGAGACTATGTTTTCTCTTATTGCTTCTTTTGGTTTTGATTTTGTTGAACAAATCATGAACTAATTTTCTTAGCTAGGATTATTGATGGAACCGAGGTTGAATTGACGATTTGCGTATTATGTTGAATGCTCAGTGATTTTTGTTTCAGTTTATTCAAGTGTGTTGGAGTGATTAATCTCTGTTTATTGTTTGGCCAGCAATTTATGGGGAAAACAAACTAGAATTAATTCTGGGAAGGTTAATTTTGGTTGGATCTAGCTTGAATATTACAAGAGTATAATATAGGAATATATTAATACCTTGTACAACCCACTAAAATTGGTGCTTAATCTTATGTTTGGAAAACTAAAATGCATAGGAATATGTTGATTTTGGTTTAAAGAACTGTATGCATAAATCTTTCGGAAGAGGATTGTGTAGAATTTTGGTTGACTGAATGAACTTTGCTACAGCATTCCTATAGCATTTGCAATCAGATTTACAACCAAGGGGAAAATCAGTAATCCTAGCCGTTACCCATCATTGATTCACAGCTTAATCCTTTGTTATTGCCACGTTTTACCTTTTGCTTGCATTTTAATTACACCCATTAGTTTATTTCAGTTTTTATAATTTTAGTATTCAAATCAATTTCCAATTTGTTCTAGATTGATTGTTTTCTATAATTGAGATTTTTGGTAATTCAATCCCTGTGGAGACGATACTCTACTTACTACTATATTACTTGTTCGATTACGTGCACTTGCGTAGTATTTTCGTATACATATTTTTAGCGAACAATAAGTACCACAAGTTCTCCTTCAATCAACATTAACTGCCTGGAAGTTATAATTTAGTAGGTTTTACTTATGAATCCATTAAGATTACACCTCTTAAAAGTCTTTGTGGTCGATTTGACTCGTGAGATTATTGCGTATTCTTGCTTGTTTGAATACCAAAACAAAATTTCTTCAAGAGAGAGAGAGATGATAGATAATTGCATAAAATGTTGGAACTTTCAATTGAAATTATAGGAAATGAAAAAAAAAAACTAAATAATACATAAACTGATCTATTTTTTAGTATAAAATTATGTATATAAAAAAATATATGTAAACGCAATCTATATAAAAATTATTAATTACTAAAAAATACATTGATAGAATAACAACTTCAATAAGTATAAATTTTAGAATCTCATGACATTTTACATAACAATAAAATTCAGCACACAAGGTCCATAATCAAATAAACATTCTTCATACATCTAAAATTTAATATCAAAACTAACTCCTTGGAGGTTCAAAGGCATAACTTTGCAAACTATATCCTGATCTAAACAATATTTTTCCCAAAAAATAATGCTTGAATAATTTTGAAAATAGTTGTCAAGATACCATATGTACGGTCATTGATCTTTTCCCACTGAAACTCTATGAATTGGGTATTTTGGATTTATCCAATAAAGTGGAAATTGTTCGTGAGCATGCAAAGATATGTCATATGGCATTTAGGGAGAGTGTTAGTAAAAAATAGCATAACCACCTTGATTTTAATTTTACATGCTTAGGTTCCTGACATTTTTTTTTCTCTTTTTTAAAACAAGATTCATGTCTATTTCTTGGCTATGTAGTTTTATTCATCGCTAGAAAGTGTCAATTGCCAAAAACAAATCTGAGAGAGAGAAAATTTTCCTTTTATTTCTTTTTTAAAGTTTTTTTTCTTCATTTTAATATACATGGAAATTAATAGATATTTGGCGGATATATCCATTGAAGTATCAGAATAATATCCGTATGTATCCAGATATTCCGGTAAAATTGTGAAGGAAGATAACGGATATTGATATGTTGCGGAAATTTTTTCAGAAATTATTGATATCAGATGGATACTCTAGTAAGAAATATCTTTACCCTCTATATTTGTATCGAGGGTCCCCATTTATGGATAATTTCAAGGAAATATCGACAAAGTTATCGATATTTTCATCACTGATCCTGTGAGCCATATTCTGTACGAGGAACAAATTAGAGGAATAGAAATAAGAGGATTAATATATAAGTATTACAACTTACAATTATTTGGTATGAGAGATTAAAAGGAGGAATAGATTGAATGTGAGATTTCAAACTGAAATTAGAAAGATCGGGGGAGGAAATTCATGTTAAACACAAAACGGAAAAAAAATTCACCCTTAATCTCTCTTTTCTCATGAAAGTTTTATCTATTCATCTATAAACCCGGCTATTTCGTTGGGGACAACTCCAGTTCCACGTGATCCCGTACAATTCTCTATTAATTTGAATAAGCCTATGTTTTAATTTTTAACCCCTAAATGTTCCTGAATCCGAAATCTGTATCTTACAATTGGTGACCGTTGAATATTTGGACAGAGATTTTTTATTTTCAATTATGGTACTTTTGTACCAGTATATTTTGTCTCATGGGTGGCCCATAATTATTGCTGTTATTTACTTGTCTTATAGACAAGCCCTTCAATTAATAGGTGGTACATTTTTCATTGTATATCCAGGTACAATGTCTGTATTATTAAGTTGGAAAATTACACAATCTCATTGCAGATTAGGTGTATACTGAGGATAGTACATTAGAAATTGACATTTGCAGTGTTACAAACAAACATGGATAATTGTTATTTAACAACAACAATAACAATAACAAAGACATGGGTTTGTGCATAAGAAAAATTAGGGTAGACCATTAAAAAAGAAAAATGAGAGGAGTAATGTGGTGAAACCCAAGAGGTTTTGTTTTAGCTCCAACTCGTTCCTTGAATTTATTGTTTGGAAGGTGAAATGAAGTGAATTCCATATAGAAAGAAATGCTTTGAAATTTTAGTTTTGTTATTATTTTAATAATCCTTCGACGGATTTACTAGTTCGACTATTTATTGATTTGTTAAAAAATAATCCCACCTGTAAACGATATATTATGAGTTTTGACTGTTTATTAATATATCATATTGAACACATAACTTTACAATTTTCTATTTCTAAGACTTTATGCCTTGCTTCTTTGGAGAAAAAAGTAAGAAGAGAGGACCAGGGGCACATATGCCCTTAAATTTTTGCAAATTTTAACAAAAAAATGTTTTACAATTTTGTCTCATATTTGTCCATCATGAAATGTTTGTAATTACCACGTTACACAATCTAGAAAAAAAAATCTCAAAAATATTCATTTCTATGTACTCATATTTAGAATTTAATATCTAAAATAAATTTAATTATGAACTAAATTATTTTCTAAATTCACAATTTTTTTCAAATTATAAACTTTAAAATTAAATTATACTCTATTACATGCTTAGTTTATTTAGAAGTTAATGAAATTCACATTTTGTCCCCTAAGTTTGGCATGCTTCGATGTCATCGTTCAAACCAACGCCGGCAAGGCTGATCCCATTACCAAAAGTGGCCAGAAAAGCAATGTTCATCATTCCATAATTGGTTATATGAACCTCACTAAGCCAATGTTCGGTAAGAATGAAAGAAAACAGAAGGAAAAGAAAAAAATGAAAGTGAAAGAAAATAAGAGGTTAAGAAAAGATTTTAGTTTTCCTTTAGATTGTTTGGTATAAATGAACAAAAAAACAAAAAAGTTAAACAATTACTATTAAATCTACTTATTTGTAATATTTTAATTTAAAATTAAAGATAAAATTGTAATTTTAATCAATATTGAGTGGATTTTTATTTTCCACCCAATGTTGGAGCCATGAAATTTGGTGAGCTCCACTAGTTTCCTTTCCATCCCTTCTTCCTTCTTATCAAACAAACACATTTTCATTTTCCATTCAATTTTCTCTTCACCCACTTCCTTCCTTCCTATTTTTCATCATGCCAAACAAAGCATAAGAGAAATCGAGTTGATAGTGAACAAGTCTTATGTAAAACGTTCTAAGAGAGAACCAAAATGTCCATGATTTCGTTATCAGTCTCGAAAGAAGGCAATTTCTTCCACTGATTAATTGTTACCACTACTACAACTAGTTCCTTCAATTTATTATTTAGAAAGTAAAATGATGTCAAATTCCCTAAAAATGATTTAAATTTTTGTAATAATTTGAGTAGACTATAATTTTTTGTTTGTAGTTAAACATCTCATCGTGTGCTTATTTGTAATTTACATGTAAACTAGATTAACCAAAAAATAAAAAAATAAAAAATACCATGTGGGTATGAGCTTTGTAATGTTTACAGCAAGCAATTTTTCCAAGGATCAATGACTAATCAAAACTTATAAGTTTCTGAAACGTGGAAATCTTTATTCGTTTATTAATATTTTTATTATTTAACATAAAAAGGTTGATTTTTGGGTTCGTTTGGGGCCATCTCCAACCTCCATCTCCAAATGCTATTTTTATTTTTATTTTTTTTCAATTCAAAATTACTTATTATTATTCACATTTTTAAATGACCACGGTAAGCTCAAACTTTAAAAATACTTAACTTTTTCATTTCAAATTGAAATGAGATGATTATTATGTCAAAAAATGCTCACAATGATAAGTAGACAAAACAAAATCCATTTTGCATTTTTTCTGTACACTTTCAAAAATTTTGAACTATTTTTTATATCACAACACGCATTTCCAACAGAACCTCTAAAACTCCGTTTCCAAAAGGGCCCGAACTAAAAATTTTATCGAAAACTGAAATCAACGTTTTGTTGTCAGGTTGTTTAAGAAATAATTACACAAAAAGTCTATTTTTAGAGTCTCATTTTAAAATATGTTCATTTTTTGATAATATTATGCAAATGACTATTAAAAAAAAAAAAAACTGCTTGTAGTACCCATTTTGTCCTTTTACTATATTTAACATCATTTTCCTTCATTATAATTCATATTTTTTTCTTATTCGTTTATCAATATTGTATCTTTATTTTAGTGACTAGTTCTTTATTATAGTGATAGATTATTAGTAGAATTAAGGTTTTTTTTAATTAACATATTTCTTAAGTATGATTTCGATTTCTTAGAAAGCTTCTTTTTTTTTTCTTTTTAGTATGATTTAGGTTTTTAATGATAATTTATTTATTTATTATTGGTATTGTTTTAACATTTAGTTTCCAAAGCCTAAATGTATGATGAAATTGTTTATTTCTTTATGATAATTACTATATCATTATGATTTTTTTTAGGTTTTAAAGTGTTTCATATTTCTTTACAATATCTATTTAATTTTTATATATATATGTTCGTTGTGAATTTTATCTTAATGATCAATTATTTATTATAATGATTATTTTTCATGTATCATATAGTTAATATCAGTTATGGTCACTTTTTCTTTATAATAAAACAAGTAAAATAGTATTTTTTTTTTCTTTTATAAAAGATTTGTTTAGTTTTACAATTTTTTAGAGATTTTTTCTTTCCTTTTTTAATCAATTCTTAATTTGTTTAGTTTTAATTCTTAATAGAAGGGTAATGTGTTCTTTATAAGTATCAATTTAGACATTGAATAAAAGAAAAAAGGGACATTTTTTAAATCATAACCTTAATTCCTTTTTATTTTGGTTGGATCAATATTTAGATACGGATGTAACTTTATTCTATAAGTAGTACCCCACGCTACATCAACTTAACATGTATGATTGGATACTGACTCGCTGTTAGAGCCTGATTCTGTGCTATAACATGCGGCATAATAGCAGAGCTGTAGCCATTATCATAATATTTATACCAAAGCATAACACCTCCATACTTGGGAGAGCGTTTAATGATTGGCAACACTTCCGATATGAGCACATCTGGGGGAATATCGCCAATTACGGTGGCCTCCGGAGACGCGAGCAAGCCTAAAAATATCTTGTCAGCGAGGATCGATGTCCATGTGTTCCAATAACTCAACAGATTGGCTGCATTGCCAGAATATTGGCAAGGAGGGTTGTTGTAGAATTGGACCCAAACATAGTCAAATAGGCCGGTGCTTAGTGCAGTGCCTAGCCATGCATCTGGGAAGGGACATTGTGGAGCTGCACTTAAGATGATGGATTCGTCACCCTTTTAGTGCCTTTGCAAGTACATCCCAATACAATGTTGTGCCTCCCTCAATGTCGAAATCGATCCCATCCAGAACTGCAGCACCTAAAGGCCTTGAGTACGATTGGCCTCCGAGAAAGTTGTTCCAATAGATACTCTGCAACTCCCCTGCACGGTATAGGGGGGGAAAAACTAATGACATTATTCTTTAAAAAAAAGAAAACAAACAAAACAAAACTTCAAACATCAAAATTTAAATATGAGCTACATTATTTTCTAAATTCACAATTTTTGTCAAATTAGCTTTAAATTTTTTTTCAATTTTCTACATTTTGTACCCTAAATTTGGCATGCTTCAATGTCATCGCTCAAACCAACGCACCCATTTGTCATCGGGTCACAGTGGCCAGCAAGGTTGATCAACGGGGTCAGGCCATTGCCAAAAGTGGCTAGAAAAGCAATGTTCATCATTCCATAATTGGTTATATGAACCTCACTAAGCCTATAAGTTTGGTAAGAATGAAAGAAAACAAGAGGAAAAGGAAATATATGGAAGTGAAAGAAAATAAGAGGTTGAGAAAAGATTTTAGTTTTCTTTTAGGTTATTTGGTCTAAAGGAATGACATAAAATAAAAAGTTGTACAATTGCTATTATATCCACTTATTTGTACTATTTTAATTTAAAAATAAAGACAAAATTGTAATTTTAATCATTATTGAGTGGATTTTTGTTTTCCACAACGTTGGAGCTATGAAATTTGGTAGGCTCCACTAGAATTATTTTCCATCATATTTTCCTTTCCATCCTTTCTTCCTTCTTACCAAACAAATACATTTTCATTTTCGATTCAATTTTCCCCCACTTCCTTCCTTCCTATTTTTCATCATACAAAACAAAGCATAAGAGAAATCATGTTGGTGGTGAACAAGTCTTATGTCAAACGTTCTAAGAGAGAACCAAAATGTCCATGATTTCGATATCTATCTCGAAAGAAGTCAATTTCTTTCACTGATTAATTGTTACCACAACTACAACTAGTTCCTTCAATTTATTATTTGGAAGGTCAAATGATGTCAAATTCCTTAAAAAAAGATTTTAAATTTTAGTAATAATTTGACAGGTCGAAGATAATTTCAACAAGACATATCATGTTAATATTTGACTTATCTTATTGAAAGTCGAAAAACTGTAACTACTATAGATAAAGCAATAATCATGAGGTGTGCTTTTTGAGGGGCTATCCAACAAATCACCCTAACACCCTAAAAACTATCCAAACAAAAACAATTTAAAACAACTGATTGATAAAGTCAAGTATTACTAGAATCTGACATCATAAATAACAGCCGAAGCTAATATTATTGATTTTGTCGTTGTTATTTTATTATTATTATTACTATTATTTTTATTACTACTGCTGCTTCTACTATTATTTTTATTACTACTGCTGCTTCTCCTCTTATTAGGAAAAATCTAAAATGTGCGTCTTGAGGGTTTTTTTTTTCCCCCTAAATCCAATGTGTTTGACCCTTGTTTTATAATTTAAAAAGTATCCCCGAGTCCTAAAATTATCCCCTAAATTTTCAAAAAGAGTTTAAAAAATATCTATTTAACTGGTTAAATTATTACAAATGTCATAAATATCCTTTATATTCAAATATTTAAGCATTGTCTTCAATATTAATAAATTAAAAATTAACTAAAGCCAAACAGATATCAATAAAATAAGTAAAAATTTTTCATTAAAAAAATCCATTTAACCATGTTTCTTTATGAGCAGTTCAGCTACCGCAAGAAAGGATAACTAAGCAGCACCCTGTCGATTATTTATACCATAAATTAGATTTTTCAATTTTGTTTGCGCGCGCAGCGAGCTAGTTCTGCTTTCACTAAAGAGATTATAGGGCTAATCAACGAGATAGAGACAAATCCATTTTTCTTTCTGGATTTTTTAGTTTTAAATTTTATTTTGTTTATTTATTTATTTTTTTTATCATTAATGCATACATTATATGTAAACATTAATTTCTAAGGACATTTTTGGTCTTTCAAAAACATTGACCGATTAGAAGGGCTTTTTATTTTTATTTTTATTATTATTAAACTTAGGTGATAATTTTGGGATAATTTGTTGTTGTTGACTGAGTGAGGTGAAGACGACTATGTGTGAGTGAAGTGAAGACTTCTGGATTTATAAGTGCCGAGTTTTCCAAACTAGAAGTTTATAAGTGCCGAGCTTTCCAAACTATGTGTGAGTGAAGACTTCCAGGTTTTTAAGTGCCACAAGTTTTCCTCCGGTCAACAACTATTCAGAAGTTATAATTTAATGTGGGGTGTAGACTTTTAGGTTTATAAGTATCACAAGTTTTCCTTTTGTTAATAACTATATGGAAGTTATAATTTAATACTTATGCGTCCGCGAAGATTACTCCGCCAAAATACCCTTGTGATCGATCTGTCTTGTTGGATTATTGTGTATTCTTGCTTGTCTGAATACCAAAAAAAAAATTTCTTAAAAAAAAATGACCAAAAAAAAAAAAAAGAAAGAAAAACTAAAGTCAACAAAATCTCTCATCATAACCCAACCTTATTTCCTTTGTACTTTTGGTGGATAATATTTACATACGGATGTAGCTTTATTTTATAAGTAGTACCCCCACGCTACATCGACTTAACATGTATGCATAGTTACTGACTCGCTATTAAGCCTGATCCAGTGCTAAGACATGAGGCTTAATAGCAGAGCTGTAGCCTTTATCATAATATTTAGACCAAAGCATAACACCACCATACTTGGGAGAGCGTTTGATGTTTGGCAACACTTCCAATATGAGCTTGTCTGGGGGAATATAGCCACTCCCGGCAGCCGCCGGAGACGCGGGCAAGCCTAAAAATATCTTGTTAGCGGGGATCGATTTCCAATATCTCAACAGATTGGCTGCATTGCCAGAATATTGGCAAGGAGGGTTGTTGTAGAATTGGACCCAAACATAGTTAAATACGCCGGTGTTTATTGTAGTGCCCAACCATGCATCTGGGTAGGGACATTGTGGAGCTGCACTTAGGATGATGGACTTCCTATACCCTTTTAGTGCCTTAGCAAGTACATCCCAATACTTTGATGTGCCTCCCTCAATGTCGAAATCGATTCCATCCAGAACTGCATTACCTAAAGGCCTCGAGTTCGAATGACCTCCGAGAAAGTTGTTCCATAGATACTTTGCAACTCCCCTGCACGGTATAGGGGGGAAAAAAACTAATGACATTATTCTTAAAAGAAAAAACAAAAACAAAAAACAAAACAAAACAAATCTTCAAACATCAAAATCTAAATCAGCCTAAAGATGAACAGAAATAAAGGTACAAACTTCTATAGTTAGTAAAATCTCTTAATGCGGTAAGATGGAAAAAGGGGAAAAAAAAGTTGGGGAGGAGGTAACATTTTGAACTTCTAAGAATGGTGACATTTTTAATTTTGGTGTGATATTCTTTTGTTGTTGGTTTCATTACTAAAAAAGGACGGTGTATCCTTATGTCCTACGTACGCCACTTTCAAAACATTCTACTCGGTCGTCGTCCATAATCACAGTGTCAGCATCACCAATGGTAAATTCAGTTTGATGTCTATGTGATATTTAAAAGCTCTTAATTTTTTTTAAATTTTTTTTAAATTATGGTCTTAGTGCTGATCCAAAGAGCATGCTTGTGTGCATATCTTGTTGAGTTGTGGTGTCTAATTATTGTTATGGCGTACGTCCTGTTCATTAAGAGTTGTTTTAGGATTTTATAATTTTAAGGTTGATTAGTTGCCCTAGTTTTCTTTACAAATAGGGGGCACGTAAATAGAGTTGATCAATTTGGAGAAAGGGAAATTTATGTATATATATATAGAAAGTTTCTTTTATAAACATTTGATCATGATGAATAATTATCGCAAGTAGCAACAGCTGAAATTAAAGGGATGTAATCTCAATTAAAGAAAACAAATACAAATCTTGTGAGTTCATATTCATTTATTTTCTTCTGCAATTTTTTAGGCTCTTGATAATATGTAATTAGAGTGTCTAATTCTCAGCATCCAAAAGCAAAAGGAGAAGCAAAAAATTACCTAGCATCATCTGCAGAAGAAAGGTAGTAGCTACCACCAGCACCACCAATGGAAAGCAAGACCTTGATCCCCCGGCTATGGCAAGCTTTGATGTCGGAGGTCAAACCAGCGCAACCATTATTCGTGGGGTTACAGTGGCCAGCAAGGTTGATCAATTGGGGTCTGGCCATTGCCAAAAGTGGCTAGAAAAGCAATGACCACTATTCCGTAGTTGCCTGTGGCACAAGTTTCTGCCAAGCTTCCTTCGTTTCCGTTCTGGCCCCAGTAGATGACGATCTTCCCGCATTAGAGAGGCTAATTGTGGCAGTGAACACGAGGAAGATCAGTGTTAATGGGGCTGAGAATTTGCATGCCATGGTGGGAAAACAAAATTGCTAATCTTGTTTAGGGTTTTGTGTTTGCTCAACAATTCCGAAGTTATGTCATTTTTATAGGCAAATTTAGGAACTAAATTTTCTTCTAGCCTAATCCATACGTTGAATTAAGAGATGAGTTTTTAGAATTCTCATTATTTTGTCGTGTCTTTTAGTGGTTATATGAACCCCACTAAGAGAAATCGTATTGCTAATGAACAAGTTTAATGTTAAACGTGCCAAAAGAGAACCAAATTAATGTCCATGATTTCGTACTCTGCTGCAAAAGAAAGTCAATTATTTGTTCCACTTATGAGTTATTACCATTACTACAACTAGTTCCATCAATTTTATTATTTGGAAGGTTAAATGAAGTGAATTCAGTAACAATTGATTTCAAATATTTTAATTTTGTTCTTAATTATTCTTCCAAAGTGTCAAGGACTTGCTAGACTACTCACATTGATTCTCCAAATGTCTTATCATGTGCAACTTATTCGGTACTAGGAAAAAGCTGGAGGAAAAGAAATAAGAGGAGCAGTAAATAAGTTTCATGACTTGCGGTTGTTTGGTAGGAGAGATTAAAAGAAGGAATTGATTGAATGTGAAATTTCAAATGGGGATCAGGAAGATTGGAGGAGGAAATTCCTGTTAAACATAAAAGAGGAGGGGGGAATATTCACCCTTAATCTCTATTTCTCATATAGATATTTCATCTATTCCCCGCTTTATTTTTTATGGGGGATAGATCCAGCTCCACATGACTTTGTACAATTTTCTATCAATTTTAATTAATTAGCTTATGTATCAATTTTTGTCCCCTGTAAGTTCCTACTCGAAACGTGTATTACAACTAGTCGATCGTTGAATATTTGGATTGAGATTTTTTATTTCCAATTATGGTACTTTGAACTATTAAATTTTGTTTCATGTCGGCCCTAATTAATTATTGATGTTATTTATTTGTGTTTTAAGCAAGCCCCTCAATTTAGTAGTTGGTAAATAATTCGTTATTTAGGTACAATGTCTGTATTATTAGATTTGAAAATTTTAAAATCTCATAGCAAATTAGTCAATTAATGTTAAACATGCTAAAAGAGAATCAAATTAATGTCCATGATTTCGTACTCTGTCGAAAAAGAAAGTCAATTATTTCTTTCACTTATGATTTATTACCATTACTACAACTAGTTCCTTCAAATTTTATTATTTGGAAGGTTAAATGAAGTGAATTCAGTAACAAATGATTTAAAATATTTTAGTTTTTTTCTTAATTATTATTCTTCCAAAGTGTCAAGGACTTGCTAGACTACTCACATTGATTCTCCAAATGTCTTATCATGTGGGACTTATTCGGTACTAGGAAAAAGTTGGAGGAACAGAAATAAGAGGAGTAGTAAATAAGTTTCATGACTTACGGTTGTTTGGTAGGAGAGATTAAAAGAAGGAATTGATTGAATGTGAGATTTCAAATGGGGAGTAGGAAGATTGGAGGAGGAAATTCCTGTTAAACACAAGGGGGGGAATTCACCCTTAATCTCTATTTTCTCATATGGATATTTTATCTATTCATCTGTACCCCGCTATATAGTTCATGGGAGCAGGTCCAGCTCCACATGACCTTGTACAATTTTCTATCAATTTTCCTTAATTAGCTTATGTATCAATTTTTGTCCCCTATAAGTTCCTACTCGAAACGTGTATTACAACTAGTCAATCATTGAATATTTGGATTGAGATTTTTTATTTTCAATTATGGTACTTTGTACTGTAAATTTTGTTTCATGTTGGCCCTAATTAATTATTGATGTTATTTACTTGTGTTTTAAACAAGCTCTTTAGTTGGTAAATAATTTGTCATTTTGTTACAATGTCTGTATTATTAGATTTGAAAATTTTGAAATCTATTGGCAAATTAGGTAATAAAGATATCATATACTGAGGAGGATACTTTAGAAATTGACCGTTGCAGCATTATTAACTAAAATTTTGCGCACAATTTGTTTAATAGTAATTTCAACAACGACAATACAACTACAAATAGGGATTAATGCCTAAGAAAAAATGAGAGTAGACTATTAAAAATAATAATAATAATAATAATAATAATAATAAGAGAGGTCATCTACGAAACTCGTTCCTTCAATTTATTTTTTCACAAAAAAAAAGGGTTACCTTCTGTGACGTTTATGAATTGTTGAATTGATTTTTATTGTACTGCAATTTTCTTTTCTGGACATTTAAAAACGCCGCAATTAAAAACGACATTAGCTAGTGGAGGCTTTACAAAAGTGCCACAAAAGCTTTGGCCAGTTTTTTTTTTTTTTTTTTTTACCCTTCATGACAGTTTTATTTTGCCACTGAAAACCATGATTTTTGTAGTGAATTTGGAAGGGGAAATGAAGTGAATTCCATACTTTTAAAATTTCAGTTTTGTTTCATGTATCAATTATTCTTCCAAAGGTGTTCATGAACTTACTTGTTCGACTATTCATTGATTCCTTATGTCTAAAAACACATTTTTGGTGCACAACTAATGAAAAATGAATCAGACCTATAAACCATACGTTACTACACCCACTTTCGATTACTTTATATGATGGTGAACACCGTTTTAGCAATTTTCTATATCTAATTCTTTATGCCTTATTTCGTAGGAGAAAAAGGTTGGAGATCTTAGATGAAGAAAAGGAGTGAATATGATTTTCAAATCATCCACTGGCGGAGGGAAACCAATACAAAAATATAGGTAAATGACGATAAACTATGTATGGTGTAGTTATGGTTCAAACTTGTGACCCCCTTATAAAGAAAACTTCTAGCTCCACCACTGAAATCATCCATAGAACTGCAATTTTGATTCCATGAAAATTACATAGATTGAACGAGAAAATTCATGGGGGGGGGGGGGGGGGGGGGGGGGGGGGGGGGGGGGGGAGTGGAGAGAATATTTACCCTTAATCTCTATTTCTCATATAGATATTTCATCTACTCCCCGTTTCATTTTTTATGGGGGATAGATCCAGCTCCACATGACTTTGTACAATTTTCTATCAATTTTAATTAATTAGCTTATGTATCAATTTTTGTCTACTGTAAGTTCCTACTCGAAACGTGTATTACAACTAGTCGATCGTTGAATATTTGGATTGAGATTTTTTATTTCCAATTATGGTACTTTGAACTATTAAATTGGTTCATGTCGGCCCTAATTAATTATTGATGTTATTTACTTGTGTTTTAAGCAAGCCCCTCAATTTAGTAGTTGGTAAATAATTCGTTATCACTACTAGAAAAGAGGGATTACACGACGGGTTTTACCCGTCGTGTAAAGTTTTCACGACGGTTCCTTAACCGTCGTGTAATCCAGCGTCGTGGAAGATAACACGACGGTTTTTAATACCGTCGTCGTATCTAAGCTTTACACGACGGTTTCAAAAACCGTCGTGTAATCCCGGTAAAAAAATATGTGGTGGAAGAAAAAAACAAACATTACACGACGGTTCCTCCCAGAACCGTCGTGTAATCCCCTTATCACCCTTAAATTACACGACGGTTCCGGCCCGGAACCGTCGTGTAATCTTTAAAATATTTTAGTTTTGTTCTTAATTATTATTCTTCCAAAGTGTCAAGGACTTGCTAGACTACTCACATTGATTCTCCAAATGTCTTATCATGTGGGACTTATTCGGTACTAGGAAAAAGTTGGAGGAACAGAAATAAGAGGAGTAGTAAATAAGTTTCATGACTTACGGTTGTTTGGTAGGAGAGATTAAAAGAAGGAATTGATTGAATGTGAGATTTCAAATGGGGAGTAGGAAGATTGAAGGAGGAAATTCCTGTTAAACACAAGGGGGGGAATTCACCCTTAATCTCTATTTTCTCATATGGATATTTTATCTATTCATCTGTACCCCGCTATATAGTTCATGGGAGCAGGTCCAGCTCCACATGACCTTGTACAATTTTCTATCAATTTTCCTTAATTAGCTTATGTATCAATTTTTGTCCCCTATAAGTTCCTACTCGAAACGTGTATTACAACTAGTCAATCATTGAATATTTGGATTGAGATTTTTTATTTTCAATTATGGTACTTTGTACTGTAAATTTTGTTTCATTTTGGCCCTAATTAATTATTGATGTTATTTACTTGTGTTTTAAACAAGCTCTTTAGTTGGTAAATAATTTGTCATTTTGTTACAATGTCTGTATTATTAGATTTGAAAATTTTGAAATCTATTAGCAAATTAGGTAATAAAGATATCATATACTGAGGAGGATGCTTTAGAAATTGACCTTTGCAGCATTATTAACTAAAATTTTGCGCATACTTTGTTTAATAGTAATTTCAACAACGTCAATACAACGACAAATAGGGATTAATGCCTAAGAAAAATGAGAGTAGACTATTAAAAATAATAATAATAATAATAATAATAATAATAATAATAAGAGAGGTCATCTACAAAACTCGTTCCTTCAATTTATTTTTTCACACAAAAAAAAAAAGGGTAACCTTCTGTGACATTTATGAATTGATGAATTTATTTTTATTGTACTGCAATTTTCTTTTCTGGACATTTAAAAACGCCGCAATTAAAAACGACATTAGCTAGTGGGGGCTTTACAAAAGTGCCACAAAAGCTTTGGCCAATGTTTTTTTTTTTTTTTTTTTTTTATGACAGTTTTAATTTGCCACTGAAAACCATGATTTTTGTAGTGAATTTGGAAGGGGAAATGAAATGAATTCCATACTTTTTAAATTTCAGTTGTGTTTCATGTATTAATTATTCTCCCAAAGATGTTCGTGAGCTTACTTGTTCGACTATTCATTGATTCCTTATGTCTAAAAACACATTTTTGGTGCACAACTAATGAAAAATGAATCAGACCTATAAACTATACGTTACTACAACCACTTTCTATTACTTTATATGATGGTGAATGTTGTAATACCCGAAATTTTGATGACTTAAGAGTTTCGTTGGAACAATGAAAACCTAAGTCTGAATCATGATCTGAGTTGAATAATAATATATATTTGAGTTCTCGTTTAATTAGCTACGAGACTCAACAATAGTTGCTTAGGCAAATATGAGACCTTTTGGAGAAAAGAGACAGAATAGGAATTTTGATTTTTATTCCGGTCAAGGTTTGACCAAGGTTGACTTTAGGTTGACCAAGTTGACTCTTGGTTTGACTGAGAGGATACTGCAGTATAATTTATCGGTATAAAAACTATACTGCAGAAAACTGTCGTTACGGACGATTAAGCGAGAACAAGGTTTGAAACGACGCTAGAGGAAAATCAAGCACGATCTTTAGGACATGAAGGACTAAATGGTTTCAAGTCCTGAGAAAATTCTATATGCAGTCCAATTTTATGCAAAGGAATTCTGGACTGTAGTCCAGTAAAATAGTATTGTTTTGTGAAAAAACAGTATTAGTACTGATTAAGTTAGTAGGGAAATGGACTGCAACTCTATATTTAAGGATTTTTGGGAATTAAGTGGACCATGATGTATGGAATTGAAGCCATGTGGCTCCACCAAAACCGTCCACCTCACAGGGACTAAAGTGCAAATATTTTGTCATTAAGGACTAAAGTGCAATTTTAAGAAAAGTAAGTAAGTATGTAATTTTTAAATTATGAAATTTATGGATATTCCTAACCAAGCCTCCAACTAGAGTTGAACTAAGCCAATGGCCGGTTACATTGATCGGTTACATTGGGTAGCTTGGTGAACAAGGCAAACAAAGCTTGTTGAACAAGCCAATTTTTGGTCCACATGGCACCTCATGGCCGGTTCTTCATGCTTGGGGAACAAGGAAATTTGCTTATGTAAGCATGCTTAGGTAAGCTTGGTGATGTCATCATGATGAGGTAAGCAAACCAAGTAGCTTGGTGAGCAAGCCATTTTTGGCTCACACTCATTGAATGGCCGGTTGTTAGAAGCTTGGTGAACAAGCAAAAATTTTGGTTCATGCACCTTGTAGGGCCGGTCATTGAAAGCCTTGGAGAGCAAGTAATTTTTGATGATGATGTAGGCCATGTGATGCAAGCAAGGTGACATAGGCTTGATGAGGTAAGCAAGAGAGAAACCTTGTTGAGCAAGCAAAATTTTTTGGCTCATTCTCACCTTGAATGGCCGGCCACCTAGGGAGGGTAGATGAGCAAATATTTTGCTCATTAAACCCTTATGTGCAATTAAGGAAACTTTAAGTTTCACCTATAAATAGGGGTAGTTGGTTCACAAATTTTGAGCATTGAATTGAACCCGAAACTCTGCCAAAATTTCTCTCCAAAAACCGAACCCAAGGAAGCAAGAAAGAAAAGAGAAAATCAAAAATTTCAAAGAGAAATTTTAGGAAGTGGCCGGATTTTCACATAGAACCAAGCCAAAGATTAGAAAAATTTTTGGAACCCTATTTGGAGAGAAGGCCGGTTGAGTGGCAGCCAAGAAAAAGGAAAAAAAATTTGGGATCCAAGTTTGAGAACCAAATTCCAAACCCTAGAGGTAAACCCTTTAACCTTGAGCCTCTTATTGAGTTTGGAACAAGATGTTTATGTGTATGTTTTCATGTGGTTATGGCCAAAAAGTTGGAACCCCAATTGGAGGGGAAGGCCGGCTGTTGGTGAAGGGAAAAATGGACAGCAAAAGCCAAGCCCAAATCTTGGATCTAAGTGAGGTATAAATCCTTAAACCCTAAGTGTTTCATTTAAATTTCATTTGGGAAATTTAAATGTATTTCAAGCTTGATTTGTATGAGCATAAGCTCACTTTAATTTTCTGCCCTAGTTAGGATTTTAGGGTATGTGCATGATTAGTTAGGGTTCTTGGTTTGGTGGTTTCAATATTGCATGTTAAGTATTTGTTATGTTGATTAGGATTTATGTGCTTGATGCATGATGTTAATTTTGATTTGCATGGATGTATGTTTTACGTTAGAAAGCGTTGCATGTCTGCTATTAAGCTCCCGCTGCAAGCGGTTGAGGTAGTGTGCGCGTATTAGGGCGTAAAACCAAGTTAAAACCGAAAACTGCCAGTTCGGGTACATACTGGCCAGTTTCGGGAAAGTGGAAATTTGAGGCCCTTGGAGGCCGAATTTGGAGAAACTTAAAACATGAAAGTTGTTTTGAACGGTTTTTTCTAGAGGACTACGCAAACAGTTTTCAAAAATAAGGTTCCAAAGGCCTTCGTTTTCACAAAAACCCCAGCCTGGGTGGTCAGTCCCAGTTTGCACGACCAGCCAGTTTCAAATGAAAACTGACAAGGATACAGGCGGAACTGGATTTTTCACAAAACATGAAAGTTTTAGGATTTTTCGAGAGCTACAACTTTTGTGAAGACAACTTTTTCAAAATCGGAATGAATTTTCAAACTGACACGGTTTTATAAAGACTGTACAGGGAATGGGAAATTCCTGCACAGGGTTTTCCAAAACAACACAGAAAAACTGTATTTTTGCACAACACCAATGTTCTGACTGTGGAGACTGTTCCAACGATAGTTTTCAGTATTCAAAGATTTTTATGAGGCTTTATTTTAAGAACCTCAAATTTTTATAAGATAATTAAAGGTTTTGAGCTTAATTCACCAAATTTTTCCAGGATAAGGAAAAAGGGATTTTTAAGCCAAAGTTTTGTAACAAGACGATGATGGACGATAATCGGGAAGGATACCCGAGTTACTGGACGGGGTCCAAAGCCCAAGGTTGACTTAGGATAATTGAACTAAGTTTGACTACCTCAAGGGTTACTCAAGGTAACCCAATAAGGTATTAAGATTAGGTTTGGATCTTAAACCCAAAAGGATTATAATTACAGATGACCAGGCATAGGCCAAGGTTAGGATGATACCTAACCCTATTCACATATGATGGGGTTAATACCCAAGGTTACCTTAAGTAACCAAGTAAGTCATCATGAGTTATAGGGGGGACATATAACTAAGACTATGAATGAGTATTGGTCAGGTCACCAACATTTTATAGGATCCTTAAAATATATTCTTTTTTTTAATAGCAGGAGATAACATGCCGCTGTGTCCAAACCAGAAGCGGCACATTAGTGGACGTAGTAAACGAGGTAAGTACAAACCTCACCTACAGTATGGGAAATAGTAAGCTATTTTCAAATATATAATATGTTCCATGTATGCCATTTTATGCTATGCTATACTATGCTATGTATGCCATGTATAGCAAATGTTAAGTATGATTTATGATATAGTGACATCATAAAGCATGTTCACTAATATTAAACCACATGGTAAGATAAATCAAGTAAGGTATCGTACCAACCTCCCGTGATCGTGGAGGCTACATGTTCAAGTTAAGTTATGATTATCAACCTCTTGATAATACTTGAGGGTATATGATAATCAACCTTCTGTGATCGTGAAGGGTCAAGTTTATGTTTTCCCAGAATTGTTAGGGACCTTGCAAACCCTAACTTTGTCTGGAGGCTGCGCGCTTTTGGTACGTACACTATGGGCCCACATGTTAAGACAATATAATAAGTTCAAGAATTAAGTCTATAATGAAGCATAAGACATTTAATCAATCATAAATGGATCATGCATAAATTACATGATGATTGATATGTTTAAAATGTTATTGTGAGATTATGTTTGTACTTGCTGGGCGAAAGCTCATCAGATATTTCATACTGTAGGTAAAAGCAAGATGCCTGCAGCTTTACTTGGTGGGCCATGGAGACGATGCAGCAAGTAAAGGGCGGTGTGGGATACCACTACGCAGATTTTTCCGCAAACTCTTTAAGTTATGTATTAGTACATGTATGATCAAGTGATATGTAAGAGGTATTTGAAAAACCTCAATTTGTTTAAAAGGTTATGTGTTACCTTTTAATCAGTTTAAAGTAATGGTTAGGCATGATGGAGTTTACCCATATGGACAAGTTTATTTAAGTTGTGTTTAAGAAAAAAAAAATTTATTCTGAAATTTTCTGTTAGATCAAGCATTAGAAACTAAGAAATACACGTCTATGTAGTCGGCCCTACGTGGATGGTGTAATTCGGGTCGTTACAAATGTAACACCCCCTAGCCAGTTTAGCCTTTAACTAAACCTAACTAGAACATGTCACTAATCCATACATTCATAAAATTTTACGATAACACAGAAACATAGTAAAGCCAAGATAGTTGTATGATAAGATATTAATATAAAACATTTACAGACTCTCCATCAAAGTTTAGTAAAAAAAAAAAATGATGAGTTGGTATTACAACTATCCCATATTATTAGCACTATCTCAAAACATAACTTTTTCTACTTTAGGCCACAGAGTTCTTTGATAATCATTTTTTTTTTCATGAAACAACTTTAATTTAGAATGTACATAGGTTCTGTGACATTTAGTTCCCAAAAGAGGTTCAGCCCGCCATTATGTTGCTTCCTCATTCTTTTTTTTCTCACCTGTGCCATGAAACTTTAAAGTGAGCTAAAAGCCCAGTAAGCGGAACATAGTTAAATACAAAACCTTTAAACTACAATCTATATCTAAAATACAGTTTTCAATGAATTTTGAATCTTCTTACGGCATATAGAAATCCAAATCAACATTTAAAACATATCATGAAAACCCTTGAGATATGGCACAAATTGGGCTTAAGCCACAGAATCATTTACCATTCATTTCCTTTAGGTTTGGCCAAACACTTTCATTACTGACATTGGGATCCCAAACGTTGGTATCAGTCATGTCCATTTCGGTGGGTATCCGTGGGTATCAGTCAGTCCCAATGACATCATTATAATGGGTTTACACATTCCATAGATATTCCCATCATTTTATAGGCCACATCTAGAACTTTACAAACCTTTAAAACATTATAAACCTGTCATAAAAGCTTTCATTAAACTATACTTTCCTACTTGCAAATCATACCCTTTCCAATGAAGGGAAACATTATATCCATAGTCTCATTTGAAATGTTAAACATTTGTCAAAAACATTAAAACGCTATATCATATACTTTTCAAGTTTCTATGACACAGTAAGTAGAATTCCTACTTACCTCTTTAAAATTGAATTTCCGCAGAGAAATTGACTCCACCGTATCGAGGAAGTTGATCGTGCTTGTCCTAAGATCCATGATCAAGACATTTTATATTTAAAAATATCATCAATCCATTTCCAGTCATATAAAATAGAAATATATGTATTATAGTATCACTTTTCAACGTTTTAAACCATTTAAGGTCCTTTAGGACAAATTCTAAGTACAAACAAATTCTTTACCTAGTGGCTGTCCACCAATTTCCAGCTACAGAACCCAACTTTTGAAAATTCACCAAAAATCCGTTTTACAACATTTTCACGTGAAATTTTGTGGGGAGCAAGATTCATATGTATACTTTAACTTCACAAAATTTCAACTTCAAATACAGGGTATAAACAGAGAAATGAAACTCGAAATCCTACTGCCCTGTTTTAGAAATCTCAGTCAAACATTTTCACAAACAACTTCTATGCCACTTCATAAAATACGTTAAAAACAATCAATCTCTTTTCCAATCAGACCTCACAATGCTTTACATCTCAAATAACATAGAACCATCAAGAATCTTGAATAAAATCAGAAATTACACATTTAGATAAGAAATCACATCACACTTTAACATAAAACTATCTCAAGTAATTTAAATCACACACAAATTAAAACCTCATATTTCCAGCTTTGATTAGCTTCAAAATCCATTAAAAATCCTAATTTAAACTGACCTTTGATAGCTTATAAGATTCGGACCCCAAAAGTGATGCCAAACTCCACCTTAAGCTCAACTAGCTTGAAAGAAAAATGGGTTTTTATGGAAATCCGAGAATGAGCTTTTGAATGAAGCTTAGTCTTGATTTGTTTTGTGGTTTAGGAGGGAAAAGAAGGTCTTAATATGGAGTAGATCAATTGTTGGAGTTTTGTGTTTTGTGTTTTGTGGTTTTTTTTTATTTTTTTATTTTTTTATTTTATTATTATTTTGAACTTAGAAGGGTTTCCAAACCAACGAGAGAGATGAGGGAGATGGAATTTTGGTTATCAGCCTAATATCACCTAAGGATAGCTGTAAAACAATTATAAAGACAGCAGCAAAACCAACTTTTAAAAATTACATAAAATATCCAAAAGAATATAAAATTATGCTATATCCTTAAAAATATATTTTCTTTGCAAATAAGTCCATAGAAAATTTAATAAAATTCATTTAAAAAATATATTCTACAACTTTAGATTACCATTCTTATACAAACAATCTTATGGATAAAGCACATTGATCAACTTCACTTCCGGCAGTTGTCAACTCTCTTCTGCACAGTTACTTAAAATGTAATTAAACAATTTCAGTAGCACATAAATACTAAAAAAAAACTCATAAAAATGATTAACATAACTACTAATGAGCGCTTAATAATAATACTAATAAGATACTAAACATATTTGTTAAACTTAGTTATTTTAAATTAATTAAGCTCGGCATTACAGTGAACACCGTTTTAGCAATTTTCTATATCTAATTATTTATGCCTTATTTCCTAGGAGGAAAAGGTTGGAGATATTAGATGAAGAAAAGGAGTGAATATGATTTTCAAATCATCCACTGGCGGAGGGAAACCAATACAAATATATAGGCAAATGACGATAAACTATGTATGGTGTAGTTTTGATTCAAACTTGTGACCCCCTTATAAAGAAAACTTCTAGCTCCACCACTGAAATCATCCATAGAACTGCAATTTTGATTCCATGAAAAATACATAGATTGAACGAGAAAATTCATGTTAAACACAAAAAGAAAAAAAAAATCCATCCTTAATCTCTATTTTTTCATCTAAGTTCCTACATCACCTTCTAATATATTTAGTTTCTCTTCTTTCTATCAAACACAATCTTAGTGATATTATCTAACAAGTTATAACTTATTGTTATTTACCGAAAAAGAAATTTTAATTTATTGTTTTTTTTAGCTGATGACTTGTGTGATACAATCATTTTTATGAACTTGAAGGTAGCAGAATCAAACTCAATACATTATGGTGGAAATCATATACGAAATTAAATATTAAATTATACCCATAATGTTACGTGATTCATCGTTTTGTTATATTTGTTTGTAGTTAAACATCTCATCGTGTGCTTATTTGTAATTTACATGTAAACTAGATTAACCAAAAACTAAAAAAATAAAAAAATACCATGTGGGTATGAGCATTGTATGTTTTCAGCAAGCAACTTTTCCAAGGATCAATGACTAATCAAAACTTATAAGTTTCTTAAACGTGGAAATATTTATTCGTTTTTTTTATTATTATTTTACATAAAAAGGTTGATTTTTGGGTTCGTTTGGGACCAGCTCCAATCTCCATCTCTAAATGCTATTTTATTTTTATTTTTTTAATTCAAAATTACTTATTACTATTCATATTTCCAAATGTCCACGGTGAACTCAAACTTTAAAATTACATAATTTTTTAATTTTAAATCGAAATAAGATGATTATTATGTCAAAAAATGCCCAACAACAAGAAAAACAAAACAAAATCCATTTTGCATTTTTTCTGTACACTTTCAAAATTTTGAATTATTTTCTATATCACAACACGCATTTCCAACAGAACCTTTAAAACTCCGTTTCCAACCTAACCTCCAAAACTCCGTCTCCAAACGGGCCCGAACTAAAAATTTTATCGAAAACTAAAATTAATATTTGTTGTCAGGTTGTTAAAAAAATAATTATACAAAAAATATATTTTTAGAGTCTCATTTTAAAATATGTCCACTTTTTGATAATATTATGCAAATGACTATTTAAAATTAAAAAAAAAAAAAAAAAAAAAAAAAAAAAAAAAAAACAAAAAACGACAACAACAACAATTGCTTGTAGTACCCATTTTTCCCTTTTACTATATTTAACATCATTTTCCTTCATTATAATTCATATTTTTTTCTTATTTTTTTTTTTTATAAATATTATATCTTTATTTTAGTGACTAGTTCATTATTATAATAATAGCTTATTTAACATCATTTTCCTTCATTATAATTCATATTTTTTCTTATTATTTTTATAAATATTATATCTTTATTTTAGTGACTAGTTCTTTATTATAGTGATAGCTTATTAGCATAATTAAGGTTTTTTTTATTAACATATTTCTTCAGTATGATTTTGATTTCTTAGAAAGCTTCTTTTTTTGTTTTTTTAGTATGATTTAGGTTTTTAATGATTATTTATTTATTTATTTATTTGTTATTGCTATTGTTTTAACATTTTGTTTCCAAAGTCTAAATGTATGATGGAATTGTTTATTTCTTTATGATAATTACTATATCATTATGATGTTTTTTAAAATGTGTTATGCTTTTTTTCTTTTCTTTATGGTAATATTATATCATTATGATGTCGTTTTCTTTATAATAATTACTATATCATTATGAATTTTTAGGTTTTAAAGTGTTTCATATTTCTTTACAATATCTATTTAATTTTTTTATATTTCGTTGTGAATTTTATCTTAATGATAAATTATTTATTATAATAATTGTTTTTCATGTATCATATAGTTAATATCAGTTATGGTCATTTTTTCTTTCTAATAAAGCAAGTAAAATGGTCTTTTTTCCTTTTATAAAATATTTGTTTAGTTTTACATTTTTTTTTTAGAGATTTTTTCTTTCCTTTTTTAATCAATTCTTAATTTGTTTAGTTTTAATTTTTAATGAAAGGGTAATGTGTTCTTTATAAGTATCAATTTAGACATTAAAAAAAAATGGACATTTTTTAACTCATAACCTTAGTTCCTTTTTATTTTGGTTGGATCAATATTTAGATACGGATGTAACTTTATTCTATGAGTAGTACCCCACGCTACATCAACTTACATGTATGAATGGTTACTGACTCGCTGTTAGAGCCTGATTCAGTGCTATAACATGAGGCTTAATAGAAGAGCTGTAGCCATTATCATAATATTTAGACCAAAGCATAACACCTCCATAATTGGGAGAGTAGTGTTTGATGATTGGCAACACTTGCGATATGAGCACATCTGGGGGAATATAGCCACTCCCGGCGGCCTCCGGAGACGCGGGCAAGCCTAAAAATATCTTGTCAGCGTGGATCCATGTCCATGCGTTCCAAAAACTGAACAGATTGGCTACATTGCCAGAATATTGGCAAGGAGGGTCGTTGTAGAATTGGATCCAAACATAGTCAAATAGGCCGGTGCTTAGTGCAGTGCCTAGCCATGGATTTGGTAAGGGACATTGTGGAGCTGCACTTAAGATGATGGATTCGTCACCCTTTTAGTGCCTTGGCAAGTACATCCCAGTACAATGTTGTGCCTCCCTCAATGTCGAAATCGATCCCATCCAGAACTGCATCACCTAAAGGCCTTGAGTACGATTGGCCTCCGAGAAAGTTGTTCCATAGATACTCTGCAACTCCCCTACACGGTATAAGGGGGGAAAAAACTAATGACATTATTCTTTGAAAAAAACAAAACAAAACAAAACAAAAACAAAACAAAACTTCAAACATCAAAATTTAAATATGAACTACATTATTTTCTAAATTCACAATATTTGTCAAATTATGAACTTCAAATATTTTTTCAATTTTTCTACATTTTGTACCCTAAATTTGGTATGCTTCGATGTCATCGCTCAAAGCAACGCACCCATTTGTCATCGGGTCACAGTGGCCAAAGTGGCTAGAAAAGCAATGTTCATCATTCCATAATTGGTTATATGAACCTCACTAAGCCAATATCTGGTAAGAATGAAAGAAAACAAGAGGAAAAGAAAAAATAAAAAGTGAAAGAAAATAAGAGGTTGAGAAAATATTTTAGTTTCAGTTTAGGTTGTTTGATAGAAAAGAATAACATAAAATAAAAATAAAAATAAAAGTTATACAATTACTATTATATCCACTTATTTGTACTATTTTAATTTAAAAATAAAAACAAAATTGTAATTTTAATCATTATTGAGTGATTTTTGTTTTCCACAACGTTGGAGCCATGAAATTTGGTAGGCTCCACTAGAATTATTTTCCATCATATTTTCCTTTCCATCCTTTATTCCTTCTTACTAAACAAACACATTTTCATTTTCCATTCAATTTTCCCCCACTTCCTTCCTTCCTATTTTTCATCATATGAAACAAAGCATAAGAGAAATCATGTTGGTAGTGAACAAGTCTTATGTCAAACGTTCTAAGAGAGAACCAAAATGTCCATGATTTCGTTATCTGTCTCGAAAAAAGTCAATTTCTTCCATTGATTAATTGTTAACACTACTACAACTAGTTCCTTCAATTTATTTTTTGGAAGGTCAAATGATGTCAAATTCCTTAAAAAATGATTTTAAATTTTAGTAATAATTTGAGGGCCAGATTATCTTTTTAACGGTCGAAGATAATTTCAGCAAGACATATCATGTTAATCTTTGACTTATCTTATTGAAAGTAAAAAAAACTGTAACTACTATAGATAAAGCAATAATCATGAGGTGTGCTCTTTAAGGGGGCAAACCAACAAATCACCCTAACACCCTAAAAACTATCCAAACAAAAACAATTTAAAACAACTGACTAATAAAGTCAAGAACTAATAGAATCTGACATCATAAATAACAGCCGAAGCTAATATTATTGATTTTGTCGTTGTTACTTTATTATTATTAGTATTATTTTTATTACTACTGCTGCTTCTACTATTATTCTTATTACTATTACGTACTACTCCTCTTATTAGGAAAAATCTAAAATGTGAGTCTTGCGGGTTTTTTTTTTTTTTTCCCCTAAATCCAATGTGTTTGACCCTTGTTTTATAATTTAAAAATTATCCCCGAGTCCTAAAATTATCCCCTAAATTTTCAAAAAGAGTTTAAAAAATATATATTTAACTGGTTAAATTATTACAAATGTCATAAATATCCTTTATATTCAAATATTTAAGCATTGTCTTCAATATTAATAAATTAAAATTTAACTAAAGCCAAACAGATATCAATAAAATAAGTTAAAAAATTTCATTAAAAAAATCCATTTAACCATGTTTCTTTTTGAGCAGTTCAGCTACAGCAAGAAAGGATAACTAAGCAGCACCCTGTCGATTATTTATACCATAAATTAGATTTTTCAATTTTGTTTGCGCGCGCAGCGAACTATTTCTGCTTTCACGAAAGAGATTATAGGGCTAATCAACGAGATAGAGACAAATCCATTTTTATTTTTGGATTTTTTATTTTTAAATTTTATTTAGTTTTTTTTAATCATTAAGGCATACATTATATGTAAACATTAATTTCTAAGGACATTTTGGTCTTTCAAAAACATTTACCAATTAGAAGGGGTTCTTCTTCTTTTTTTTTTTTTCTTTTTTTTTTTTTTAATTTTTAAACTTAGTTGATATTGTTGGGATCATTTGTTGTTGTTGTTGTTGTTGACTATGTGTGAGTGAGGTGAAGACGACTATGTGTGAGTGAAGTGAATACTTCTAGGTTTATAAGTGCCGAGTTTTCCAAACTATGTGTGAGTGAAGACTTCCAGGTTTTTAAGTGCCACGAGTTTTCCTCCAGTCAATAACTGTTCAGAAGTTGTAATTTAATGTGGGGTGAAAACTTCCAGGTTTATAAGTATCACGAGTTTTCCTTTAGTTAACAACTGTCTGGAAGTTATAATTTAACAAGGTGTTTACTTATGTGTCCACAAAGATTACTTTGCTTAAAAACCCTTGTGGTCGATCTGTCTTATTGGATTATTGTGTATTCTTGTTTGTCTGAATACCAAAAAAAAATTTCTTAAAAAAAATAATAAAAAGAAAAACTAACGTCAACAAAATATCTTATCATAACCCAACCTTATTTCCTTTTTACCTTTGGTGGATCAATATTTACATACGGATGTAGCTTTATTTTATAAGTAGTACCCCACGCTACATCGACTATACATGTATGCATAGTTACTGACTCGCTATTAAGCCTGATCCAGTGCTAAGACATGAGGCTTAATAGCAGAGCTGTAGCCTTTATCATAAAATTTAGACCAAAGCATAACACCTCCATACTTGGGAGAGCGTTTGATATTTGGCAACACTTCCGATATGAGCTTATCTGGGGGAATATAGCCACTCCCGGCAGCCGCCGGAGCCGCGGGCAAGCCTAAAAATATCTTGCCAGCGGGGACCGATGTCCAATATGTGTTCCAATATCTCAACAGATTGGCTGCATTGCCAGAATATTGGCAAGGAGGGTTGTTGTAGAATTGGACCCAAACATAGTTAAATACGCCGGTGTTTATTGCAGTGCCCATCCATGCATCTGGGTAGGGACATTGTGGAGCTGCACTTAAGATGATGGACTGGCTATACCCTTTTAGTGCCTTGGCAAGTACATCCCAATGCAATGGTGTGCCTCCCTCAATGTCGAAATCGATACCATCCAGAACTGCATCACCTAAAGGCCTCGAGTTCGATTGGCCTCCGAGAAAGTTGTTCCATAGATACTTTGCAACTCCCCTGTACGGTATAGGGGGAAAAACTAATGACATTATTCTTAAAAAATAAATAAAAAATAAAAAATAAAAAATAAAAACCTAAACATAACTTCAAACATCAAAATCTAAATCAGCCTAACGATGAACACAAATAAAGGTACAAGCTCTTATAGTTAGTAAAATCTCTTAACGCTGTAAGATGGAAAAGGGGAAAAAAAAAATAAAAAAAAAATTGGGGAGGAGGTAACATTTTGAACTTCTAAGAATGGTGACATTTTTAATTTTGGTGTGATAATCTTTTGTTGTTGGTTTCATTACTAAAAATTGACAGTGTATCCTTAGTCCTACGTACGCCACTTTCAAAACATTGTACTCGGTCGTCGTCCATAATCACAGTATCAGCATCACCAATGGTAAATCCAGTTTGATGTCTTTGTGATATTTAAAGGCTCTTAAATTTTTTTTTTAATTATGGTCTTAGTGCTGATACAAAGAGCATGCTTGTGTGCATTTCTTGTTGAGTTGTGGTGTCTAATTATTATTCTGACATACGTCTTGTTCATTAAGAGTAGTTTTAGGATTTTATACTTGTAAGGTTGATTAGTTAACCTAGTTTTCTTTACAAATAGAGGGCACGTAAATAGAGTTGATCAATAAAGTCGTTAGAGAAAGGGAAATTTATGTATATATATATATATATATATAGAAAGTTTCTTTTATAAGCACTTGATCATCATGAATAAATATTGTTGCATGTAGCAACAGCTGAAATTAAAGGGATGTAATCTCAATTAAAGAAAACAAATACAAATCTTGTGAGTTCATATTCATTTATTTTCTTCTACAATTTTTAAGGCTCTTAAAAAATTTGTAATTAGAGTGTCTAATTCTCAACATCCAAAAGCAAAAGGAGAAGCAAAACAATTACCTAGCATCATCTGCAGAAGAAAGGTAGTAGCTACCAGCACCACCACCAATGGAAAGCAAGACCTTGATCCCCCGGCTATGGCAAGCTTTGATGTCGGAGGTCAAAAAAGCGCAACCATTATTCGTCGGGTCACAGTGGCCAGCAAGGTTGATCAATGGGGTCTGGCCATTGCCAAAAGTGGCTAGAAAAGCAATGACCACTATTCCATAGTTGCCTGTGGCACAAGTTTCTGCCAAGCTTCCTTCATTTCCGTTCTGGCCCCAGTAGATGACGATCGTTCCCGCATTAGAGAGGCTAATTGTGGCAGTGAACACGAGGAAGATCAGTGTTAATGGGGCTGAGAATTTGCATGCCATGGTGGAAAAACAAAAGTGCTAATCTTGTTTAGGGTTTTGTGTTTGCTCAACAATTCCGAAGTTATGTCATTTTTATAGGCAAATTTAGGAACCAATTTCCTTCTAGCCTAAACCATACGTGGAATTAAGAGACGAGTTTTTAGAATTCTCATTATTTTGTCGTGTCTTTTAGTGGTTATATGAGCCCCACTAAGAGAAATCGTACTGCTAATGAACAGGTTTAATGTTAAACGTACCAAAAGAGAACCAAATTAATGTCCATGATTTCGTACTCTGCCGCAAAAGAAAGTCAATTATTTCTTCCACTTATGAGTTATTACCATTAAAGGTTAAATGAAGTGAATTCTGTAACAAATGAATTAAAATATTTTAGTTTTGTTCTTAATTATTATTCTTCCAAAGTGTCAAGGACTTGCTAGACTACTCACATTGATTCTCCAAATGTCTTATCATGTGGGACTTATTCGGTACTAGGAAAAAGTTGGAGGAACAGAAATAAGAGGAGTAGTAAATAAGTTTCATGACTTACGGTTGTTTAATAGGAGAGATTAAAAGAAGGAATTGATTGAATATGAGATTTTAAATGGGGATTAG
Source organism: Ficus carica (assembly GCA_009761775.1). Taxonomy (NCBI): domain Eukaryota; kingdom Viridiplantae; phylum Streptophyta; class Magnoliopsida; order Rosales; family Moraceae; genus Ficus; species Ficus carica. Next base: position 7,369,537 of record CM019748.1, on the reverse strand, counting down.
GAAGATTGGAGGAGGAAATTCCTGTTAAACACAGGGGGGAGGGGTGTGTTGGGAATTGACCCTTAATCTCTATTTTCTCCTACAGATATTTTATCTATTCATCTGTACCCCGCTATATATTTCATGGGGGACAGGTCCAGCTCCTTATGACCTTGTACAATTTTCTATTAATTTTCATTAATTAGCTTATGAATCAATTTTTGTCCCCTATAAGTTCCTACTCGAAACGTGTATTACAATTAGTCAATCATTGAATATTTGGATTGAGATTTTTTATTTTCAATCATGGTACTTTGTACTGTAAATTTTGTTTCTTGTTGGCCCTAATTAATTATTGATGTTATTTACTTGTGTTTTAAACAAGCTCTTTAGTTGGTAAATAATTTGTCATTTTGGTACAATGTCGGTATTATTATATTTGAAAATTTTGAAATCTATTAGCAAATTAGGTAATAAAGATATCATATACTGAGGAGGATACTTTAGAAATTGACCTTTGCAGCATTATTAATTACTAAAATTTTGCGCATACTTTGTTTAATAGTAATTTCAACAACGACAATACACGACAAATAGGGATTAATGCCTAAGAAAAATGAGAGTAGACTATTAATAATAGTAATAATAATAAAAATAAATAAATAAATAAGAGAGGTCATCTACAAAACTCGTTCCTTTAATTTATTTTTTCACACAAAAAAAAGGGTAAACTTCTGTGACATTTATGAATTGATGAATTGATTTTTATTCTACTGCAATTTTCTTTTCTGGACATTTAAAAATGCCGCAATTAAAAACGACATTAGCTAGTGGGGGCTTTACAGAAGTGCCACAAAAGCTTTGGCCAGTTTTTTTTTTTTTTTTTTTTTTTTTTTTTTTTTTTCATGACAGTTTTATTTTGCCACTGAAAACCATGATTTTTGTAGTGAATTTGGAAGGGGAAATGAAGTGAATTCCATACTTTTAAAATTTCAGCTTTGTTTTGTGTATTAATTATTCTTCCAAAGGTGTTCGTGAACTTACTTGTTCGACTATTCATTGATTTCTTATGTCTAAAAACACATTTTTGATGCACAATAATGAAAAATGAATCAGACCTATAAACCATACGTTACTACACCCACTTTCTATTACTTTATATGACGGTGAACACCGTTTTAGCAATTTTCTATATCTAAGTCTTTATGCCTTATTTCGTAGGAGGAAAAGGTTGGAGATATTAGATGAAGAAAAGGAGTGAATATGATTTTCAAATCATCCACTGGCGGAGGGAAACCAAATACAAAAATATAGGTAAATGACGATAAACTATGTATGGTTCAAACTTAAAATTAAAGAAAACTTCTAGCTCCACCACTGAAATCATCCACAGAACTGCAAATTTGATTCCACGAAAATTACATAGATTGAACGAGAAAATTCATGTTAAACACAAAAAGGAAAAAAAAAATTTCCATCCTTAATCTCTATTTTTTCATCTAAGTTCCTACATCACCTTCAAATATATTTAGTTTCTCTTCTTTCTATCAAACACAATCTTAGTGATATTATCTAACAAGTTATAACTTATTGTTATTTACCGGAAAAGAAATTTAAATTTATTGTTTTTTCTTTTAGCTGATGACTTATGCGATACTATCATTTTTATGAACTTGAAGGTAGCATATTCAAACTCAATATATTATGGTGGAAACCATATATGAAATTAAATATTAAATTATACCCATAATGTTACGTGATGCATCGTTTTGCTATATTTGTTTGTAGTTAAACATCTCATCTTGTGCTTATTTGTAATTTACATGTAAACTAGATTAACCAAAAAATAAAAAAATAAAAAAATACCATGTGGGTATGAGCTTTGTAATGTTTACAGCAAGCAACTTTTCCAAGGATCAATGACTAATCAAAACTTATAAGTTTCTTAAACGTGGAAATCTTTATTCGTTTTTTTTTTTTAATTATTATTTTACATAAAAAGGTTGATTTTTGGGTTCGTTTATGGCCATCTCCAACCTCCATCTCCAAATGCTATTTTATTTTATTTTTTTTTCAATTCAAAATTACTTATTCTATTCACATTTTCAAATGTCCACGGTAAACTCAAACTTTAAAATTACATAATTTTTTTATTTTAAATCGAAATAAGATGATTATTATATCAAAAAATGTCCAACGACAAGAAAAACAAAACAAAATCCATTTTGCATTTTTTCTGCACACTTTCAAAATTTTGAACTATTTTCTATATCACAACACGCATTTCCAACAGAACCTCTAAAACTCCGTTTCCAACCTAACCTCCAAAACTCCGTCTCCAAACGGGCCTGAACTAAAAATTTTATCGAAAACTAAAATTAATATTTTGTTGTCAGGTTGTTTAAGAAATAATTATACAAAAAGTATATTTTTAGAGTCTTATTTTAAAATATGTCCACTTTTTGATAATATTATGCAAATGACTATTTAAAAAAAAAAAAACAACTGCTTGTAGTACCCATTTTTCTCTTTAACTATATTTAACATCATTTTCCTTCATTATAATTCATATTTTTTTCTTATTTTTTTTTTTTATAAATATTATATCTTTATTTTAGTGACTAGTTCATTATTATAATAATAGCTTATTTAACATCATTTTCCTTCATTATAATTCATATTTTTTTCTTATTATTTTTATAAATATTATATCTTTATTTTAGTGACTAGTTCTTTATTATAGTGATAGCTTATTAGCATAATTAAGGTTTTTTTTATTAACATATTTCTTCAGTATGATTTTGATTTCTTAGAAAGCTTCTTTTTTTGTTTTTTTTAGTATGATTTAGGTTTTTAATGATTATTTATTTATTTATTTATTTGTTATTGCTATTGTTTTAACATTTTGTTTCCAAAGTCTAAATGTATGATGGAATTGTTTATTTCTTTATGATAATTACTATATCATTATGATGTTTTTTAAAATGTGTTATGCTTTTTTTCTTTTCTTTATGGTAATATTATATCATTATGATGTCGTTTTCTTTATAATAATTACTATATCATTATGAATTTTTTAGGTTTTAAAGTGTTTCATATTTCTTTACAATATCTATTTAATTTTTTTATATTTCGTTGTGAATTTTATCTTAATGATAAATTATTTATTATAATAATTGTTTTTCATGTATCATATAGTTAATATCAGTTATGGTCATTTTTTCTTTCTAATAAAGCAAGTAAAATGGTCTTTTTTCCTTTTATAAAATATTTGTTTAGTTTTACATTTTTTTTTTTAGAGATTTTTTCTTTCCTTTTTTAATCAATTCTTAATTTGTTTAGTTTTAATTTTTAATGAAAGGGTAATGTGTTCTTTATAAGTATCAATTTAGACATTAAAAAAAAATGGACATTTTTTAACTCATAACCTTAGTTCCTTTTTATTTTGGTTGGATCAATATTTAGATACGGATGTAACTTTATTCTATGAGTAGTACCCCACGCTACATCAACTTACATGTATGAATGGTTACTGACTCGCTGTTAGAGCCTGATTCAGTGCTATAACATGAGGCTTAATAGAAGAGCTGTAGCCATTATCATAATATTTAGACCAAAGCATAACACCTCCATAATTGGGAGAGTAGTGTTTGATGATTGGCAACACTTGCGATATGAGCACATCTGGGGGAATATAGCCACTCCCGGCGGCCTCCGGAGACGCGGGCAAGCCTAAAAATATCTTGTCAGCGTGGATCCATGTCCATGCGTTCCAAAAACTGAACAGATTGGCTACATTGCCAGAATATTGGCAAGGAGGGTCGTTGTAGAATTGGATCCAAACATAGTCAAATAGGCCGGTGCTTAGTGCAGTGCCTAGCCATGGATTTGGTAAGGGACATTGTGGAGCTGCACTTAAGATGATGGATTCGTCACCCTTTTAGTGCCTTGGCAAGTACATCCCAGTACAATGTTGTGCCTCCCTCAATGTCGAAATCGATCCCATCCAGAACTGCATCACCTAAAGGCCTTGAGTACGATTGGCCTCCGAGAAAGTTGTTCCATAGATACTCTGCAACTCCCCTACACGGTATAAGGGGGGAAAAAACTAATGACATTATTCTTTGAAAAAAACAAAACAAAACAAAACAAAAACAAAACAAAACTTCAAACATCAAAATTTAAATATGAACTACATTATTTTCTAAATTCACAATATTTGTCAAATTATGAACTTCAAATATTTTTTCAATTTTTCTACATTTTGTACCCTAAATTTGGTATGCTTCGATGTCATCGCTCAAAGCAACGCACCCATTTGTCATCGGGTCACAGTGGCCAAAGTGGCTAGAAAAGCAATGTTCATCATTCCATAATTGGTTATATGAACCTCACTAAGCCAATATCTGGTAAGAATGAAAGAAAACAAGAGGAAAAGAAAAAATAAAAAGTGAAAGAAAATAAGAGGTTGAGAAAATATTTTAGTTTCAGTTTAGGTTGTTTGATAGAAAAGAATAACATAAAATAAAAATAAAAATAAAAGTTATACAATTACTATTATATCCACTTATTTGTACTATTTTAATTTAAAAATAAAAACAAAATTGTAATTTTAATCATTATTGAGTGATTTTTGTTTTCCACAACGTTGGAGCCATGAAATTTGGTAGGCTCCACTAGAATTATTTTCCATCATATTTTCCTTTCCATCCTTTATTCCTTCTTACTAAACAAACACATTTTCATTTTCCATTCAATTTTCCCCCACTTCCTTCCTTCCTATTTTTCATCATATGAAACAAAGCATAAGAGAAATCATGTTGGTAGTGAACAAGTCTTATGTCAAACGTTCTAAGAGAGAACCAAAATGTCCATGATTTCGTTATCTGTCTCGAAAAAAGTCAATTTCTTCCATTGATTAATTGTTAACACTACTACAACTAGTTCCTTCAATTTATTTTTTGGAAGGTCAAATGATGTCAAATTCCTTAAAAAATGATTTTAAATTTTAGTAATAATTTGAGGGCCAGATTATCTTTTTAACGGTCGAAGATAATTTCAGCAAGACATATCATGTTAATCTTTGACTTATCTTATTGAAAGTAAAAAAAACTGTAACTACTATAGATAAAGCAATAATCATGAGGTGTGCTCTTTAAGGGGGCAAACCAACAAATCACCCTAACACCCTAAAAACTATCCAAACAAAAACAATTTAAAACAACTGACTAATAAAGTCAAGAACTAATAGAATCTGACATCATAAATAACAGCCGAAGCTAATATTATTGATTTTGTCGTTGTTACTTTATTATTATTAGTATTATTTTTATTACTACTGCTGCTTCTACTATTATTCTTATTACTATTACGTACTACTCCTCTTATTAGGAAAAATCTAAAATGTGAGTCTTGCGGGTTTTTTTTTTTTTTTTTTTTTCCCCTAAATCCAATGTGTTTGACCCTTGTTTTATAATTTAAAAATTATCCCCGAGTCCTAAAATTATCCCCTAAATTTTCAAAAAGAGTTTAAAAATATATATTTAACTGGTTAAATTATTACAAATGTCATAAATATCCTTTATATTCAAATATTTAAGCATTGTCTTCAATATTAATAAATTAAAATTTAACTAAAGCTAAACAGATATCAATAAAATAAGTTAAAAAATTTCATTAAAAAAATCCATTTAACCATGTTTCTTTATGAGCAATTCAGCTACCGCAAGAAAGGATAACTAAGCAGCACCCTGTCGATTATTTATACCATAAATTAGATTTTTCAATTTTGTTTGCGCGCGCAGCGAACTAGTTCTGCTTTCACGAAAGAGATTATAGGGCTAATCAACGAGATAGAGACAAATCCATTTTTATTTTTGGATTTTTTAGTTTTAAATTTTATTTAGTTTTTTTAAATCATTAATGCATACATTATATGTAAACATTAATTTCTAAGGACATTTTTGGACTTTCAAAAACATTTACCAATTAGAAGGGGTTCTTCTTCTTTCTTTTTTTTTTTCTTTTTTTTTTTTAAATTTTTAAACTTAGTTGATATTGTTGGGATCATTTGTTGTTGTTGTTGTTGTTGTTGACTATGTGTGAGTGAGGTGAAGACGACTATGTGTGAGTGAAGTGAAGACTTCTAGGTTTATAAGTGCCGAGTTTTCCAAACTATGTGTGAGTGAAGACTTCCAGGTTTTTAAGTGCCACGAGTTTTCCTCCAATCAATAATTGTTCAGAAGTTGTAATTTAATGTGGGGTGAAAACTTCCAGGTTTATAAGTATCACGAGTATTCCTTTAGTTAACAACTGTCTGGAAGTTATAATTTAACAAGGGGTTTACTTATGTGTCCACAAAGATTACTTTGCTTAAAAACCCTTGTGGTCGATCTGTCTCATTGGATTATTGTGTATTCTTGCTTGTCTGAATACCAAAAAAATTTTCTTAAAAAAAATAATAAAAAAGAAAAACTAACGTCAACAAAATATCTCATCATAACCCAACCTTATTTCCTTTTTACTTTTGGTGGATCAAAATTTACATAAGGATGTGGCTTTATTTTATAAGTAGTACCCCACGCTACATCGACTTAACATGTATGCATAGTTACTGACTCGCTATTAAGCCTGATCCAGTGCTAAGACATGAGGCTTAATAGCAGAGCTGTAGCCTTTATCATAAAATTTAGACCAAAGCATAACACCTCCATACTTGGGAGAGCGTTTGATGTTTGGCAACACTTCCGATATGAGCTTATCTGGGGAAATATAGCCACTCCCGGCAGCCGCGGGCAAGCCTAAAAATATCTTGTCAGCGGGGACCGATGTCCAATATGTGTTCCAATATCTCAACAGATTGGCTGCATTGCCAGAATATTGGCAAGGAGGGTTGTTGTAGAATTGGACCCAAACCTAGTTAAATACGCCGGTGTTTATTGCAGTGCCCATCCATGCATCTGGGTAGGGACATTGTGGAGCTGCACTTAAGATGATGGACTTCCTATACCCTTTTAGTGCCTTGGCAAGTACATCCCAATGCAATGGTGTGCCTCCCTCAATGTCGAAATCGATGCCATCCAGAACTGCATCACCTAAAGGCCTCGAGTTCGATTGGCCTCCGAGAAAGTTGTTCCATAGATACTCTGCAACTCCCCAACACGGTATAGGGGGAAAAAGCTAATGACATTATTCTTAAAAAATAAATAAAAAATAAAAACCTAAACATAACTTCAAACATCAAAATCTAAATCAGCCTAAAGATGAACAGAAATAAAGGTACAAACTCTTATAGTTAGTAAAATCTCTTAACGCTGTAAGATGGAAAAAGGGAAAGAAAAAAAAAAGTTGGGGAGGAGGTAACATTTTCAACTTCTAAGAATGGTGACATTTTTAATTTTGGTGTGATATTCTTTTGTTGTTGGTTTCATTACTAAAAAAGGACAGTGTATCCTTATGTCCTACGTACGCCACTTTCAAAACATTGTACTCGGTCGTCGTCCATAATCACAGTGTCAGCATCACCAATGGTAAATTCAATTTGATGTCTTTGTGATATTTAAAGGCTCTTAATTTTTATTTTTTTTAATTATGGTCTTAGTGCTGATACAAAGAGCATGCTTGTGTGCATTTCTTGTTGAGTTGTGGTGTCTAATTATTATTCTGACATACGTCTTGTTCATTAAGAGTAGTTTTAGGATTTTATACTTGAAAGGTTGATTAGTTAACCTAATTTTCTTTACAAATAGAGGGCACTTAAATAGAGTTGATCAATAAAGTCGTTAGAGAAAGGGAAATTTATGTGTGTATATATATATATATATATATATATAGAAAGTTTCTTTTATAAGCACTTGATCATCATGAATAATTATTGTTGCAAGTAGCAACAGCAGAAATTAAAGGGATGTAATCTCAATTAAAGAAAACAATAAATACAAATCTTGTGAGTTCATATTCATTCATTTTCTTCTACAATTTTTAAGGCTCTTAAAAAATATGTAATTAGAGTGTCTAATTCTCAACATCCAAAAGCAAAAGGAGAAGCAAAACAAATACCTAGCATCATCTGCAGAAGAAAGGTAGTAGCTACCAGCACCACCACCAATGGAAAGCAAGACCTTGATCCCCCGCCTATGGCAAGCTTTGATGTCGGAGGTCAAAAAGCGCAACCATTATTCGTCGGGTCACAGTGGCCAGCAAGGTTGATCAATGGGGTCCGGCCATTGCCAAAAGTGGCTAGAAAAGCAATGACCACTATTCCATAGTTGCCTGTGGCACAAGTTTCTGCCAAACTTCCTTTGTTTCCGTTCTGGCCCCAGTAGATGACGATCGTTTCCGCATTAGAGAGGCTAATTGTGGCAGTGAACACGAGGAAGATCAGTGTTAATGGGGATGAGAATTTGCATGCCATGGTGGAAAACAAAAGTGCTAATCTTGTTTAGGGTTTTGTGTTTGCTCAACAATTCCGAAGTTGTCATTTTTATAGGCAAATAATTTGGAACCAATTTACTTCTAGCCTAATCCATACGTTGAATAAAGAGATGAGTTTTTAGAATTCTCATTATTTTGTCGTGTCTTTTAGTGGTTATATGAACCCCACTAAGAGAAATCGTATTGCTAGTGAACAAGTTTAATGTTAAACGTGCTAAAAGAGAACGAAATTAATGTCCATGATTTCGTACTCTGCCGCAAAAGAAAGTCAATTATATCTTCCACTTTTGAGTTATTACCATTACTACAACTAGTTCCTTCAATTTTACTATTTGGAAGGTTAAATGAAGTGAATTCAGTAACAAATGATTTAAAATATTTTAGTTTTGTCCTTAATTATTCTTCCAAAGTGTCAAGGACTTGCTAGACTACTCACAATGATTCTCCAAATGTCTTATCTGGTGGGACTTATTCGGTACTAGGAAAAAGTTGGAGGAACAGAAATAAGAGGAGTAGTAAATAAGTTTCATGACTTACGGTTGTTTGGTAGGAGAGATTAAACGAAGGAATTGATTGAATGTGAGATTTCAAATGGGGATTTGGAAGATTGGAGGAGGAAGTTCCTGTTAAACACAAAACGGGGGGAAATATTCACCGTTAATCTCTATTTTCTCATATAGATATTTTATCTATTCCCCGCAATATATTTCATGTGGGACATGTCCAGCTCCACATGACCTTGTACAATTTTCTATCAATTTTGAGTAATTAGCTTTTGCATTAATTTTTGTCCCCTGTAAGTTCCTACTCGAAACGTGTATTACCACTAGTCGATCGTTGAATATTTGGATTGAGATTTTTTATTTTCAATTATGGTACTTTGTACCAGTAAATTTTGTTTAATGTCGGCCCTAATGAATTAATGATGTTATTTACTTGTGTTTTAAACAACCCCTTCAATTTAGTAGTTGGTAAATAATTCGTTATTTAGGTACAATGTCTGTATTATTAGATTTGAAAATTTTAAAAATCACATCGCAAGTTAGGTGATGAAGAAATCATATACTGAGGAGGACACTTAAGAAATTAATTGACCTTTGCAGCATTATTAACTAGAATTTTGCGCATTCCTTCATTTAATTGTAATTTCAACAACGACAGTACAACAGTAAATAGGGATTTATGCATAAGAAAAATGAGAGTAGACTATTAAAAAAAAAAAAAGAGAGGGGTCATCTACGAAACTCGTTCCTTCAATTTATCTTTTCACGAAAAAAAAAAAAAAAGAGGAAAAAAGGTTAACCTTCTGTGACATTTATGAATTGATGAATTGATTTTTATTGTGCTGCAATTTCCTTTTCTGGACATTTAAAAACGCCGCAATTAAAAACGACATTAGCTAGTGGGGGCTTTACAAAAGTGTCACAAAAGCTTTGGCCAGTTTTTCACTCTTTCCTGGCAGTTTTATTTTGCCACTGAAAACCATGATTTTTGTAGTGAATTTGGAAGGTGAATTGAAGTGAATTCCATACTTATGAAATTTCAGTTTTGTTTCATGTATTAATTATTCTTCCAAAGGTGTTTATGGACTTACTTGTTTGACTATTCATTGACTCCTTATGTCTAAAAATACATTTTCGGTGCACAACTAATAAAAAAATAAATCACATCTATAAATCATACGGTACTACACCCACTCTCTATTACTTTATATGATGGTGAACACCCTTTTAGCAATTTTCTATATCTAATTCTTTATGCCTTATTTCGTAGGAGGAAAAAGTTGGAGATATTAGATGAAGAAAAGGAGTGAATATGATTTTCAAATCATCCACTGGCGGAGGGAAACCAAATACAAAAATATAGGTAACTGACGATAAACTATGTATGTTGTAGTTTTGGTTCAAACTTGTGGCCCCCTTATAAAGGAAACTTCTAGCTCAGCCACTGAAATATTCCATAGAGCCGCAATTTCGATTCCATGAAAATTACATAGATTGGACGAGAAAATTCATGTTAAACACAAAAAGGAAAAAAAAAAAATCCATCCTTAATCTCTATTTTTTCATCTAAGTTCCTACATCACCTTCAAATATATTTAGTTTCTCTTCTTTCTATCAAACACAATCTTAGTGATATTATCTAACAAGTTATAACTTATTGTTATTTACCGAAAAATAAATTTTAATTTATTGTTTTTTCTTTTAGCTGATGACTTATGTGATACTATCATTTTTATGAACTTGAAGGTAGCATATTCAAACTCAATATATTATGGTGGAAACCATATATGAAATTAAATATTAAATTATACCCATAATGTTACGTGATGCATCGTTTTGTTATATTTGTTTGTAGTTAAACATCTCATCGAGTGCTTATTTGTAATTTACATGTAAACAAGAATAACAATATATATAAATATATATATATATTGTCATTTTTATATATCATGTGGGTATGAGCATTGTAGTGTTTACAGCAAGCAACTTTTCCAAGCATCAATGACTAATTAAAACTTATAAGTTTCTGAAATGATGAAATCTTTATTCTTTATTTTTTTATTATTGTTTTACATAAAAAGGTTGATTTTGGGTTCGTTTGGGGCCATCTCCAACCTCCATCTCTAAATGCTATTTTTTTTTTTAATTTTTCAATTCAAAAATTACTTTTTACTATTCATATTTTCAAATATCCACAGTAAGCTCAAACTTTAAAAGTACATGAAGTTTTTATTTCAAATCAAAATGAGATGATTATTATGTCAAAAAAATGCTTACAACGACAAGAAGAACAAAACAAAATCCATTTTGCATTTTTTATGTACACTTTCAAAATTTTGAATTATTTTCTATATCAAATGACATATTTCCAACTAAACCTCCAAAACTCCGTCTCCAAATGTCCCCTAAACGGGTCCGAACTGAAAATTTTATTAAAAACTGAAAGTAAAGCTTTGTGGTTAGATTGTTTAATAAATAACTACACAAAAAGTTTATTTTTAGAGTGTCATTTTAAAATATGTCCGGTTTTTGATAATATTATATAAATGTCTATTTTTTTTGGAAAATAACTACTTGTAGTACTTATCTTGCCATTTTACTATTTTAACATCATTTTCATTCATTATAATTTATATTTTTTTTCTTATTTTTTTTATCATTATTATATATTTATCTTAATGACTAGTTAATTATTGTAGTGATGGCTTATTAGTATAATTAAGGTTTTTTTGTAAACATATTTCTTAAGTATGATTTTGATTTCTTTAGAAAGCTTTTTTTTTTTTTTTAAGTATGATTTAGGTTTTTTATGATAATTTATTTATTTATTTATTTATTTATTTATTATTGGTATTGTTTTAACATTTAGTTTCTAAAGTCTAGATGTATGATGAAATTGTTTATTTTTTTATGATAATTACTTTACCATTATGATGTTTTTTAAAATGTGTTATGCTTTTTTTCTTTATGGTATTATTATATCATTATAATGTCTTTTTCTTTATGATAATTACTATATCATTATGATTTTTTTTTTTTAGGTTTTAAAGTGTTTCATATTTTTTTACAATATCTATTTAATTTTTTATATGTTCGTTGTGAATTTTATCTTAATGACCAATTATTTATTATAATGATTATTTTTTATGTATTATACAACTAATATCGGTTATGGTTATTTTTTTCTTTATAATAGAGCAAGTAAAATGGTCTTTTTTCCATTTATAAAATATTTGTTTAGTTTTACATCTTTTTAGAGATTTTTTCTTTCCCTTTTTAATTAATTCTTTATTTGTTTTGTTTCAATTCTAAATGAAAGAGTAATGTGATCTTTATAAGTATCAATTTAGACATTTATGTAAATAAAAGAAAAAAATGGACAGTTTTTAAATCATGACCTTCGATTTAGATATTTATGTAAATAACTCGTTGTTTAAAACAGTAGGTGCTTTAACTTTCTTTTTTTAAAAAAATAAAAAAATAAAAAGAATTTAGGACCGTAAAGAGTGAAGTTTGACATCTGGTTCTTAATACTTTTCTTTTTTCTTTTTTCCTTATTTCAAAACTATTTTTCAATATTCACGTCTTTAAATACATACAGTAAACTCAAATTTTAAAAGTCCATAACTTTGATATTTCAAGTTAAAATAAGAAGATTTTTTTTTTATTGCACAAAATTTCGAAAGAAATGATATAAGATTCATATTGATATGTTGTTGAACACATTATAAGATTTGAATTTTTTTTAACTCCAACCATTTTTTTTCCCAACCAAACACACATTTCATAAACTTTAATTCAAATATCTCCAAAATACGTCCCCAAAACCTTCCCCAAACGGTTCTAGTCTTTGTACCGAAATCTTTTCCAATTCAAACTTTGAACTACTTTGCTCTCCGTTTCGTATGAAGGAAAAGGAGAGGGGGGAGGGGGAAAAAAAAAAAAAAAAAACATATAAGGAAGAGAAATGTAAAGGACGTTCTATTAACTCGTCCTTCTTAACTCTTCACATCCCTCTTTTAAATACACAACTCATTTAGTTTCAAAATATTATCATTTGCTTATAACACACCCCTACGCATTCCAAACTTACCATCTTAAGTACACTTTTTTTTTAGGAAATTTCAGATCATTTTTTTTTTTTTAGGAAAACATCATTTTTACTTTCATATGTGTTGCATATACAACGGCCTTCAAAAATAATATAGAAATTAAAAAATATCCTGATGAAATACAAGATTTGGAAAAACTTTTGTTACTATCCCCTAAATTTTACTACATTTTATTGTCGATTATGTTATACAAAGAATATTTTCATAAAATGAAAAATGTATTCTATCAAAATCTCTTTGGTGACTGGAGTCTGTCTTAAAAAATATTCTACTAAAATATGATGGTGATCGATGCCAAACGACTAGAGTTGGAGGCATCCGGCCATCCATATGGAAAATTGAATATATTCTAGTAGAGTATGAACCAGCGATCAGAGCCTGAGATATTCAACCATCTATATTAAAAACTAAAAATATTCTAGTAGAATATGTAATATACTCTACCAAAGTATTCCGACAACATGCTTCGACGGTTGGAGCCAGAAACCAATACAATGTATATGATATGATAGTAGATTTTTTAAATAATATGAACAATTTAGGTAAAACATGTTAGGTTGACCTTCGACTTTGTAAAACATATTAGGTTGACCTTTGTTTATATTATTTTGTGTTATACTGGTCAAGATTATTTTGTGTTATACTGCTCAAGTGTCAAAAGTTTAAAAGTTTGTGTTATGTTGGTAAAGAGGTCTTCAAGTTTGTATTATTTAAGTGATTTCCCTCATATAGTGTCATGTTTAGCAGTCGTATAGGTCCGATAAATGCCATACTTTGTTTAATTCCTGGACGATTTACATGTTTCAATGTAATATGGTATTATTTCAAATTATTAAAACAAATAAAACGTTTTATTCTAGATTTAACGTTGAAACCAATTGAATGTAATATTAATGGGAAAATTAAGCTGGGTAGCATTTTTTAGTCACCTAATCTACTAGATGGTAAACTTTTTTGTACTTAGCAAAATAATCATTTGTTATTTTTCATATTTGGTCAATCAGTGATTGACTATGAAATTTGTCGATTCATGTTATGGTCAAATAAATTACGAAAAACTGAGAAATTAAATTAAACTATTCATTTATCTGAATTTGGTTTAAGGTTCAAAACATTTTAGCTTTTGTAAGCTGTAATTAAACCCAATAATATATTTCTTTTGAAAACATGAAAAAAAAAAAATCAATAACGACACCTAAAAAAAAAAAAAAAGCAATAAGACATAATTTTTTACTATCATATATAGTGCATCAAAATCATGTTATAAAAAGAAAAATATAATAGTTTAACAAAATTTTATGAAATGCTTATGATTCAGAATTGTATTTATTAATAATTTACTCTCTCTTTTTTTTTTTAAGAAAAAGAAAGAAATAAATACTTAGTTTTTGAAAGTATGTATGAACTTTGGTCCTCACATTTCAAGAGAAATAATTAACAAACAGAAATAAAATTTGTAAACAGCTATTAAAAAAATAAAAGAAAATCACATGAAGCACCTTAAAATAAATCATATTACGTGTAGGTATAAAGAGAAAAATACACCAGGATTTTTTTGTTCAAAAAGGATACTGATAGATAGATCTATATATATATATATATATATATATATTTTTTTTTTTTTTTTTTTTTTTTTTTTTTTTGCAACTCCTTTTTTCTTTTTTCTTTTTGTGCTAATCAAAATTGTTTACAATTCCATTAAAAAATGTTTTAGAATTTCTTTATATTAACTTTTAAGTATACCACTATGAAATTTTTCAAGGAAACAATCAAAGACAACTTCAAACTGTTATCTATTTTGCAAATGGTACTCAGGACCTTAGAATTATATGAAAAAAAAAAAAAAAAAAAAAAAAAAAAAAAAAAAAAAAACTTGCCCTATGTTTGAATCACATATCCAATTTTCAAAATTGATAATTTTTTGCAAAAAAAATTGTTTGTCTTAACTTTTTTTTTATCATTCTTTCATTTTGAAAAAGAAAAACTATCACATTTTCAAACCTACTTTGTATGGTATCCTTTTGAAAAAAGAAAATGATTTTTTTTTAAATCTTTTCATAATGCACTATTCTCAATACCATTTATTCTCATTCCAAATAACTTTTTGTTTTTAAAAAGAAAAATATTTATACATCTAAACATCATCTTATTATTTAAATGAAAAGACTTTTCATTTAAAATAAGAAAATATTTATTTTTTGAAAATAGACGTCCGATCTAAATAGAGCCAAGATCAGTGTACGCCTCCCGAACAAGGAAAAAAAAAAAAAAAAAGAAGGCTGAAATGAAATAAAGATTAGGTCTTGAAAGTAGGGTGGCTTATTGTTGGTTTCTCATGTTTCTTCAAACTATAAAACTCAAATGTAAGATGTCAACTAAGGAATATGGCATGTGGATCATTACAAGCCATTGAAATTAATTAATTGGAAAATGCATAAATTCTTAACCCTTGGATTTTAGTTTGAAGAACAAAAAAAAATTTCACATCATTCTCCTTTCTATAATATCTTATAGATAAGATAGATGTACTTGTAATAATTGATCAATTGAATTTTTGGCCAAAGTATTCGCTCTAGAGAATCAACATACTTTATTCTGTTGGGGTGATCAATAAAGTGACTAGCAGGCTTAAGGTCAAAGATATAATTTAATTGGACAAATAATCATACCAATTAAATTATGGAAATTGCACAAAGGGACATGATGTATGATTGGTGTGTCATAGGTTATACTTTAAGTGTGTAAAATCAATATATTTTTTCTCATAAATTATCTATATTATTTGGAATGCAATTTCATGTCTGTAGTGACTTTGAAATAAATATTTAATTCATTGTATCAAAGTGGTGATGCTGAATTGAATTAAATAATCGGAGCCAAATAATATATGCTCATAAGATCCCTGCAATAGGTTAAAACGATGATTATACATGGATAAAGAAATTCTATATCAGATCTTGTTAAATTGGGTGGATTAGATCTAGGACAAAGATCTATCATCTCTTAACCCTAATGGTCAGATAATTTATTTATGAAATAAATTAGACAATTATCTTATCATGATATTTAATAGAAAATATCAAAATTGAAAAATGCCATACCTGCAAACGCAATGTAGGCATTGGGTTCGACAATAATAATATCTTCCAACCTACCAAAACTAACTGTCACCCCACCTGTAGTAGGAGATATTAGGATTGCTATATAATATAACTTTTTATTTGATTGATAATCATATAAAGTATAAGATCTTTTATAATTTAAAAAGTTATTTGATTGATGCCTTTTGAGTTTTTGTTTTTCTAAATCCAATGTTTGATCCGTTTTTATAATTTAAAAAGTATCCCTGAGTCATAAAATTATCCCCCTAAATTTTAAAAAATAGTCTAAATAATATCTATTTTAACTGGTTAAAATTATTGAAAATGTCATAAATATCCTTTATATTCAATATTTAAGTATTATCTTCAATAATTATAGATTAAAAATTAAATAAAATCGAAAATATATCAATAAAATAAGTTCAAAAAATTTTGTGAAAAAAATCCATTTAACCATGTCTCTTTCTGAGCAATTCAACTACTGTAAGAAAGGATAACTAAGCAGCACCGTGTTAATGATTTCTACCATATAATAATAATTGGATTTTTCAATTTTGTATGCGCGTGTAACGGACTAGTTCTGCTTTCACTGAAGAGATTATAGGGCTAATCGACGAGATAGAGACCAATCCGTTTGTTTTTGGATTTTTTAAGTTTTAAATTTTGTTTTATTTATTTTTCTTATCATTAATACCTATCATCATATGTAAACATTAATTTTTAAGGACATTTTTGGTATTTCAGAAACTTTAAACGATTAAAAAAGTTGTTCTTTAAACTTTTTTTTTTTTTTTAATTTAGGTGATGATGTTGGGATAATTTAAAAACTCAAGAGATACGTTTTTGGATTATCAGAAATACTAGGACAAACATTGAGTTTAGCGAAACTTAAGGGTTACTTTTTGGATTTTCTCATTATAATTGTTGTTGTTGTTATTAACTATGTGTGTGTTATTGTTTGTGTGAATACCAAAAAATAAAATAATAATAATAAGGTAGTCATTATGGCAAATCCAATATTGTCGGGGAGTGAGGATTTCTATGTTTATAAGTACTACAAGTTCTCCTCCAGTCAACATTAATTGCTCGGAAGTTATAATTTGATGAGTTATACTTATGAGTCCATTAAGATTACTCATCTTAAAAGGCCTTATGGTTGATCTGTCTCGTGAGATTATTGTGTATTCTTGCTTATCTGAATACGAAAACAAAATTTCTTAAAAAAAAAAACGTACGTCAACAAAATCTCTTATCATAACCTAACCATATTTCCTTTATATTTTTGGTGGATCAATATTTAGATACGGATGTAGCTTTATTTTATAAGTAGTACGAGATGCTACATCAACTTAACATGTATCAATGGTTACTGACTCGCTGTTAGAGGCTGATTCAGTGCTATAACAGCAGGCTTAATAGCAGAGCTGTAGCCATTATCATAATATTTAGACCAAAGCATAACACCTCCATACTTGGGAGAGAGTTTGATGTTTGGCAACACTTCCGATATGAGCAAATCTGGGGAATATAGCCACTCCCGGCAGCCTCCGGAGACGCGGGCAAGCCTAATAATATCTTGTCGGCAGGGATCGATGTCCAAATATTCCAATAACTCAACAGAGAGGCTGCATTGTCAAAATATTGGCAAGGAGGGTTGTTGTAGAATTGGACCCAAACATAGTCAAATAGGCCGGTGTTTAGTGCAGTGCCTAGCCATACATCTGGGGAAGGGACATTGTGGAGCTGCACTTAAAATGATGGACTCGTCATACCCTTTTAGTTCCCCTGCAAGTACATCCCAATACAATCTTGTGCCTCCCTCAAAGTCGAAATCGATCCTATCCAGAGCTGCATCACCTAAAGGCCTCTAGTTTGATTGATACTTTGCAACTCCCCTGCACGGTATAGGGGGGAAAAACTATTGACATTGTTCTTTAAATTCACACACACACACACACACAATACAAAACAAAACTTTAAACATCAAAATCTAAATTAGCCTGAACATGATCAGAAATAAAGGTACTAACTCCTTTAGTTAGTAAACTCTCTTAATGTTATAAGAGAAAAAAAAAATCACGGAAAAAAAAAAGAAAAAAGATAAGGAAAAGGTAACATTCTGAACTTCCAAGAATAGTGACATTTTTAATTTGGGTGTATTTTTTTTTTTCTTCTTTTTGTTACTAAAATAGTAGTGTGTGTCCTTATGTCCTGCCTATGCCACTTTCAAAATATTATACTTGGTCATCGTCCATTATCACTGAGCCAGCACCACCAAAAGTAAATTCAGTTTGATGTCTTTATGCTATTTCAAGACTCAAAATTTTTTTTTTTTTTTAAATTATGGTTTTAGTGCTGATACAAAGAGCATGCTTGTGTGCATGTCAACGCGCAGGGCCAAAAAACAGACGAACATGCATCCAAAAGCAAAAGAAGAAGCAAAAAAATTACCTAGCATCATCTGCAGAAGAAAGGTAGTAGCTACCAGCACCACCACCAATGGAAAGCAAGACCTTGATCCCTTGACTTTGGCAAGCTTTGATGTCGGAGCTCAAACCAGTGCACCCATTTGTCGTCGGGTCACAGTGGCCAGCAAGGTTGATCAATGGGGTCTAGCCATAGTTGCCAAAAGTGGATAGAAAAGCAATGTTCACTATTCCATAGTTGCCTGTGGCACAAGTTTCTTCCAAGCTTCCTTCGTAACCGTTCTGGCCCCAGTAGACGGTGATCGTACCTGCATCAGAGAGGCTCATTGTGGCAGTGAACACAAGGAAGATCAGTGTTAATAGGGCTGAGAATTTGCAGGCCACGGTGGAAAAAAAATTGCTAATCTTGTTTAGGGTTTTGTGTTGGCTCAACAATTCCGAAGTTATGTCATTTTTATAGGCAATTTTGGAACCAAATTTCCTTCTAGCCTAATCCATGCGCTGAATTAAGATGAGTTTTTAGAATTCGCATTATTTGTCGTGTCTTTTAGTAGTTATATGAACCCCACTAAGAGAAATCTTGTTGCTGGTGAACAAGTCTAATGTAAACGTGCTAAAAGAGAATCAAAATGTCCATGATCTCCTACTACGCCGCAAAAGAAAGTCAATTTCTTCCACTTGTTATGAGTTATTACCATTACTACAACTAGGGCTGGCAATTAATTTTAGACAAGACATGATGGCACGACTCGGAAATGACACGAACAAAATGGGTTGGGATCGCACGTTATATATTTGGATCATAATTGGATTGACACGTATAATACAAAATTAAACATGCCGGAAACGTACTAACCCGCTAACCCATATAACACGTTTAATTATATGGATTGTAATGTGCCAGCACAACACAACCGGTTTGAATCCCGTATATAAAAAAAAATTTTAATTTTTAATTAAAAAAAAAAACACTTTTGATAGACTCGTGTTTATGTTTACATGTGTGTTTATTATTATGAAGATTAAAATTTCAATATTTTTGTTTGTTACTATGTGTTTAATTTTTAAAAATAATTTTGTCAGTTAATTGGGTCATAAACGGGTCGTTTTCGTGGCAAACCCATCTAGACCGATTAATTATCGTGTCCATGCGTCGTGTCATGTTGGTCGTATTTTAAGCATTTCATGTTCATGTTTCGGTTCTTAACATGGTTATTAATCGTGTCGTATTCGTGTTTACTCTAATCGTGTAGGCCTGGAAATATGAATCCTCAGTCATAACTACAACTAGTTCCTCCAATTTATTATTTGGAAGGTTAAATGAAGTGAATTTTGTAACTAATGATTTAAAAAAATTTAATTTTGTTCTTAATTATTCTTCCAATGTTGTTCAAGAACTTGCTAGACTACTAACAATGATTCTCCAAATCTCTTATCATGTGGGACTTATTTGGTACTAGGAAAAAGTTGGGAGGAGCAGATAGAGAGGAGTAGTATACAAGTTATGCGACTTGCAGTTGTTTGGTATGAGAGATTAAAAGAAGGAATAAATTGAATGTGAGATTTCAAATGAAAATTATGAAGATTGCAGGAGGAAATTCATGAACACAAAAGGAGGGAAAAAATCCACCCCCTAATCTCTATTTTCTCGTATAGATTTTTATTAATTCATCCGTAAACCACCATTATTTCATGGGGAACAAGTCCAGCTTCACATGACCTTGTACAATATTCTATCAGTTTTGATTAGCTTGTGCATCAATTTTTGTCCCCTAAATGTTCCTGAACTCGAAATGTGTATTACAATTAGTCGATCGTTCAATATATAAGTTGAGATGTTTTATTTTCAATTTTGGTACTTTTTTTTTTTTTAAATAAAAGACTCTGGTGATGGTCCCATTATCATCTATAATTTCAGCCTCACAGACGGATTCCACTTCCCAAGGTATGGCAAGGAAGAGATAGGCTTTTAATCCAGCTTCTTTCACCCGTCAACACAGGCCATACTCAAAACATCACTAACCTAATACATCAACAACCTAAGCTGGAGCGGGGGATTCACGGAAGTTCTATGGGATTCGAACCTAAATGGATGAAGAAAAAGGCTAAAAAAGACATCATTCTCATTTACCACCCCATCTACCCCTTGTGGGATGGTACCTTGTACCAGTAAATTTTGTCACACGGTCGGCCCTTAATTATTGAGGTTATTTACTTGTGTTTTAAACACGCCCTTCAATTTACTTGTTATCTAGGTACAATGTTTGTATTATTAGATTTCAAATTGCACAATCTCGTTGCAAACTAGTTGATAAAGAAATCATATACTGAGGAGAGTGCAACAGAAATTGACACTTGCAGCGTTATTAACTCAAACTTTGCGCATATTTCATTAATTTAGAATATTTAAACAAACAAACATGGATAATTGTAACTTCAACAATAACAATAACAAAGACATGGATTTGTGCATAAGAAAAATTAAGGTAGGCCATTAAAAAAGAAAAAGAAAAATGAGAGGAGTAATATAGTGAAACCCAAGAGCTTTTGTTTTAGCTAAAACTCGTTCCTTGAATTAATTTTTTGAAAGGTGAAATGAAGTGAATTCCACATCGAAAGAAATGTTTTGAATTTTAGTTGTGTTATTGTTTTAATAATTCCTCCAAAGGTGTTCACAGATTTACTAGTTTGACTATTTATTGATTCGTTATGTCTAAAAAAGGAAGCCATCAAAGGCTTTCCACAAATTGAGATTTGGCTTTGAAAGGATCAAATTGTATCAGAGGAATAGGTATACAAAAAAATAATAAAAGTGGCACACAAACCAACCAGTAGTATCGGTGTATTCTTGAATTTGGAATGAAAAGAGGAGTAATGCTTCCTAGCAAGGGACACAGAATAAGACCACTTAAATCAAAATAGCATTCACATAAATGTTCTACATAGAGTAGAATTGAACATTGAAGAGATTAGTTTACAACAGTAAAAAGATGGGAGCCTAATTCCAATACAATAGGGGTTTATCTTTGGGTCCATAATTAATAAATATATATATATATATATATATTAAGAACATCAACTGTAATCTCAACTTTTGAGCACCAACCTACGTGACATGTGAGTTATCATTTTTTTATTTATAAGTGATTAAAGTATTGTCATATTAATTGATTGCTTCTACTAATGAAAAGATGACATATGAGTTGGTACTAAAAAAGTTTGGATTAGAGTTGGTGTCCCTAACACTATTCATAAAACAAAAAAAAAATTTGAATCTCACCTATAAACTCTACATTATGAGACTCACTTTTTATTTGTAGTATATGATGTTGAATGCCACTTTTCAATTTTCTATTTATAAAACTTTATGCGTTGTTGCGTAGGAGGAAAGGGTAAGAAAAGAGGACCAGGGGCATATGTCCCCTTAGATTTTTGCAAATTTTAACAATAAAATGTTTTACAAATTTATCACGTATTTGTTCATCATGAAATATTTGTAATCACTACATTACATAATTAGAAAAAATAATAATAATAACTTTTAGTTTTGTCCTAAATATTTATTTCTATCTATGTACTCATTTTAAAATTTAATATCTTGAAAAAAAAAATTTTGAAATGAACTGCACTATTTTCTAAATTCACAATTTTTTTTTTCAAAATATAAACTTTAAAATTAAATTATAGTCTATTACATGCTTTGTCCCCTGAATTTGGCAAGCTTTGATATATGTCATCGCTCAAACCAACGCACCCATTTGTCGTCGGGTCACAGTGGCCAGCAAGGTTGATTAACGGGGGGTCAGGCCATTGCCAAAAGAGGCTAGAAAAGCAATGTTCATCATTCCGTAATTGCGTGTGGCACAAGTATCCTTCGAGCCTCCTTTGCTATCAAAAAATAAAAAGTATCTCTGGAGCCTCCTTTATTACAAAAAAAAAAAAAATAATAATAATAATTTGTATCATTCGAGTCTCCCTTGCTACCAAAGAAAAAATATATATATATATATCTTTGGAGCCTCTTTTATTTTCAAAAAAAAAAAATATATATCTTTCGAGCCTCCCTTGCTACCAAAGAGAGAAAGAGAGTATCTTTGGAGCCTCCGTTATTACCAAAAAATAAAAGAAAATGTATCTTTCGAGCCTCCCTTGCTACCCAAAAAAAAAAAAAGGAAAAAAGAAAAAAAATAAAACGTATCTTTCTAGCCACCTTTGCTCCATAAAAAAAAAATAATAATAAAAATAAAAATAAAAAAACCTTCGAGCCTCATTCATATCCTTTCTAGCCCCAATAGATGGTGATCACACCCGCATCAAAGCGGCTAATCATGGCAGTGAACACAAGGGAGATCAGTGTTTATGGGGCTGAGAATTTGCATGCATGGTGGAAAAACAAAAAATGCTAATCTTGTTTTTGTTTTCTGTTTGCTAAACAAAATGCCAGAGTTATGACATTTTTAAAGGCAATTTTAGGAACCAAATTTCCTTCTAGCCCCGTCCATACGCTGAATTAAGATGAGTTTTTAGAGTTATCGTTAAGATGTCGAGTATTTTAGTGGTTACATGAACCTCGCTAAGAGAAATCGTGTTGGCAGTGAACAAGTCTAATGTCAAATGTTCGAAGAGACAACCAAAATGTCCATGATTTCGTTTTCTATCTCGAAAGAAGTCAATTTCTTCCACCGATGAATCGTTACCATTACTACAATTAGTTCCTTCAAATTATTATTTGGAAGGTGAAATGATGTGATTTCCTTAAATAATTATTTTAAATTTCAATTTTTTTTCTTAATTATTCTTCCAAAGGTGTTCAAGGACTTGCTAGACTTATGTTCATGGCCACTTTTGCGCAAGTCTTGCTTCGATTAGGCCCAGATTCACTCTCTATAATAGGTCACATTTGTTGACCCAAGCCACGCTTGGAAAATCCTCGTGGTTTGTGATTTGGTAGACTGTGAGAGGGTAGATAAAACCACTTATTTATCGGATCAAAACAATATTGCTCCCACTTATAGAGTTTAAAGGGTAAATTGGTCATAAATTGTGGGGCGGATAAATAATCACAAAATAGCCTTGCTCTCCATTCGTGTTCAAAAGCCTACATTATAATGTTAAAGCCCAAACAACATAAACAACATAGGGTATAAACCACTAGCTTAGGTCCAAAAGACCCAAATAGAAGTACACTTCCCTCGTAAGGACCAGGTACCACGGTCAGATCCAAGACTCCTTCCAGACATTGAGTAATTCACATGTCCAGAGGAAACTTCGTCCGTCTAGACGAAAATGCCCTTGTCCTCTTGATAAAGGAATATACTTCTCCCTCCGGAGGTAGCTCTTAAGATGCCTCTCTAGACGCGTGACAGTGACGGTCCTTTACACAAAATAGGATGCTATCAACATCCTCTGGATATGCCTCGTACTCATAATTAGTAACTTGACAAGAGGAGTATCTTCTAGAACTTTCCATGCTCATAGGGATCCGTTCCTGCCAAGTTGATAAGACAAGATGTCAGCTTGTCATACCATTTTAGGTAACATTTAGCCCCAAAATAGAATGCCAATTCCATCCTTAGCCAAAAATGGCATGAAGTGCAACAGTTGCTCTAGCCAAAGCATGGAATGGCGTGCTTCGACGCCGCTGTTGTATATGCCTTTCACCTCAAACATGTCATTCTCGTAGATGTTATTCTACTCCAGCTTAGTCATCCAAAAACTCTCTCACTTTCCATAAATACCCCCATCATTTTCACTCTAAAGCACAACCCTTCCACTACCTTACAAAACTCTACCAAAATCCCATAAGTTCATCACCTTCATCATTGTCACTTAGGCTTTGTTTGGTTGGAGGGATGGACAGGAGGAAGGAGGGAGAGTGTTTGAAGG
Source organism: Ficus carica (assembly GCA_009761775.1). NCBI lineage: Eukaryota > Viridiplantae > Streptophyta > Magnoliopsida > Rosales > Moraceae > Ficus > Ficus carica. The sequence goes on along the minus strand of CM019748.1, from coordinate 7,345,097 downwards.
ATGGAGAGGATTATACAAATTCATTATGTTGTCTGGTAAGATAAAGGAAGAGTTAAAAAGATGGGTGATAATTTTTTAGATAATTACTACTTTTTCTCTTTTATAATTTATTAGTAATTTATTTAAGATGTTTAAATGGTCTTCTCATCATTATTTGGAGAGATTTATTGAATCCTTCCACTAATTCAAGGATCCAAAATGGTGGACCCAATAAGAGAGCCTCTCCCTTCATCTCTCCTCCCTCCAACCAAACAAAGGATTTATCATCTCCCTCCACCCCTCTCCATCCCTCCATCTCTCCCTCGAACCAAACATACCCTTAGGCCTTAGTCATCCTTCACATATACCTTTATCGCCAGAGACAAGCTTCGTTACCTTTAGTGACTGTTTTAATTAAATCTTATAGGCAACATATAATGCTCTCAATAGTATTGGAATTAAATCTTTGGAGATGTTGGTCTTTTTGTAGTGATTAAACAGTATAATACTATTGGAATTCTCTGACTCCTTAGGGAGTAAATATTTTCCCCTTAAGTTGTCAAAATAATTGATCAATTCAATCTTTGGCCAAAAGTATTCTCTTTAGAAATCAACATACTTGATTATGTTCGGATGAATAATAAAGTGAGTAGCAGGCTTAAGATCAAAGATATAATTTAATTGGACAAATAATTATTCTAATTAAATAATGAAAATTACACAAAGAGGTATGATATATGATTGGTGTGTCATGATTGCACTTTATGTGAAAAATAAATTGTCTTTATTATTTGGAATGCAATTTCATATATATATTTCGATTCATTGTATCAAAGTGGTGATCCGGAATTGAATTAAATATTGAAAGTTAAATAATATAAGTCCAAGAGACCCCTGTAGTAGCTTAATGCGATAAATATACATAAATAAAGAATTAAGAATTATGAACTTTGTATTCTATATCGGACCTTGTTAAATTGGGTGGATTATATCCAGGTTCAAGATCTATCATCTCTTAACCCATATGGTAAGATAATTTATTTGTGAGAATAAATTAGACAATTATCTTATATGATATTTAATGGGAAATATCAAAATTGAAAAGGTTGTCTTTAGAATTCAAGTTTGCAACCACTTCACCTCATTATCCCACGCACACTAATTGCTTTGGGATATGTACATGGGGAAGATCGTGGGATCATCCCACAATCTTGTTTAAATTTTTTTTTTTTTTTTTAAATAACGGTTAAAAAAGTGAGATGACAGAAAATATTATGGAGGAAAACCTAACTCTAGACAGGTTTAAGGGATTTTATTTAGTTGCTACTTTATTTTTGTCGTTTATTGTCCATATGAGTAGAAAAGTGTCAGAAACTGCTTATCATTGTATTTAGAGAGAACTATAATGACAATCGCTATATTTTTAAAAAATTACAAAGTGGCCTCATTAATCAAAATTAATAACATCATTCCCTATCTTTAACTCTGTTAAACTTAACTTTGAAATTATTAAAATAACCTCAAAAAATCCCAACCATTGATTTTATTAGACTAAATCACTACCCTCCATTTCTTTAATATAAGTTATAATTATAAATGTGTAAAAATCAACTCTAATATAAAATGTGGAAAAAAATTCAGTGAAAATCATTTTTTGGTCCTAAATAATGTAAAAATGTCATTTTATAAATCCAATATAGCTGAAAATATTTTCTAATGTAAATAAAGGGCATTTTTGGTAATTTCAACTATATTTAACAATTTAACTCACGTTTAAATTAACGGTCAACTAATAGAATGGGTGTCTTTATATATTTTTTTTTTTTTTTTTTTTAGTCAGTGGATTTTGACCTTATTTGGTAAGGAGGTTTTGATGTTATTTGTTTAAGTTAATTGGTGTCTCTATAATTTTAGCAAGATATAAAGGATGCCAACATAATTAACCCTTTTATTCAAAAACAGATAACAAAAGTTGAGCTTCTAATTTTGTTTATAGTTAATTAAATTAAATATAAATATCCTTTTCTTATGAAATGAAACACACCTTTAAAATAGAAGGAGGAGAAAGGTGTAGGGACTAGTAAAAAAAATTTAACATTTATGGTTGTTTTGTAAGAGACCAAGAAAGAAAAGATATAGAAAGAAATTAGAGTGACTTCAAATCCTTTAAAACATCAAAATTTTGATCTCTCATAAATTAAAAAGTTAATTATAGGAATTTCGTACCAAACATTATAAGAGAAATTTCTCTCATTTATGTTATCTTTCACTCATGCCTTCCTATTATTCTCCTCCCTATCAAACACATTGTTAGATCATCTCCAATATACATGTTTATGTAAATGCTATAATTGTTACAAAAAGTGTGAAAAATATCGTATTTAATATGTTGTTTTTAATGATATATCTGCCGTTTCTTCATTATTATTAAGCTTTGAAATTCTCAAAAGTAAAGTTATACTATTTAAGCAATTTTTAAGATGGTAAAATTGTAATAATTAGATGAAAAAGATTGAGATACCAATCAAGAAAAATCAAATGTCACCAAATTTAACATTTAGTAAATTTGACATCAAACATAATAGCCGATCATAGAGCTTTTTTTTTTTTTTTTTTTAACTTAAATGTCAGAATTTACTATTGAACATCAATTCATCGCTCTATTGGAGATACTTAATATGTATGTGTGTGTGTGTGTATATATATATATATATTGGTAGGAAATAATGGATAGGACATTCACCCATTGTTTTACAATTTAGGATTAATTTTATGAATGCTTTATAGACTATATATCCAATTTTATTTTGCCTTTAAATTATCAAAACCATTATATGTGTCCCATGATCTACACAAAACCATTCAAAATCCCCACTCTATCTACTTGCTACTCTAAATCTAATGACTTTGCTAATAAGACATGTAATTAAAAGTTAATAAATGTTATTTTAAAATATAAACTCAACAAACACCTAATTATTAACAAATAATCACTGCAACACGGGCTGGTGACAGAGCCCTCTTGATTAATTTTGGTTTGATCAAATCTGTCTTCTAATCTGTCAACTTATATGTGTATTGTTGGAGAAACAAATTATAATCTCAATGTTTGAGTATAGCTTATAGTCAGCTGCAATTTTTCTATTGATAAATATAATTAATTAATATGACAATCACCTATTAATAATATTTAATATTCAAATTTTGGTATTGACATCTCATGTACAATTTTAATTTCTCAAATGATATCTAATCAATAATATTTTGATATAATTTGGGACACAAAAAAATAAGACAGAGGAATTGAATCCCAAAATTTGATACTACAGTCGGTGTTCCTAAGCATTAATATTGAAGATTAAGAAACTAAGGGCCAGTTTGGAGCACCATCTCCGGATAATAAAATACCATCTGAATTTCAAAATCCCTACTTTATATCAAACTTTTTCTCTCTTTTATTTTAAAAGAACTCAAACTTTAAAATTCTATAACTTTCTTATTTCAAATCAGAATGAGATGAATTTTATGTCAAAATGCTCGTAATGACGAGACGAACAAGACAAGATCCATTTTGCATATAATTTTTCAAATAAATTTTAAATTTTTGCACTAATTTTTATATCACAAAATTTTTTTAAAAATTTTCCCTTCTCAAACATATATTTTCAACTCAAACTTCAAAATATCATCTTCATATGTCCCTCATACAACTCTGATAAGCTAATTGCTGATTATGCAGGATAATCTGGAAAAAAGATCTAAATATAATTCTCTGCGGTGACTTCCATCGGTAGCCAAAACTTAACCCACGATTTTCCAATCATTGAACATATTCCTACATTGACCGTCATAAACGTCATAAACTTTGACACGTGTACAGTCTAAACTAATCCAAAAGAAAATGGATGCAGACAATGACAGCCCCTGTCAAAACAGTTAATCACACGTGGAAAGAAAGATCCAGAGGCTTCACCGCTCGATTGCGCGCGAAAGCTCTCGAACATCAGAGACAGATTTTTTTTTTTTTTTTTTCCTGTCCTTTGTTTGACCATGAGTATAAAAGGGTAACATCTGAGCTCCAAATTTTCACGACAGAAACTGTAAGAGAATTCGAAGCCAAAAGAGAGAGAAGGATCAGATTTCATTTTTTTCCTTTCGGGTTTGCGGACCGATTTGCGCCGATTAACTCAGTTGTTTGGATTTGTGGAACCGTCTGGTGTGAAGCGTAAGCATTTTCTGTTTCTTCCATTTTCCTTGGAAATTTTCAGATTTTCTCGGGAAAATAACAAGTGTAAGTTGCCTTTTTAATTCCTTTCATCACCTTCATTTGTTTGATCTTTTGCCTCTGTTTCAATTGCTTCTTGATATTGTATATTTTTACATTGCGACCTGAATTTTTGGAAAAACAAATAGATACATTTTGTAGTTGTTTGAAAACAAAATGAGAATGGAATTACGTTAAGCTTAGATTTCTGCGGCCGAAAATAAAATCTTAACGTGATTTTGTTGTAAAATAAGAGTTTCAGCTTCAACAAATGCTAGTTTTATTTATTTTTGTTGAAGTTGATAATGCAATGCAAGTACTCAAACTAATCCCTTTAAGAAATTCGCAATCTGTTCTTGTTGAACTTCTCTTTATCTGTGGTCTGTTAAATTTATTTTTAAAAAGATTTTTAAAAAATTATAACCTCTTAAGCTATTTGGATATGGATTTTGATCAATGATTGATAGAAATGTAATTTCTTCTCTCTCTTTTTTTGTTTTTTTTTTTTGGCTAAAAAAATGTAATTTCATTTTTGTTTTCTATGCAGTTGTGTTTTTAGTACAGTGGGGAAAAAAAAAATGATGCCTGTGTACAGATACATGGACTCATACCCACACCAAAGAAGCCAAACCGGATATCGAACCTTCCCAACTTGTATTCCATTTGAACCACCCAAATCTCCCATGGTTAACGAGTCTTGGCCCAATGGTGGCAGCTATGGCTTCCCAATGTCTTCCCATTCTTGCTGCAACCATGGGAACTTTCCTGGTTTTCAAGGTTTCAGACCTCCTTATCCTCAGCCGATGCCATCTCCGGTTCAGTATTGTGGAGGTTATCCTGCACCGTATACCGAGGCCTATCCAGTTTGTTATGTTCCTCCTCCGCATTATTCTGCAGAGCTGCCCAGATATGAGTTTGATAAGAACATGCCTGGGAGCGGAAGGTATCACTGTTGTGGTTGTCCTAACCACCGTTGCCACCAGGAGGGAGATGGCGGTTTGAGGATTGAAGAGCAAGAGCCGGATGCCGTGGAAAAGAATGGGAATGACTCTTTGGTCCCGGTGCAAATGAGGAATTATCCATACCCGGTTGTGTGCATTCCGCAGGAGTATGAGAAAGAGCAGGAAAGTTTCCCGTGCAAAATTGACGGAGCTGAGAGGAAAAATTATCGTGATCAGGAGCCAAAGATTTGGAATGGATGGTACCCTCTTGATGCGGAGAAGATCAAGTATCCGACAAAAGGTGGAGATGGGAAGAGAATTCAGGATCAGAAGAATGAGAAGCAAAAGAAGGATTTCCAGTTTCCTGTAATCTGGATGCCTTATTACGATGGTGGAAGGGAAGATGGTGGGAAGAAAGAAGACAATGATGGGAACGGTGGTCGGGATCAGAAGAGCGAGGACGAAATGAGGCAATTTCCATTTCCTATAGTTTGGCTGCCTCCTCAAGACAAAAAGACGGAAGATGGCAAAGGTAAGAATGGTAAGGAAGTCGATGCCTCTTCAAATTTTACTGAAAGTCCACCGTATACATTCTTCAAGGTTGTACCGATGAGGCATCTTGATGGGGCTAACAACCCGAAAAAGTCCCAAGTGAATGAAGGCAATCCTACTGGCAAGAATGACACAGAGGTCAAGGAGAAAACTGCTACTCAGAAAAACATACCTGTGAAGCATGTTGATTCGCATAAGGAGGAGGAGAAATCAGAAGGCATTGAGAAGAAAGATAGAGTTGTTCCTGTGAAGCGAGTGGAAGATGCCGTTGCGGTCAATCCTGAGGGAACTAATAGTAAGCAATCCTCGTCATCACCCAAATCATCCAAGTTACCTCCTGTTTGTCTTAGAGTCGATCCTTTACCAAAAAAGAAAAATGGGAGTTCGAGGTCTCCGAGTCCGCCTGGTGTTAAAGAACGTTCCCAACAGAATTCACAAGACACCGTGAAGGCCTCTGTTCAATCAAAAGATAACACGAAGCAGGTCTCAATTGAAAGTACTCCGGGTAACAACGAGGCGGAGACAAAGAAAAAGGAGGAAAAAGAATTTGCGGTGACAGAGAAAACTAGTGATGGGCCTCAGGTTTCTGTTCATTCAGGAATGCACTCTGATGAGGAGGTCCCTCAGAAGCCTGCAAAGGAGAAAACAGCAGAAACTAAGAAAGCTACAGAGTTGGCCAAATCCGGTGATGAAAGGAAGCTCGAAAAGAAAGCATTGTCGGATGTGGAAGCTGCCATGCGTATTCAGTCTGTCTACCGTGGATTTGAGATAAGGAGATCGGAACCACTGAAGAAGTTGAAGCAAATAGCTGAAGTGCGCGAGCAGATGGTTGATGTTCGAAATCTCTTTCAATCTCTGGAGTCGACTTTTGATGTCCAAAAAGATGATAAGCAGAAGCTTCTGATTGCAGAAACCATAATGAGACTCCTGCTGAAATTGGACACTATTCAGGTACGTCCTCTAAAGACTAGCTTCGATTTTCTTATCCTTTTATTTAAAAAACAAAACTCGTCCTTGGTAGTATCTTGTTCATGATTGAACTTTGATAACTCTACACAGCGTTTGAATTCAAGGATGGTTGCCTCGTAAATTAGTTACATGTCTGTGCATGTTATCATAGAGCATGCTTCAAGGGCTTTTGACATGTCATATGGTAGTACTTGTAAACCTTTTAATTCATGAAAAATCGTTTTTGGTGTTCTAGTAACATTTTGTTACTTGTTTTCATGTTTTACCATATGTAATCTTGATTGGAGTTTCTAGTATTGCCTAGAATAATTCAATCTGTACAGTTAAAAGCATGCTAATTTTTATTTCTATTTTTCTTGCTTAAAAGGGTCTGCATCCAAGTCTTAGAGACATCAGAAAATCTTTGGCAAAGGAGCTTGTGACTCTCCAGGAAAAGCTTGACAGTCTTGCGATCAATAATTCCGAACAACCAAAAGCAGAGGTATGCCCTTTTGAACCTGTTGAGGCCAAAATCAATGAATGCGAGTTAGGGCAGGAAAAAATGGAGGACACGGGAGGCTCTGCAAGTTCTGAAACAATACAATCCGATGGAGACAAGCTTCTTCCTACGATGGATTCCGAGGATAAGTCCAAAGGGGAGGAAGGTTTACTCTCTCCCTCTGATAATAGACCGCAGCTCATAGTATCTGAAGGCGATGACCGGGCACGGCGAGCAGAAAGTGATCTTATCCATAAGGAGCCTGATTCGGAAGCTATTGTGGGACACAAAGATGAGGTGAGAAATGAAGTGCCTGATACTTGTGTAACGGAATTGATGAGGGAAGAAGTAGCAAACAATGCTCCTGAGCTTAAGCAAGCCAGTGAAGTTCCTGCAAAGGAAGATGAAAACGAGTCTGATATGTCAGCAAACTCTTTCGAAACTATTGATGGGACACGTGCCGATGACAATCTAGAGACATTTTTGGATGAATTGCCAGTAAATGCAATTGATGATGAAGATATCGGCTTGGAGAAGAATAAACAAGCTGAGGTGGAAAATACAACAACTTATGGGGCTAGATCCTCAGAAGTAACCTTGCCAGGTGATATTGAAGGGCTGATGGCGACGCCAGAAGACACTGAGATGAATGAATTGGCAGAACTGCCCGTAGGGGCAATTAATGAGGACTCCGCATCCTCTGTTGAGGTGGAAGAGAATGATAATCAACCAGGCAAGGAAAGTGAACGCCAGAGCACAACCGAGACAACTTTGCCAGACAATGAGGCTCCAAACGAAATCGGAAAGCCAGAGGAAGTACGCGAGGAAAAGCCTATAGCAGAAACAGAGGAATCGGAGAACCAGAAGCTTCCTGTGGCTTCAATGCTCGATGTAGGGACAGGGCAGAAGGAAGACAGAGAAGTTGAAGAGCACAATGAACACTCGTTTTTATCCGAATCAGAAGAACTGCAACCAATGATTTCGATGGCCAACGAGCAAAGTCATAATGCTTTGCCTGAAGATGAATGCATATTAGCAGATGCTGGAAGGGACAAGGAAGTTAAAGAGCCCCGAGAGATGGATGCTCAATCCACAAATCCGTCGGTATATGTATCCGATGAGAAGCTGAACGAAAAGTTGGACAGTTTCGAAGTCGCCAATGAGGAGGTCTCAGCTGGGGCAGAACTTACTCCATTGCAGAGCAAAAGTGACAAACAACTAATGGAAGAGAACGAGAAACTAAGGGAGATGATGGAGAAGCTGATCGAAGCTGGGAAACAACAGTTAAATGTCATCTCCAACTTGAATGGAAGAGTCAAAGACTTGGAGAAAAAATTGTCGTCTAGGACGAGGAAATTAAGGATGAAACAGAAAAGGTCCTCAGCATGTGGAGTCTCTCGCTTCAAACGCTCAAACGTGCGTGCCAAGGACACATCTGTTGGTGTTGCAATGTAACCAGTTTGTTCACTTTTGTTGTTTTTGGTGTCGGCTTTTTAGTTCCATTTTGTGTTCACGTATCCTCTCGCTGTGTATTGTAAATCCGTAATAATTATAAGTACTTTTCATTTTGTGTTATTTATGTCTTTTCCTTGCCACTTTCCTTTTTAAATAAAAAGGTTGGTATCTTAATTTTTAGATTTGTGTAATTTTGATCTTATTCTCCTTTTTTTTTTTTTTTTTTTTGGTTATCTAGGGTGATCTTAAAACAAATTTTTATAGGAATTTTTTTTTTTTTTTTTTTTTTTTTTTTTTTTTTTTTGCTAATTTAAAAGAGAAAAATCTACTGGTAGGATATTTTTTTGATCATATTATCAATAAATTTTATCCAAAAATTAATAAAAATGATTATTATAATTATATAGTCAATCAAATTACTGAAAAAATATATATATGTTCAAAGTTACACAAAATTTTTAATAACTTAAAAAGTAATATGTCCTAAATAAAATTAGTTTTCCAAATAACTTCCAAGCCATTGGGACACAGCTAAGTCCAGCTAACGATATTTTTTTAAAACAATTCCAGCTAACGATTTTGTTGTCACAAAAAAAAAACAAAAAACAAAAAACAAAAAACTAACCAACGTATTTAACAGCTGTAATTTCCATTTGAGCAAAATAATAATAATAATAATAATAATAATAATAATAATAATAACAGTTCAGCTGTAATTCCCAAAAAGTAACAGTTTTTCTCTAAAATCACTTTCTTGAAAGGAAAGCTCATGTCTCTCTCCCCTAATTCTTTCTTTATTTCCTATTAAAGAAAATTGTATATTTAGTATAATATAATTTTCTTTCATTTACCGATATGGACCACCGGAAGTGCCAGTCTCTGTCGAAGCCGATCAGGAACGTCAGTTCCTCTCTTTTCTTCTTTGATCAAGTCAAGACCGTCGATCTTGCCGGCAGATGATGACGAAAGAAGACGGAGAGACGTCGCCTGTTCTGGAGATCAACCTGATCTCCGCCCAAGGCCTCCAGCAATCCTCCGACAGCGCGCGGCGCGTGCGCACGTACGCGCTCGTTTGGATCGACTCCTCCACCAAGCTCCGCACCGGCGTCGACAAGGTCGGCGGCGAGAACCCGACCTGGAACGACCGGTTCCTCTTCCGAGTCACACCGGAGTTCCTCTCCGGCGATACCTCCGGCATCTACGTCGAGATCTACGCCGTCGGTCGCATCCGCGACTCTCTGATCGGGACCGTCCGACTCCTCATCAGCAACTTCCTCGACGTCCGCGCCAAGATCCCGTCCTTCACCGCCCTCCAGATCCGGCGACCTTCCGGAAGATTCCACGGTGTTCTCAACGTCGGCGCTACTGTGGTCTCCGCTTCCGACTTCGCGAGCGCCTTGGCCAACAGAACCGCAATCGCCTACCGCGATCTCATGACAGAAAGCCTCCGCCGCCGACGCCGCGATGGCCGTAAGGTTCGCCGGAGCGAATCGGAGAATTTCTCGGAAGAATCTCGCGAGAGCTCCCGCGCCGAGTCTGTAGATTTCTCCGACGGATATGATTCGTCCACGTCGTCCTCGTCGACTACGTCGACGGCGCTCAGGGACCTGAACGGGATCAGAGAATTGGCGGGACCCAGAGGTTTGAAGGCTACTCAGTGTTCGGGGTTCTTGTGCGGATTGTTGTTGCGTAGAGCCGATCAATCTCAACCGTCCGATGAGAAGCCCGGTGATTTTGATGGGCCCCAAGAGATGGAAAGGTGAAAAAATGAGAAACTTCATCATGATTAGACAATGAACGTTCAATTTCATCCATTAGATATGTTTACGTCGAGATGAACCAACGGTGGAGATCACATTAGCTTTATGTGTCCTAATTCTTTGTAGCATGCTATTCGATACATAGTTTCAGTTTTTCGTAATTGAGTTTGGTTTTCACTTTTAGCTTGTTTGTTCTACTAATATGTTTATTCTAATTACTTCTTTTTTATTTTTGAAAGGATAATTGCATTTCAAATCAATAAAATACAAACACTAATATTTTAAATGATCTCATAACACAAGGAAACTTAATCTTAATTACATATCGGTTCCACTAGTAAATTTTAATAAAACGCACAAGGAGGTAAAACGTGCATCAAAATCCAACAATAGGAAATCGAAAAGACACATCAATCATCAAGTACACAGATGGTTATTTCAACAATATCGCTACAATCGATGAAAAACTCTGATCGATCGGGAATAAGAGACGTATAATAAAAAGGTCACACCCAACACCGTATAGAATTCTAGCGGATTGGACACCTAAACAAAACGAGAGTGTGGGGAGACTATCTCCGTTATTACAAAATAAGCACAAAAACATACCAACAAAACACAAGGTGAAAATATCATTGCCTTTATTTTAAATAAATAACTATAACAAAAATAAAAAAAATCCTCATACACCATGGATAATACATCTGGTGATAAGCCAACAAACACGACCAAAAGGACCAAAAAGAATCTCATCCGACCATGAAACCATCTCTCCCACCAAAACCACCATCAGGTAGTCCGGTAATCAAATAAAAGGCAGTACCGAATTCTGACCCCACAAGAGAAAAACGAACGGCACAAACATAGAATAGTGCATTTGATCAAATGTAATTTAATTAACTCATATTAATGCTAGCTATTCTTTGACGATTCAATTGTCCCAAAGTGGGATTAAAAGGTGACCTAAAAATTTATGTGCACACATTAATGTGTGATCATTGGTAATCTAGAGTGGGATGCCAAGCATAAAGATTTATGCTCTTTTTTTTTTTTTATCTTTTTTTGAGGGAAAGATTTATACTCTTTTTTAATATTACAAGATTTTCACCTACACCTTAATCGATTATATATTAGGAAAAGTACCTAAATGACAAAAGATTGAAGATTGTTGTATTAACATGATACAAAAATTTGATACTAGATAAATATAACACAAAATGAAATTAAAATTTATGTCATGTTGATTAAAAATAGAAATTTTATATCATGTTGATCAATTGATGAAGAAAAGGTGACTATTTAGATTTTTTTTTTTTTTTTTTTTTTTTTGAATTCCAAAGTTTAATACTGTCACATTTGTTTTTTTTTTTTTTTTTTTTTTTTTTTTTTTTAAGTATTTGCACATTTGTTTGGCACTTCATCGGTAATGCTCAAACTCTCAAAAGTGGACCCAACCTCCCGTGGGCCGAGAATGGGCTTCAACTATGAGTTAAATGGGCTTCCACTAAGGTGTGTTTAGGCTTTACATCCATGACCGTTGTTTTTTTTTTTATACCCAGAAAATTATCTAATTAACAACTTTTTTTATTTATTTATTTATTGGCCAACAAGTAATGGATTCTCCATTTTTGATCAAAATGATACAAATTTTAATTAATTTTACTTTAATTTTATATTATATTATCTAATATTAATTTTTTGTATCATGTTGATATAATAATCTCTAAATTTATATCAATTTTTCTTAATGTAGCCATCCAACTCTCTCGAGTCGTTTACTTCTCAGGAACAAGCTGGCAAGACTAACTACATGTACATTGATAGATTAGCCCTTTTGATTTTTTGTAGGCTATGGGTCAGCATATCACATATTAGACAGAGCGTGATTGATTGATTAAAAACTTTAAATTGAAATCCAAAAAAATATTTATCGATATTACAACGAACAAGGCAGCGTATCAATCTTCAATCTAAGAAATCAATTTCATCTCATGCGACGGGTGGGATTCAATCCATGTTCTCTGCCACATGTGGATAAGAATGTCCCTGATTTTGCTTTTCGAGGTCCACTCTGCTGTGACGCTGCCCTTAGGTCTTAGCTTGCGCTCGGTTTTAGGTTGACCTTTGTATTAGGTTTTTAGATATTGCCATTTATGATAACTTATTTAGAAAAACCAACAACAATGGTTTAGTTTGGATTTTCTCGTCCAGTCGATGTTACAACATCAGCATGCCAATCACTTAAAGATGCAGATTTGAAGTTTAAATTATATGCAACCGTGGATTTATTTGAAGATAATTGTTGTTGAGAATAATATAATGTTGGATAATATCTTGTGGATTTGAATTTAAATGGAAAATCTAATTTAGGTAGGATTGCTAAATCTTTTGGATTTGAATTTAGATGGAATCCTATTCAAATTAGAATTTAAAAAATATCTCAGGATTTTCTAAAGATCATGTTTTTTATCAAAGAGATATTCATTGAAAATACTCATAAGATTATAAGTAGCCAAATTCGAATAATTCTTTTTTTTTTTTAACATAATTGGAATTTAATATTTGAATTTCAAAATGTTGCGGTCCATGTTGCAACATCACATGCAACATTTGACATTCAAATGAAATTGAAATATAACCTGATCAGATTTGGGTTTAGGACATTGCTACCATATATATGGATATCAAATACACATTGTTTCACCCCGAGCACTTGAAAACTCACCCATATTCGAGATTTAGCTCAGGTGGTCATTATTCATTCTTCGGAGAAGAATTTGGAGTCCTCGGGAGAAGAATTTGAAGCCTTCGGCATAAGGCGTTTTCAATTGAAAGGAGTTCAACAACAAGAAGAGTGATGCTCACCGAATAAATCTAACTAATAAGTTCAAGATGACCGACGACAATGGGAAGAATGAGTCTTTAAGTTGTACAAATTTGAGAATGCTTATAATTATTTTATATTAATGAATTGTTCGATAGCTAGGCGTGGTCCTAAGAAGTAAATGTGACTGAACCTCGTTAAAATTGCATGTGTCTTTTATTTATTTACATTTTCGATGATTTAGTTAATTTAGTAATTTTATTAAATCCAGTAAATTGATAAAAACATATCTAACACCTTGCTTAGTATAATTAGCTCGAGATCTGATCAGCTGATTTGATTCTGTCATCAGCTTCCACATAATAGTTTGTGTACTAATTTGATGTTAGACTCATTATTGTACGGGCATATTTGTATTATATTGTAATCATTTTTTATTAGTACATTATCAGCATATTGTAGCTCTAGTAGAATTTATGAAATTAATAAATGTTTGTCGGAGTATAAACTTTTTTTTTTGGGTTGAATTGTCGGAATATAATCTATTAATAATCTAGCAACATAAGATTTCATTCGGTCTTGTTTATGCATAATAGTGTAGTGTTAGGTATATCAATTATGATTGTATTATTTTAATATCAACTTATTTACACGGTGAGTTGTTATTTTTCATTAATAAATAATCAATTATTGTGAGCGTCAATCACACGAGCTTTTTATCTACCCATTTTTTCTCGATCAAGACACAATTTCGAAAAACCTACCAATAAACTAATAACAACTAACATGTCATATAAGTTGATACTAAAATAGAGTTGGAATTAGTGTCAATTAAAAAATTATGGTGATCATCACTACTGGTTTATAACAAACATCCCCCCACCCCCACCCAAATATTTTATGATTTATATGTGCCTAGAAGTTCTCAATAATTGGTGTTCTATATCATTGAGTTAAATCACTCTATTGGTCCTTAAGCTCTTAAGTATGTGATCTTTTGGTCCCTTTTTTTTAATAGTTGAGATGACAGTGAGCTCTTGAAAAAAGTGCAATTTTAGTCGTTTCTAATAGTTGTCGTTAAATCTTAAACATAATGAATCACATGGACCTGACTGTAAAGGCAATTAAGGAAAATCAAAGGAAAAAAAACAAACAATAAAAAACCCTCAGACTCTCAACCCTTATGTTTCTCACTTTTCCTCCTCCTCTCTCTCTAACAAGAACACACCCTAATTACAAAATTAGGTTGTTATCATACCCCTCTTGTGCCGTTGCTCACCGTCGACCCAACCGCCATGCCATTGCACTACTTGCAACCCATGCCATCGCGCTACTCATACCTTGTTGTTGCAGTTCTCGGCTTCTTGCAACCAATGCCATCGTCGTGCTCTCTTTCTCTCTCTTTGTATTATTGATGGGAACTCTTATTTTAGTTATTGAATTAATTTTTTAACGTTATGATATATAATTAAAGTAGTTTTTTGCCATGCGTTTTTAAATTTTAATATGGACAATCATAAATTGGTATGTTAAAAAGATATAATTTAACGGTTATAAAACAGTTATTATTGGTAATGTTAACTAAGAGATGTTACCCAAAAATAAAATACCAAAACTATACTCTCTTTCTAGTTGAATACCCGCATAGTTTTATACTCCGTTTGATAGGAAGAAAACAAAAAACAAGGGGAAGAAAACTTATAAAAGATAGAAAAATAAAATGATAGGAAAGAAATAAGTTTGCTTTTATCAAAATCACCGATGTTCAGCTACTGTGCATTAATTATTTTTCTACATTAATATAGTGAAAACGAATAACAATAATTATGGATATGATATTGTTGTTTTGTTTTGTGTGTAGTTCTTCATAATTGCTTCAGGATTCGTGGGGTTGATGCCATTGGAATTGGATGCTCCATATGGTATGAGATAAAAAAGTATATATTTTATAATAAAAAAAAGGAAGAGAATGTCCAAAAATCATATAATAAATTAATGGGCTTCCTCTCAGTAATGAAAATGTAACTACAGTGGAATTAATGATGCTAAATACATTACTTATGGTAGATTATTTTATCATGATATTACCTGGACTTAGACCTGTAAATTCGGGTTGTCGGGCCCGACCATAACGAGTGGAAGTGATCTGAATTGTAAACCATTATGTTCGGCCCTGCCCTAAAGCCTAGGGGTCTTAAAATCGGATCGGATAAACGGTTTTTTATTTTATTTTTAATATCTATAAATATTAGTAACTGAAATTTGTGAATTTCTTTAAGTGGCTACTGAAGATAAAGTTTTTCCTAATAACTAGTTATTCATAATTCTCTTATTTATAATTATTTTCAATAAACAGAATTCTTTAAAAGGTAATTTATTTATAAACAGAATTCTAATATTAGTATGTATGATTATGAAATGACCGTCACAGGCCAATTATCTTTTTTTTTTTTTTTTTTGACAGATTGCATGTCATAACTAATATCTTATACATTATATTATTTTTTTTTAAAGATACACAAATGTTTTAAAAAGAGAGAGGGAAAAAAAAAACATAATAAACTTCAGACGGTCAACTGGGTCGAATCAAGCTCAAAATTAAAGCCTAACCCGACCCTTGCGCTTGCACTGGGCTAGGGATTGGCCCGCTGTTTGCCAGCCGGGGCCCATCCTCGAGTCAAAATTGTAGGTAACGGTTCGATCCACTTAGCTTGACCCATATTTACAGCTTTACTTAGATGAAAGAAACACTTTCTCTTTTCTCCCTTAAACACGTGATTTAATCTTTTTTTTCACCTTTTCTTAAAAAAAAAAAAAAAAAAACAAACATAGTAAATAGATTCATCACGTGTCCAAGGCAGCTAAAGAAATAAAAATCTTTTTTTTAAGGGATAATTTATATATATATATATATAATCACTGCATCTTTATAAAATAGAATGATTATGTTTGAGAAAATAACAAATATTGAGAAAAGAAAGACAAGTTATTATTATGGTGTAATACAATGCATCCAAATATAATTATTGTGCCAATGAATTCAAATGAGTATGCCCAAAAAAAAAAGTGTTTAAGTTCAACAGAATCTTGTTTTCCATTTTTTTATTTTTTATTTTTTGG
Organism: Ficus carica; assembly: GCA_009761775.1. NCBI lineage: Eukaryota > Viridiplantae > Streptophyta > Magnoliopsida > Rosales > Moraceae > Ficus > Ficus carica. The sequence goes on along the minus strand of CM019748.1, from coordinate 7,328,755 downwards.
TATATACGGCAAGCACACATACACAAATTTTCACAGGACGGATCAACTATAAAGACCTTCAGGATGAAGAATCAGGTAGACTCACAATTGGACCTCAACATAATCTTGTTAAGCTATCTAAGATGTTTGCCACCAAAAAATCTCTTACTACATTGTAAAAGTAAGAAAGACACTTTTATAGTGGCTTTCGTTCACGTTCACAGGCTGTCATATGGTAGGTCTAACATCTATCATGTGACTTTGTTCTTACTTGACTATTCACACGTGCGAAGTGTGTACTGCCTAACTAGTATGCTAAGAAGTAAGAAGATGTTATTTATTGATAGTTTCAACTCCCAAAATAGAAGAACAAAGTGAGATCCTTATTGCTTATTTTTTCAACAAATTTCCACATTTTACACTATTTAAATATAACATTTATTTTCAACTCATATTTTAACTAAACACACATTTTCTACACACATCTCCAAAACTACAGCTCCAACCTATGTTCCAAATGGGCCTTAGTAACTATATATGTATATATATACCGGATCACTTGATGAAACGGCATGAATTTAGATAGGGTGGAGAATCAATCGCAGATTCAATTATGAATCATATAGATTAATAAATAAATAAAAAGAGAAAGATTATATGTTTTTTTTTTTTTTTTTACCATCTCTTTCTAAACACTGCTATACTATAAATATTATTCTAGTTCGTTTCAACAGGGACTAACCAGCAGACCGTTGGATCACATCCAAGAGAACCACTTTCATAAGCCAATTATAGACCTTAGATAAACATGAGTGTGTGTGTTGTTTTCTAGTATCATTTGAAACTTTGCTGGCAACTTATTGCTTGCCTTCTAATTCCGTGGGGATACATATTAAAACTATATCAGGTACGATAACTTCGTTTTAAATATGACCGAAAAGTTATTGTTCGATGTATAAGACTAATAAACTTAAAAAAAAAAAAAAAAAAAAGAGAGAGAGAGTTTTCAGTACAAAGTTATATGATATAATTAATTTTGAATATAGAAACACAAAAATAAAAAAAATCACACAAAAAAAAAAAAGATTAAATTTTGAAATAAGAAAAATTCAGTGTCCTCGCTCGACACTAAGTAGCTATGTCCTGACTTTAATCCCTAATCTATTATGTGATTATTAGTCTGTTTTCTATATGGGTCATTTTCTAAAATTCTTTCATTACTTTTTTTAATTGCTTTTTCTCTATATATATTGATAGAAGAACCCTATATATTACTTAAAAAAAAAAAAAAAAAAGAACCCTATATATTTATGTATGTATAATTGCGATATGGTTTATAATTTAGTGAAGTTATTCAATAAACAAAATACTATAGCTTGATTCCCATGCTAACATAACATGTGAATTTACAATAGCATAATATATATATATATATATATATATGCAACTCCATCTCCAATATATATATATCTCTATCTCCAACCACTTGTGTCAAAGTCGTGTTTTAATGCAAATCTTTATTGCATGTAGCTCCATGACCCGCGGCCAATTAGAGCTGTGATTGGCAAACCTATTCACTCTATGGAAATAGTTGGGTACTTTAGCCTAGTTATAGGGCAGGTCAGCTACTTAGTAATGGAAAATTGAAACCACCCATTAATTATCAAAATTATTGCTCCAATTGATTTGTCACTCAATGGTCACATTCCTCCACCTTCTCCGTTGTTCTCCGTAGCTCTTCACCTTGAAGGGCGTTAAAGGTGTATTTGTAAAAGATACTTTGACGCTCAAGCAAGATAATTATAATAATAATAATATATATATATATATACACACACACACACACAAGTGAGAGTAGAAAAGGAAATTTTTAAAATAGCGTTTCGATAGATATTAGAAAAAAAATCATTTGAAAATTAGTTTTGAACAAATCTAATAAAACTCTTGTCATATTTTAATAGGCTATTAATATAAATTTGTTCTTCTATTAATTATGAACACATTGAAAGAAGAATATTTTTAATCGGATATGAAATGAAAAGTCATATAATTTTAAAACAAGTCAGAGCAAAGAAGTTTTTGAATTTGAAATTGCTACCGTACAAAATAGGTTTAAAATGAAAATAAGTGGAAGTATAAAAAAAATGAAAATTTTTCCATCTAATTTCTGAAATGAGATGAGCTTTTAGGTTCAAACAAACACCATTTTCAATTCAGTTCTAAAATATGATGAGCCAATATGTGAAACAAATGGCCCTTCAATTGTTTCTATTTATAAGAGAAATGACCAATCACAATGATGAAGCCAATAATTTCTTCAATGGGGGCGCCATAATAAAATTGGAGATATTTTTTTCTAAATAAGGACATAAGTCTACATATTTTAATTTTTAAATGTGGATACAATGAATTTTTTCGCACGAGTAGGAGTATAACTTCTACAAAAACTTTAAGGATAAAATATGACATATCAAAATTTGAGTGGTAATGCACTTGAAAACTTTCTTATAAAATTGTGGCACAACTTAATTTTATAAAAATTTTGAGATTAAAAAAATCAAAATTTCAAAATATAAGTGGGGAACATTTGGTTCCACCACTGTGTCCAATCACAATGATCATTGTGTTCATTTTGATTGATACATGTCAAAATTTAATTTTGATACATATGAAAATCCTTATTACAGATGACTAATGGTCCGTTTGAACATCCGAATCAAAACATTTGGGATGAAAAATATTTGAATAACAAATTTTAAATATAAATATTTGAACTGTCATATGAACTAGTGTTTAGATATTAACATTTCGAATTGAACATTTGAAAATAAACATTTAAATATACGTTTTGAAGTAACTATCTAAAAAGATACAAGAGAGATATGAAAATGATATCTGAAATGATTTTCATTTCTTTTTTTCAAATTACTACATAATATATATATATATATAAATCATAATAAAGGTAAATTCTGGGATATGACTTTTTACCATTTAAGAACAAAAATCCAAATGACATCTGTATGATCCATTTCCAAATGACATTGTTTAAATCATTTAAATGTTTCTAAATGGTTGTGCCAAACAGATACTATAGAAATTTTCTAATTTATTTTTTAGAATGTTAAAATATGTCATATTTTAGATGAATCATTGGATTTCAAGCTTTGAGATTGATAATTTCAATCTAGAGATACATTCAATGTCCCTATAGAGAGTTCAAGGTCAATTTTTGAAATATAACTCGCTCGCTGCTAATATGATACATTAAGTCGATGTTGGACTTGGAATCCTCTATTGGTTTTGAAATCCGTTATCGAGGTGTTTGAATTCCTGAGAAGAAGAGGACACTAATCACGCTCTCAATCCCTTTGGAAATATTACCTTCCAAACATGCGCGCGTGCGCACACAGAGAAAAAGCTTGCTATCTATGTCATGGATATTTTGGCCCCTGATGCATCACCAAGCCAAGTTGATATTATATAGCGATTTAGGGGATAAAAAGAAATTAAGAACCAAAAAGATTTATACTAGTACTTCGAAGTACAATTTGTGTGATTTTTGGAATCTTTTAAGAATTTAAGTACGTTTCTACTTTCAAATTTCCAGAGCCTCTTAGACTTACGAAGGACAAATCATAGAAAGGACAGCTATGATATTCCACTCCCCCTTTTTTTTTTTTTTTTTTTTTCCTCCCCCTCTACGAACTGACGGAAAAAAATAAAAAAAGATAAATTACTCAGTTAATTTTAAAATTTTTAATTTTATATAATTTTGATTCATAAATTTTTTTTTTCCGTAACTACAATATTCTTAAATTTGTATAATATTATTATAGTAGTTATTTTAATTAATTTTTGGATGAAATTTGTTAGTAATTTGATAAAAAAAAATGATATTAATTATGGATTTTGTCCAAAAATTAACGAAAATGACTAACGTAGTAACATTTTCAATAGTTTATGGTAATTTCAATTACAGAAAAAAAAAACAGGGAATGCTCCAAAACTATTAAAATATTACTATAATAGTCATTTATGATAATTTTTTTTTAATGAAATTCATTAGTAATTTGATCAAAAAGTGATGTTAACTAACGGATTCCATCTAAAAATTAATATAAATGACTATTATAGTAATATTTTAATAATTTAGGGATATTCTAACTATAAAAAAAATTTAAAAATTAAAATTATACAAAATAAAAAATTTAAGAATCAACCTAATAATTTAATAAATAAATAAAATAAAATAAAAAAAAGTGGAAGATTTTCAAAAACTGACAGCTTTATTTTGTCCCGAATTTTCATCCAAATCAAATTTCGGTCTCTGTTACTGACTGGCAAAGTAATCTCACTCTTTACTTTGAAACTTATAAGGCAAGGGAGATGAGTGAACCACTTTTTAGACACCCCCTTTCTTTTCTTTTCTTTTCTTTTTTCTTTTCTTTTCTCTCTCTCTCTTTTTTTTTTTTTTTTTTTTTTTTTTTTTTTTGTCCTGGAATAGATCTGACCCTTCCTTTTTATTTATTTATTTTTTTTGGTTGCCATAAAATCTCTAAATGTGAAATAATTGGAAGACAGGTCCCTTTTTATAAAGTTTCAACCAAACAATCTTACTAGTTGAAGACCATTAATAGGTGACTAGGGTGGAAGTGGAAGCCCCCAAGCTTCAAATAATTTAAAAAAAAAAAGAAACAAAATTAATAAAAAATTATGGGTGTGGTAAACTTAAACGAACCCACAAATTTTTTGTTTCTCTCTCTACTTTTTTGTTTTTCTCCTGTTGGTAGATAGACACCCCATAAGTTGCAGCCACCGGTTGAAGGTAACTTTTTGGTCCACTCTTCACGTAAGAAAGGAAGATTTCTGCAGCAGGACCTAAAAATTCATTATTGATAAGACTTTTATTCAGTAAAGATTTTTTTAAATTTATTTTGATTTAATTTTGATCTGATATATCGATCAGAAATGTGTATTATCAATATGAGGTCTTATCGCATAAAAACCAAAAAACAAAAAGGAAAAAAAATCCCCACCATGAGAATTCAAATCAGGCAATCACAAAAGCAAAGACACATTTTCCACATTGTGGAACTCATCACTCTTTTTTCTTCCCTACCCACAATTTTGTGCTTAGACTGGGGGCATTTGGGAGTACTTTGGGGTTTGACATGGTTCTCAAACACCACTTATTCTTTTTTTTTCACCTTGAAGTGTCACTTTTTACTGATTACTTCCACCAATTTGTTGTGCTCATTTTTGTTTTTTTTTTGTTTTTTTTTTTTGTTTTTGTTTTTGTTTTTTTTTTTTTTTAATTTTTTTCTCCTCCTAGTGGTGCTTCATGCATTGGTTTGAAAACAACAAGCTCAAGGGATATTTTTTGGTCAAGTACAAAAGTCAACCAAGGAACTCAAGTACTCCAAAAAACTTAAGCCAACATGTCATGAGTGTTGCTTATGAAAGTGGAAATGCCTCAACAAAAATAAAAAATTCAAATTTCATAATTAGTGTACAAAAAATAATAATTGTAAGGGCACAAAAATTCTCTCTTTGTTTAATCGTCATATTAAAGTCTATAAAGCTTTTGTCTTGGCTGATATAAAGATTAAGCTTGGTTAATGAAACCTATTAATAATTTTTCTATTCTTAATCAAGTTAAAAAAAAAAAAAAAAGAATTGAAAAGAGAAAAGACTACTTGACCAAATTCGACCGAACTCTAATACATGACCGCGAAAGATCAATCCAAACCTGAAGGTATAGGCTCTGTTTGGGAAAAAATTTTCAATTAAAATATTTTAAATGAAAAACAATTGACACTACTAATCATCTTCATTTAAAATTTTGCCTATTAATATTTTTAAACACCTTTTAAAAATGTTGGCAGTCAAACGACCACATAGTTTTAATTAAAAACATCACTTTCAATGTTTGGTCATTTTTCTTTGCTCCCAAAAGTATTAAAAAACCCCCCCAATGAATTTGGTCACCTTTCTTAAACACATAAAAATAAAAGAAATAAGAAATATAGGCAAAACAAGACAAAAAAAAATGAAACAAACACAAGACACTTCAACGAAGAATTTGTTTTGGTGAGATTTTGTCAATAAAATATTATGAGTGAGGCATGACTTATGCTACACAAGTGTGGTTCGCTGGAAAGAGGGTTTACTATAGTGTTGTTGCCACTTCCATTAATATTTTTTTCTGTTTCAATGCACTTTCTCGTGTCAAAGGTCGATATCTATACATACATGCATGCATACATACATACATATTTTATATATATATATATATATATATATAATATGTATGTATGTATGAAAACCCCACAAAACACATTGACCTTTAGTTTGCCCCTTAAGCCATTCTTTTTAAAATTCTTTTCTTTAATTAAAAGAAATAACTTTTTTTTTCTTTTTTCTTTTTTTTTTTTTAATTTTTTAATTCATTAAAATTTGGTGAGGAGGTTCCACGTTCTAAGCATTAGTGAGAGAATGACTACAACAGATAACCAAAAAAAAAAAAAAAAAAGAAAAGGAGTAAATAATTAATAAAATCATTTTTGTTTGTATTATGCATTAATTCTATCATACCAAACGTTAAATAAATGTTTTTCCATTATGTTTTGTAATTTTTGTTTTTGTAGAGGTCAGCATTGGGATTATTGCATTATGCTCTGACTATGTATGGCATGTTCCTTCCCTTGTTTTATCTTCTAAACTCTTCTTCCTCTATCAACAAAAGAAATTTTATAAGGAATAAAGGGGGGGAAAAAAAAGAGGAAAAGAGAAAAGAATCTATTTGTTAACGCCACTAACTTTATTAACTTCCAAAATAGACACTTTAAACTCTTTTTTCTCTCTTTTCTTTTCCTAATAATTCACATTAAGATATTCGATGCTGGTGTCCACATCCACTAATTTCAAAGTTCAAATGGTGTTTCCATAATTCACATCTTTTTGTAGTAGTTTTGGTTTTTTCAAATAAATAAATACGATTATTTTTGTGTCATAATTTTTTCAACTTTGTTTACTTTTTCACAATTATATCCTTCCTAATAACTTGGTCTATAGTGGGAAAAGAGGACAATTTTCTTTCACTGGGATCCAATAAATACCTATTTTATCATCTTAAAAGGTAATCTCTCAAATTTTTGTGATCTAAAAAGTGAACCTCCCTTCCTATCTGGATCAAACCTTCTCGTGTTTAAGAAAGAACATATATGTTCTTATAGTCGGCGTGGATGGGACATACAATAAAAGATAAGGTTTTTATAGGGTTTTACATGAATAATCAATTTTTAATGAGAGAAAACAAGAAAAATGTAAAGTTTTTAAATGTAAAATTGAAAAATAAAAAGTTCACTAGAGGCGAAAATCCCACTCAGTCATGGATGACTCAACACAAAAACACAATTTGGACATGTTCTTGTGTTTAAGAAAGATCAGTCTTTTAATTTTTTTTCATGACGTTTTGTATCATCTATGTAATATTTGAGTGATTTTTTTGATGAAGCACTTACCTAAGCCACTAACTCACTAAGCTCTAAGCATCATTCTAAACACATGTTACATCCCAAAGATTGCGACTTTTAACCATCTAATTTCCCTTTAACAAAAAGGTAGTTGAACTTGTGCATGCAAGAGTTGTTGCTCACCTGAAACAATCTCATTAGTGACTTTGGACAAATCCAAATTCTATTATCATCAAGATTCACATGAGAATTCCAATTTTTTTTTTTTTTTTAAAATTATTCATGGGGTTTCCAAATTGCAAAGCTTGGAGATGGAATTCGTGCTGAGAAATTAATGAGATTTGAGTAAGGTGTGGCAGGTCCATTCTGCCCTCTAACCAACTAAAGGGACATGAGGCCCAGCAAACAAATTGTAGAATATTTTCTGAAAAAGGAAAAAAAAAAAAAAAAAACAAAAGAAAGAAAGATAAAGAAAAATATAATCAACGTCAATTCTAATATTAATTTTTGAATAACAATATATGACATGTAAGTTATTTAATTGTTAATTAAGTATCTATTTGGATCAGCTATTGTATGAAAATATTCATTTAACTTGAATGTTTATCTTCAAATATAGAATTTGAATTATGTATTCAAATAAAATATGTGTTTCGATAACTTTTGTTAAATGTAACATTTAATTAGTGTAAAGGTAGACAAATGAGTGATGCGGATTTAAAAAAAGTAGAAATTCAATATTTCTATTTCGATTGAATAGTTGTTAAATAATAAAACATTCAAATACTTGTATTTTCAATAATTATATAACCAAACGCATATTGAAATATAAATTTTATATATTTTAAATACCTAACTGATCTAAATGAATGTTAAATTATGATAACTTTTAGTGTATTTAAAAATTAAGATTGAAGTTGATGCTCATGGCACCCCTTTAAAAAACAAGGGAAAAAAAAAAAGAAGAAGAAGAGAAAAGAATAAAATGATACCACATGTCAAAGAAGGCAAGGTATTTGGACAATATTGTAACGGTTGGCAAAGTATATACCAAATTCCCTTGAAAAAGAAAAGGAAAAGAGAAATTAGGTAAAATGGAAAATTAAAAAGAAGCAAGAAGGTATTGGTGAAAAAAAAAAAAAAAAAAAGGTGTGAAATGGGCAAAAAATATTATTAAGAAAAAAAAGATAGAAACGAGGGAGCAAAAAAAAAAAGAAAAAAAAAGTCAGAAATATGAGTTTTTTTTTTTTTTTTTATAACTTATAGGAGTGGTGAGTAAGACAGCATTACAAGTATTTTTTTTTTTTTTTTTTTTTTTTTTTGGCGTGTGTCCGAAAAATCCCAAAAGTATTTCCTTTTCATTTATTTATTTTCTGAAAAGTTTTTTTTTTTTTTTTAATTCTTTTCCACTTCCCTCTCATTAAAAATCCATAAATTGCTTGAATATGAAGTGAACACCTCAAACCCCAAAACACCATTTCTTCTTGCCACACCCATCCTTCCACATAAACTAAACCCACGCGCCACCACGCGCCCTTCTCTCTCCTCTCTTTTTCTCTCTCTGCTCTATAGAAAAACCGCCTTCCCACTTCATTCCTTCCTGTCGTTTTTTGTTATATATATCGAAAAAGAAACGAAAAAGAAGGGAAACCCAAAAAAAATATAAAACTCTCTCTCTCTCCTCTCTCTCTCTCTCTCTCTCTAATTGGGTTACTGGGGCATGGATATCACCCAAATCACCCATATTATGTAATGTTTCTCTCTGCCATTTGAAGCCAAATTTTCTTCACACGCCACAACCCCATTTCGTTTTCTCTAGGTCTTCTTAATGCCAAGGGTTTCTCTCCAAATCCTTTGATATTTCCAGTTTTTTTTTTTGGATAAATTTTTCGCGCCGGTTTGTTCTTCATTGGCGTTAATCTGGCGACTTTGGACAAATCTGGACATACCCATTTGGCCAGTCACTCTGTTGAAGCTTTAAATAAAGGTTCGTTCTTTTGGGTTTTTGCTCTTGGAGCTAAATTTCCTTTCTTTTTCTGTTTTCCCTTTATGAAATATAAAATGTTATATATATGTATGTATATGTGTGTGTAAATACTATTGATCTGCTTTGGTTCTGAATCTCTGGGTATTGGGTTTAGCTTGTTTTAATGATTTTTTGGTTTTTTTAAGTTTTATGGGGTTTGATGATGTTTGATTGATGGGTATTCATGGACTAATCGCTCTCCACCTAAAATTATTTTAATTATTTCTTGGCTACTAATCACACTCTTAGGGGGGGTTTCTTTTGTTTAAGGCCGTGAAAGGTTGCTTTCTTTGTTGGAAAAAAAAAAAAAAAATATATATATATATATATAGGAGTTGTTTCTATGTTGAAACACCCCTTATTTTATTTCAAATTCTCGTCTTTTTGGGTATCATTTGGGTGTTATCTTTTCGATTATTCTTACTCTTTTTTCCCTTTTATGTTGGGCTGGTTGTTAGACGTTTTTATCAAAATCTGCATTTTTTTTCCTAGTGGTGGTTTTAAATTCATTCCATTTGAGTCTTTTGATTTGCATGTTATAATCTCATTTTTCCTTATTTTATGGTCTAAATTTCATAACTGTTTCTATGGTTTTTTAGCATAATTTCTCAATCAATAAAAAAAGGTTTGTACTTTTCATCCCTGTGTGATTAGAGAGATGGGGTTTTGTTTTATTTATTTATTTATTTATTTTTTGTGATGGGCTATGTTCAAATGTTTGGAGGTATCTGAACATTGGAGTAGCTTACTCATAATGTACTTCATCTTGCTACTGATGCATTTCTTTACCTTGTGTTTGAAAGTGATTTGAGTTTATCTTAATTAGCGTGGCTCGAAGTTTAATGTTTTCGCGTTTGAAACGGGTGATCTGGTGTTGGGATCGTGTAGACATTAGAGACTAATCTTTGTTAAATATGGGACTTTATTGGATATAGTTTCACCTTTTAGCATCCTAATTCCTCATTTCTTTTTTGCTATCAGGTTCTGACTTGTTTTGGACCGGACCTGGTGTTTCATGATTTTTCATGATCTAGACTAGAAAAAAAATTTCTGAGGTAATATGCATCTTGTGATTTGGTTGTTTAAGTGCAAGAAAATGCTTAATTTTTGTTAATTTATGTGAAATGTGTGATTTAATTATTTTTCTCAGGTTTGTTGCCATCTCTGATCATGGCGGGAGAAACCTCATGGATTAGCCATTGCCTCGATGATATGTCCAGAGAAATCGGGGAGCTCGATTCATTCTCAGAACTTGGTGAGGAAGGTAATAAAGAGGCTAATGCAGTTTCTGTGGACTTGATCTTGCCTGACGACTTGTTAGAACGGATCCTAGCATATCTCCCCATAGCTAGCATTTTCAGAGCAGGTTGTGTGTGCAAAAGATGGTATGAGATTGTTAGTTCAGAACGATTTTTATGGAACTTTTCGCAAGTTATATCACAAAAGCCATGGTATTATATGTTCACAAGCTCTAACGAAGCTATCGGTTATGCCTATGACCCCATACTTCGGAAGTGGTACGGGCTTGAACTCCCCTGTATCCGAGCACCAAATTGGTTCATTGCTTCGTCTTGTGGTTTGGTTTGCTCAATGGACAATGACAGCAGGGGCGAGTTATGCGTCTGCAACCCCATCACGAAACGGTGGAAGAAGCTCGAGGAGCCTTCTGGTTTGAGGTTTTCTGACTACAGTGCACTTGCAATCTCAGCAAACAGGATATCTCTCGGTTACACCATCTCGATCGTGAAATCAAAGCAAGTCCCTGGAAACTTTTTCCAATGGGACGTCTCAATTCACATCTATGATTCGGAAACGACAACGTGGGTGACCTCTTTAACCGAAGTTTTGACAGGATGGAGGGCTGGGGAAGAGAGTGTGATCTGTGATGGAGTTTTGTGCTTCTTGATTTACTCCACTGGAGGCGGGGCACCAGAACACCGTCATGGCCTAATCACATACAACCTCTCCACCCGGTCTTCCCACGGGTTGTTGATAAGGAGTTTCGTGCCGGTGCCGTGTCCTCTTACCTGTGGCCGGTTGATGAACCTGAAGGAGAAACTGGTAATGGTGGGAGGAATCGGCAAACCAGATCGGCCCGACATAATCAAGGGGATTGGCATCTGGGTTTTGAACGGGAAGGAGTGGCGAGAGATTGCGCGTATGCCTCACAAGTTTTTCCAAGGATTCGGTGAGTTCGATGACGTTTTCGCAAGCAGCGGTACCGATGATCTCATATACATTCAGAGCTATGGTGCTCCAGCTCTTCTGATCTATGACATGAACCAGAAACAATGGAAATGGTCGCAGAAATGCCCGGTGACAAAGAGATTCCCGCTTCAGCTCTTTACCGGTTTTTGTTTCGAACCCAGGCTTGAAATTGCACCCTAAACATGTATCTTCCTTGGCATTAAAGTGGTGGTAATTAATATTATCTGAGATTTCTACTTGTCCCCTCCACTTTTTTGTCTTTCCTTTTCCATTAGTTTCATTTACAATGAAATCTTTTGTTTTGAGAAATTGAAAAAAAAAAATACAAAAAATGTACCTGCAATGCAGATAAAGCTGCTCATTCATGACTATTGGAATGTTAATTCTTTTTGCATTCAGAAATACCGTGCTAAGTAGATGCAAAGCCTGAGACTTCTTGTGTGTTATATATATATATATATGTATATATATATATAAAATATATACATTTATTTGTCGTTTCATTACAGCCATTTTTAGTCTTCCTTATTTTCTGGTTTTTCTCCCCCTTTGCGGTAAACATGCTTCCTAGTAAACCTGATTTTCTCACGTAAGCTGCAGACAGCTGTTCTCTGTGATTGCTGATCTATTACAATTTCCAAGAAAAACTTTGGGGTTTTTTTTTTTTTTTTTTGTGGAAAATCCCTGTTTGTTTCTTGTCAAAGATTTGATAAATCTTCCATCCCAAAATCCGAATCCAGATATTGGGAAAAAACTTGCAGTTTCAAAGCCAACATCTAGACATGGGTTCCCATGCCCTAGTCATACATCTGTTTGGTTTTTTGTTCTTTTAAGCCTTGCCCTTCTCCCTTCTAGTTAGGTAAACATTTTTGAGGCTTTTGGCTACAGGGGTTTTATTATTTGTAAGTCTTTATCTACAGTGTTTGCACTTATTACATCCTTCCAATCCACAACGATCATACATAAGGATAATTTTATGTACATTCGGTCTCGTATCCTGATTTACCTGTAGAGATTATTCGAAGAACATCCTTCAAAATCACAATGACCAAAACATAAGAATAATTTTAAGAGCACTATTCTCATATCCTGACTCACCTGTAGAGATAATTTTAAGAGCATTATTAAAAACCAGACTCGGGTTCATAAGGATAATTCTAAGAGCTTTATTTCATAAACCCATGAAGATAATTTTAAGAACACTCCTTAAACCCCCGATTTATAAAATTAATTCTACAACTGCTTTTACAAATCCCACAATTATTCTAAGAGTGATCTTTTCACAACCGACTCACCTATTAGGATAATTCTAAGAAAGAGTGTGCTTGATTAATCTAGCTCAAGTGAGTTTGGGTTGTGAGAGGAGTGATCTTAGAATTATCCCTTATGCATTATGGTTCTAGATTGGAGGCGGTTAATCCTTAGTGTTTGCCCCTGTTAGCTACCTCCAAGCCACAATGACAAGGCATGAGGATCATTCTAAGAGCACTTCTAAACAACTAAACATACGAGTCGGGTTGAGAAAAAAACAATCCAATTCGAGCAGAGTTCCAAATTAGACGTCACTTTTATTAGTTATATGATGCAAAGCATTGCTCAAATCTTAAAACGTGCTCACTTTTGTGACCTAATAATCAAGTGAACAAGTAAGTTAGGTTAGTTTGTATTGGATTTACTTTTGAATGGTTTGAAGTAGAAGCCTGCTAACAAGGATGGGAAACCCACTAGTATGCTGAAAACCTCGTACCTATTCCATCCTTGAGATTTTTTTTATTATTATTCATTTATTTATTTATTTATTTATTTATTATTATTATTATTTTATTTTTTTTAGGGGATTGAGAATTGATGGTCTTAAAGGGTTTTAATTTCAGCAATTGCTTTGCTTTGTGCGGGTTGGTGGAGAAGTGATGCGGTCCACACTTGGCTTTAAACGAAGGTGGATTTTGCTTGGTGGAGATGTGACAATTGAAGATATCATTCAACAACAGCTTTTCCCATATAGCTATCACCTTAGGGCCCCCAAAAATTATGTTGTTTTTTAATGTTTTTTTTTATAATTATTAAAAAAGAAAAAAGAAAGAAAAGAAAAGAAAAGAAAAGAAAAAGGACTAGTACCCACCTCATTGCTGTATAATATTCAGAGGGCTTCATAAGTTGTGGAGAATTTTGAAAGAGTAAAGTCGAATATCCACATACAAGAACAAAGGAAAAGAAGAGGCCTTGAATATAATAATGCAAGTTTCTAATAGGCTGACTGGTTATGTGATTGTTAATCAAGTTTGCAGCCCTCTATAATGCCACAAAATGGGCTCTAGGGACTATTTAATAATACACCCCTAAAAATAATAATAATTATCATTGTTGTTGTTACTACTACTATTACTACTATTATTATTATTATTATTATAACTTGTAGACCTACTTTCAGATGTCTTTAACAGAATGTGGTCTTCTACTTTGGGGAATAAAAATTGTACTTAAATTTTCTTTTTAACTTTTAATAAGAAGAATGCTTGTGCATTCATGTGATGACAGTCTCTTTTTTCAGTAATCTCTTTGAATTATTAATTTATTCTCTTTTCCGGATATTAAAATATAACCAACTCTTTTTACATTACATATGTTAGGGAAAACACCCATGTACCAAAAATGAAGCGGAAAAATAAACTCAAATAGAAATAAAGAGAATACAAAGATTTACGTATTTCGGTAAAATTATTTACATTTATGGGAGATAAAAAATAAATTTACTAGCAATTTTAGAATTACACACTTAATAAACTAGCTCTATCCTAAGTTCCTTACACATTTTGTCTATCTCTTTCTCACTTTTTTCTCAAAAGGAGTTGGCGCTCCTTCTATTCTTCTAACCACACAAATCTTTAAACACAATTAATTCTCAATAGGACAAAAAATTCACACTTTCGTAAACTTACAAAATTGAAACTGACACAGGTAATTTAAGTCATATACCTAACACAATATATATATATATATATATAAGTCCATAAAATGGAAATTAAAAGAACCTAGAAGTTATACAAACTTGAAGTTACTGGAAAATTTGAAATTAGAAGAATCCCAAATCTATATACAGTAGTTCTTGTTATCTTTGAAATTAATAACATTTTTTTTTCTACTTTTTTCTACTTAATTTTCAGAAGAGATTAAAGGCAGATGGAGTTTTTGGGATATGCAAAAAAAAAAAAAAAAAAAAAGGAGGTCTTTCTAAAACATATATTTAGTAAATATCCCTAGTTTTATCAATTAGAGAATGTTCATTTTCTTCAAAGATATAAGAATCAATATTGAAAATTGAAACATTTGTTAGTAACCGATAATAAATTAACGCAGAATATACCAAGATCAATTAATATTTTAGTAAAAATCAATCAACTATGAAAGTCATTTTTTTTCTTTAAAAAAAGTGAGACAAATATTATTATTATTATTGTTATTTACTTTAATAAACTAGAGACATTTTTTTTGGATAAGAAACTAGAGACATTTATAAGTAGGGTCATCCACAACTAAATATTTTCCCTTGGTAGTGCTTCTATTTATATGTAGGTAGTGTTTTTCACTTCTTAGTAAAAAAAAAAAAAAAAAAAGTTTGGTTAAATTATTATTAGTTTGCGTACCAAAGTGAAGCTCGATAATAATTGTAGTGCAGATCACTTTAAGCCACCACACCTTTTCTGATTCGTCCATCTTCAATTCAAGACTCTACACATTTTGGTTGACTTAGTAAAGTCAAATGAGATACCAACTTTAAGCTGAATCGTGTTTTTTAAGGTCGTTTGCAACTGCGTAATTTCCACGGCTCACACACACACACACATGTAACTAACTTTCTCTATAAATTAAAATTCATATAAATGTTAATTAATTTAGATGTTACTAAACTAAATAAGTATGTTCTTTATTGAATCTCCACATTAACGATATTAATGATATACGTTATTAACCGTAGCTTATATTGTAAGGTCTTTTACGACTGTCGGATGTAATACTTTGTTTATATATATATATATATATTTATATAAATGATGAAAATATAAATCAGATATCACATGAAATTATTAATAAAAAAGAAAATTTAACAAAATTTAAACGAAAAATAAATCAATTTCAAAAGAAGATTAAAAATTAAAAAAAAAACTACTATTATAATACCGTCCTATATGACATATCCCGGACAATAAATTACTCCGAACTTACAGGAACGATAGTTGTTGTCCTATAACAAATAGACTTTACTTCGTTTGATTAATTTTCCGTGTTGAAGATCAAACTTTTGGTTCATCGTAAATAGAAATAGAGAACAAGCTATCAGAAAAATAAATAAATTAATAAAGTGGGGGAAAAAAAAACGTCTTTTTCACACACCAAGAAGGCGTTTAGGAAAACAAGTTGTCGTTTTTGTTTTTTGTTTTCATTCCATTAAATGCTGTATTTACTATACAATGATGTCGCATTGAAAGTGTCCTTCAGTTATCAATTATGAAACCTATTTTTTTTTTGGTGGTTGGTCTTAATTGGTCCTTCTTTTCTTGCACTATTATGTGATATGATCTTTCCCTTAGATATGACACTTGCTACATTTTCGCTTTTATGTTTTTGCCCTTTTGTGTCCAGTGTCCATTTGATTTCAACTTTTTAATTTTTCCCTCGAAGTTCGAAATATGTAAAAACATGTTTATAGAAAAACGCGTAATTAGGCATTTCTAATATTTTATTTTACCTCTTATAATAATTAATTGAGATTTACATATAATTATTATATTTTGAATATTCTAATATGAACTATTTAAACTATTAATGCAAAAGACAAAAATCATTAAGAAATATTACATTAAAATCAAGTACATAACGCATAAGAAAGTTACAAGTACAAACTACGGATGCCGTATAAGAGACCTCTTGCACAAATCTACATCATTTTTCTACAAGCCTATAGAGCAGATTTTTTTTTTTTCCCCTTCAGTTAGTAGCTAGATTTAGCTCACAAATGGTAATTTTTTTTATTTTGGGCAAATTATGGTTTTCATGACTTATAAAATCTAGTTATTCACTCATACCACTTTTTTATGGGTGGTTTGAAAATACTATCTTCATTACTGTTAGAAAAATTAAAAAGAGGATAGTTTTATCTTTCTTTGTTCTCTTAAAACGAGTTTTCTCAAAACCTCACCCAACAAAGTGGTGTATTGAAATACCAACCCCGCTCTACTCATTGGGCTGCACTTTATACCTAACCGTTGGAGAAATTAGAAGGGATGCCACTACTTGATGTGGATCGGTTTATGTTATAAGAAGAGGAACTATTGCAATGTCAGTCAGGGGAACAAAAAAACCGCCAGACCACTCCGCATATCCAAACGGTCTAGGCCTCCCTTTTATGTCACATCATCAAACTGCTAAACTGTTGGTTTAAACTGTCCATCCTGTCATGTATAATGGAAGGTTTCAGTTTGAGATTTTCTCAAATCGTTATTTTACAAAACCAAACCGCTCTGTCCGTTATTCATTACTTTTTTTTTCCCCTCGTTGTACTTGTGTGTTGGGATTTCTTGAATATGACTGGTTTTTGATATCTAATGATCTTTTTTAGCTTAAAAAGTTAGTAAGTTGATGAAACTAAACATACTAAAAATATAGCCACAAAATAATCTTTAAAATTGTTTAATTTTTTTTAATATCATTTACACTTTTTAAAAAAAATAAAGGTAGGCTCAAACCACCAGTAGACCGGCCGCAAACCACCCTGCCCATCATACTCCTCTACGGGCAGTCCTGGTTTGAGTTTTTCCTAAACCGTCATTTTATATAACCCAACCGTCCACACTCATAAACCGTCAACCTCGCATGTGCATGCCTAATTTCAGTCATCGCATTAAAAAAAAAAACACACACACACAAATTATGACCCCAAACAAATTATGTTTACCACGCCTCCAGTAGATCCAACACCAGCGAAGGAGACATGTTGCAAATCCATGTCACTAGCGGGATAGATCTAGACACTGCGGTCGCGAGCAAGGAAATCTCGTGGGAGATCTCTCCCCACCACGGATGTGGAGAGGAGATATCTCCGCCTTGTGATTTTCTGTGTTCGTGTATGTTTTATGATTTTGGTAAATTTTTTAAGGCTAGTGGTGCGATAAACGGAGGCAGTACGATTGGCCACTGCCGGTAATAGCGATTACTGGCCGGTGACTGCAAAGTATCACGTTGGATATCGGCTCAGCGGTTATTGATCGGTACCTTAAGCGGGTGACATTGCATGACATTGTCCCAAATCCAGCACAAGTCAGTTTAAGAAGGCGTGAAATTTGTGGCATTCCTGTAAAGAGTCCCTTATCCTTCCCAGCCAACCCCCTCATGGGCTTGTCTAAACTAAGGCCTTGTTAAAGATCTCGTGTGCATGATTTACTTGGGCCGAAATTCAGAGCTTGGAGAAACTCCTTCTAAAGAAGATTTGGTAACAACCATGACATGGTAATTTACGATTTTTTTTTTTTAGCAAAAAAAAAAAAAAAAAAACCCCAAGGTGTTGAAGACGTTAGTGAAAGTAAAGTTTACTCCAAAACAACAACAAAGTTTAATCCACAACGTCTCCTCTCGTAAAGACTCAACTTCCGACATACAACCCGGCTCCAAGTCTTTAGTTTGTCCTCGGACCACGTCCGATTCCAAGTTTCAATGTTCGCTTTGGGTCCTCGATGTAGTTTGAGCGCAATCTGCCCTCAACTTCTCCATGGAGATCGAAAGAAGCACAATTATCTAGATACATTCTCCTAATTTTAGGGTCTAATCCTCTCGAAATTGAATTTAAATCGAATTCTAACTGTCAAAATCTTCGATTTAAGTTAGAAATTGGAAGTTTGATGTCTGACATGGTGCCTTCGGAATTAGACGTTAGACACAAATTTTCCTGCCTCCAAAAATTTTCTATGTAAAAATAAATAAATAAACTCTATTAATTTCATAGGTTTCAGATTTAATTCCGAATTTGTTTAATAGAATATCAATCAAATGAATACAAATTAATCAAAAAAGTTCCCGATTTTTTTTTAACAAAATCTCACCATGATAAATTCAAATAAATTAAGTAGTTCCTGATTTTGATGGTAAAAAATCCATCCAAATTTAAATACATCATAAATCTCAATAAAACAAAGAAGAAAAATAACAAAAACTATTGTTTCTAAGATGAACATAAATCATATATCCTAAGATGAATACAAAATCATACATATTTCTCTAATAAATTCCAATTAAAAATAGGATTGAATCCCAGCACCCTTGAACTTTGAAATCTTTGCAAATATTCCTCTTTTCGCCAACATTAAAGACATGAATTCATGAGTTCAAAATCATACTCTTTTTATCTTCTTTTCATTTAACAATGGAATTGAAAATCCTGCTTTACGAGATGACCATTAAAAACCTAAATTAATCCTAGTAATGGTTTAATAACTCATTTAGAAACTTCTTACAAGTGTTTTTTTTTTTTTTTTTTTTTTCAAATTATTTTCGTCCAAGTGCTAAATCAATTCTCACTCTTTCGTGATAATATATATAACTTAACAGTAATTTCACACATAATAACTTCATTATTATGTGTAAAGTTTGAATCTCTCATCTCCAAATTCAAAAAAAAGAAAAAGTAAAAAAGTTGTCACTCTTTAGGGCCTGTTTGGGGCCAATGTCTAGCATCTGGTTTTTTTTTTTTTTTTTTTTTTTCTTTTGTCTTTTTCTTCAATTCAAAACAACTTTTCACTATTTATATATCCAAATGTCTACTGTAAAATCATATTATAAAAGTTCATAACTTTATTATTTCAAGTCCAAATGATTTTATTTTATTTTATTGTGATGTGCATAGAATTTTGAGGGGCACAAAACAATATTTATATTGATATTTAATTTATTTTTTTGAGAAAAAAAACTTAATAACTATCTTTTTTTTTATCTATTGATCAATAGGACACAACTTACCCACTTTTGAGCGACATGAAATAAATTTTAGTTAATTTTAGTTTAATTTTGTATCATATTGGTCTAGTGTTAATTTTTGTATCATATTGGTGTAATAAACTCTAAATTTATATCATTCAGGTGTTTTCCCCTATCTTTTTTCATAACACATTTTAAATTTCTACATTTTTTTATCCCAAACAATTTTTGTGACTAAACATACATTTTCAAAACTCCAATTTAAATATATCTAAAATTACATCTCCAAAACCTTCCCACACATACTCTTAGTCTCTTAGTAATAGTCAAGGCTTGTATTTAGATTGTCAGCTAGTTTAGTAGGCCTAGATTCTAGAGAATGACAAGTCCATACCAATTACCAAATCTGGGCCAGCAAGTTGTTGGGTTCAAACCCATAATTTTTTTTTTATGGAAATAGAACAATCAAACAATAGAGGACAATAAAGAAACAGAAGGATGTCTTGCTGGTGTAACCTTTGAGAATCATTTCCCAAGGTTTTTTTTTTTTTTTTTTCCCTTAATTTTTTTAATTTTGTTTTTTTAATCATTGCCCATGTTAGACAATGGAATGTTTTTACATGTTTTGTGTAAAATAGAAAAGCCCTAGGACCACGTTTTGTCTGGGGAAAAAGAATCCCAAACCACACAGGTGGTCCAACTGTGATATTTGTGGTCCTCTCATGAAAAAAATTTTCAATTATGATTTGGTTGTCTGTGTAGTTGTTATATGCTTCTGTCAGTTGTTGCTGCACACTGTTCGCCATGAATTACTATAAATATAATAAATGTATTCAGCTATATATATATATATATAACGATTGTCTCGTGATATCGATTATCTTTATGACACTTTGTGATTTTTTTTGGATATTATTATAACTAGTTGATTCTAATATAATATTTTTTAGTGATACTTGTATTTTGTAATAATAGTTCTATATAATATTGTTACAATATTCTAAATTAAAAATTACATCATATAAATCTACTAGTAGTTATAAGATTTTAAATAAAATATTACAACTGCCAGACAAATTGGTTATGGGATTTAAGAAATTTTCTATAGATGTATATATGTATAATCTTTAGTCTCATATCCAACATTTTTGTAAAATGACATTAGTATAACTTTTTCTTATAGATTAATATAAGGTTTAGTTGATTTTAATGTAATATTTTTTGTGATATATGTTATTTGCACTAAGTTTCAAATTAGTATCATATTACAAATAAAGTTACATAAACTCACATGTAAATCAATAAATAATTATATACATAGGATTAAAAAGTTATATTTATCAGACGGATACCGCCGTTGAGTATGAGACTATTCTATAAAGTATATGTAGTTGAAGTCTTGAACAAGCCAACCTGAACTCAGTCCTGGTCTTGAGATAAGTTTGCAATTAAATCGAATCTAACCCAACTTTATTTCACTTGTTGAATAAGCTCGAAAAACATAAGAAAATTCCTTGGCAAAGCACATTCTTCATGCATTCCAATAAACAATGATGAATAAATAAATAAATATAGAAAAACCCAAAGAAAACAACAAAAACAACGAAGAAAACCCTACTGGTGATAGGTTAAGGACCACGAGTTTGCTCTAGTTCTGACATGTTTGGCTGGACCACTGGCAAAAATTTTGGCTTCTCAGCCATATCACCCCCTGCCTCTTTGCTTTAATCCATAAATTGCTTTTTTTTTTTTTTTTTTTTTATACTTCGAATTTTGACGGATGGAATCCTAATTTCTTTAGTACTCGTTTGGTTTACGGGTTGGAACTAATTTTTCTAACTTATTTTTTATCTTTTTCTGAAAGTTAACAAAAAATTTTAACTAGTATTTGAAAAATTAAATAATTACAATTCAAAAAGTTTAATTTCAATTAGTGAACCAAACACAAGCTAAAATTATTTGGAATCGTCAACGAATGAAGAGAACGTTCCACGATATTTTTATACAAAATGCACCCGAAACTTTTTGTTTGTTAACAAGTTAGAGTCTAAACTTATAAACTTCTACAGTTGGAATAGATGCCTTAATTGTCATGTATTTACAAATTAATGTTATGTAAATGTCAAAAAAAGTTTGGAATCCAATGTACAAATATTGAAAAATTCAGGATGTAATACTGCAAATTACCCTAAACTGTAAACACAAATTCACAACATGCTATATGTCATAAGAAACCTCTCAAGTTTCGAACTTGAGACTTGAGACCCTGAACCTCTTTCTCATCCGCTAGTTTGAGCGGGATTTGAACAACACATTCACAACATGGTTTCAATGAGTTAAGCCACAAAAAAGCTCACCAAAGCAGGATTTAAAAAAAAGCAGGCCAACTTGATTCCGTACAGTTGGTATGGCACATTGGCTGCACCATTCAACACCCTTCTATTTGTATCATAACCCGCATGGGTTAAAAAAAGCTTAATCTTAATCCTCCCTTTTAATCTTCCCCATAAGATATGTTTAGCCAGCTAGATTAATCTTAAACCCCCTTTTTAATCTTCCCAATAAGAAATATAGTTAGCCATGATTATGAATATTACCTAGCTAGGTTACCCTAGTCAAAGGCTTTTAGGGCATTGCATGTAACCAGACAAAAGGAAACTGTTCTGTGCATGTGTTTTACCATAATATATATTATTATATTATTTTAAAATTGCTTAATATTTCCATTTGCCATTTGGTGCTCGGTTGAGTTCAAAATTGGAACTGTAAAATGTTTGAAACTTTACTGTACTACAGTAAAAAAAAATTCAAAAAAGATTCTTTCTATTTACCATGATCGTAAAGACAAAAAGGCAAACCGTACAGGAAAAGTTAGAATCACATTTTTTTTAACTTGTACATGAGAATTCAAAGATACGGTTAAAAAAAAAAAAATCTATTAATAGGGAGTGTAAAATCTTTTTCGGTTGATTTTATCAGTTTCACGTGTTTAGTTTAATTTTAATATAGTCGACGTTCAAACTCATGCATTATCATTAAATTTTTTTAAAAAAATACAAGAAAATTACTATTAGTGCCTTGATCTTTGATGTAATTTTTGGTAAGAGGGAAAGAAAATTAAAAGGAAGTTTAAAATATCTAGTGAGGGAAAAAAAAGAAGAAGGAAAAAATGAGATTCTTAAATGTAGCTTGGTAGAAGAGAAAGAAAAGATTAAAAAAAATTGAATACTCTAATACATTTTAAAATTATATACTTGCATAAATCAGAAGATAAGGAGGGATTAAAGTTAATATAGTTATTTTGTCAATTTTTTTTTCCTTCTCGTTTCTTTATAAAATAGAAAGGATTAAAATACACGTGTCTCATAGATTTATAATTTTTTCCCTTCTATTTTCCACTCTATCGAACAACCTAAGATTTATTTTCCTTTTTAAAATCCTTTTTTTTTTTCTTTCCAACTTCCTTACTCTGTCTTTTCCGCAATACTAAAAATAAGCCGAGTCTTTCACTCTGGTCCCACGGTAAAAGATGTGAAAAATAAAGGTCCCCGTATATGAAGGTGAATGCCTCTATTAGGACAAATAGAGGAATGATTGAACGAACGTGTTGAAAAAGCTTTTCACTTTTAATATTCATGAACTTAGCTAGAAATTTCCATCCAACAACTGACCAAAAATTAAAGCATTGTCTTAATTGTTTACCAAAAGTTTCATGGAAACAAAAGAGCCGGGGATTTCAACTCCATTATGTCTTGTCATTACAAGGCACATGCTATAATTAATTGCCAAATGATCCAAATAACTAGCCTCAAATGCTGGTCCACAAAATTACATTACAATTTACATCCTTGATATTAAATAAAAATGTTATCCATCATCATTAAAATTGTAATCAAGAAATATAACACTTTAACTCAAAAAAGGAAAAAAAATTATATATAATATACACACACATCAATGTATCGCAATCGGTACATAATATATCATATTTTTATTAACTGATGCGAGCCCATTTGAGATGGGGTGAATTAAAGGAGAGCTCCTATAATAATTTTTTTTTTAATCAACTAACAATGGATTAAAAAAAATGATCATGCTTTCAATTATACAACTGTTTTGTGTTGTTGTCCGTTGCGACATGGTTTTAATTATAATAAATGACAATGATTTTGACAACAATTAGGGGGAAAAATGGATTTTGTGATAGAATCAAAAAATAAATTCTAGATGGTGATCCAAATGTTACTTAATGATCAAGCTCTTTTCACTTTACTGATCAAACTCTAGACTGTGTAAATCTTTTTTTACTTTAGTGATAAACACTTTCCATTCAAAAACTTTTTTTTTCACTTAAAAACAGATGTTAGAGTATAAATGTGAAAGATGTCATGTCAGGACTCGGGAACTTCCTAGATTTTGATTTGATTCCTTTACTACTAGTGTCCTACGGGTCGCGACACGACGACACGACTCGAAAACGACACGAATTTCACGGGTTCGGGTTGGGAAAAATAGGTGGCGGGTCGTGTTCGGGTTGGGAAAAATTGACACAAAAAAAAAAAAAAACGGGTCGTGTTCGGGTGGACCCGTTTTTTTTTTCGTGTCACTTTTCGTGTCAATTTCGGGTCAAGTTCGGGTCAATTTCGTGTCGCGTGTCAATTTCGTGTCAATTTCGGGTCAAATTTCGTGTCAATTTCGTGTTAATTTCATGTCAATTTCGTGTTGCGGGTCAAGTTCGGGTCAATTTCGTGTCGCGTGTCAATTTCGTGTCAATTTCGGGTCAAATTTCGTGTCAATTTCGTGTTGCAGGTCAATTTCGTGTTGCGGGTCAATTTCGTGTCGTGTCGTGTCCACCCGTGACGGGTTCGTGTCGTGTTCGTGTCGCGGTTTCGTGTCGTGTTCGTGTCGCGGGTCGTGTTCGGGTCGGGGAAAAAAAATCGACACGACTCTAACACGACACGAACCCGACACGTGACACGAATTGCCACCCCTAGTCCTAACTGTGAAGATTAGAGAGAAAAAACATTGAATTTGAGACGGTTAAGAAATTAGATTTTCATCTTAAAAGGTCAACATCCCTTAATACTTCTCCATAAGAGGGTGCTTTTTTTGAATAGATCAATCTTGTATTTGATGGATTGGATCACTCGTTTGAGTTTGTTGGGCTCTGATACTATGTGAAGATTAGATAGAAAAAGAAGGAATTTAAGACTATTAAAGAATTGAGTTTCCATCTTAAAATATCAACATATTAAATGGAGTGATATAATATTCTTATATATCTATTATTGTTGCTATATTTTTTTCGATATAAGACTTGAGTTTCTTTTACTCTACCATGGGAATATTAGAGAGAAGAAGAAGGAATTTGAGATTGTTAAAGAATTATACTTCCATCTTAAAAGGTCAACTTGTTAAATGTAGTGATCTAATATCCTTATATGTCATTATTATTGTTTGTTATATTTTTTTCGATGTGAGACTTGGGTATCTTTTACCCTTAGCACGCTTCCGAAAGATAGCATTCTCTTTGGAAAGACTAATCTTATATTGGATGAATCGGATCGCTTATTTAAGCTTGTTGGATTCTGATATCATGTGAAGATTAGAGAGAAGAAGGAATTTGAGATTATTAAAAAATTAGACTTCCATATTAAAAGGTCAACCAGTTAAATGAAATTATTTAATATCTTTATATATTTATTATTGTTGTTATATATTTTCGATGAAATTTGTATTTCTTTTTTCTTTTTAGGGAAATTTCAGATTGTATTATTTTAGTTAAATTAGTCAAAATCACGAGGTAATAAACAAAAGATAACAGACCATAAAACTACAGTTTATAGAGACTTAGGTTTCTTTTTTAACACTTTAACACTGTCTACCCATTTTTCTTTGCCTTAATTAGTGCTGATGTGGCTCGACATTTGGCTAAAACTCAGGAGATAAAATCAAAATAAAATAAATAAATAAACATAAACACTGCAAGAACAGACGCAGAACAGAACTGAACTCTCTGAAACTCGAGAGACAGACGAAGAAGAGCGACCAAGAAAAACTCAAATTAACTCCATTACAAATGGGTTGAAACAGAGCTTTTTATTTATTTATTATTTTTGGTTGGTTTTTGTTTACTTCCAGTTTGAAACTTGAAGAGAACGAAAGAAATCCAGAGAGAGAGGAGAGAGAAAATGGAAAGGAAAGAAAAAGGTGGTGAGGAGAGAGAAGAGAAGAGAATATTGATGGCGAAAAAGTTGAAGCGCGGAGTTTTGGTAGGGAAAAGAGGAGGAGGAGGAGGGCCTTCTACTCCTCCACCCAGATGGAGGCTTAAAGACCCCAACAATGTCGATGATTGTAGTGACAACGTTAACCAAATCAAAAACAAAAACAAAAACAAAAGCAGAAACAAAAACAAAAGCAGAAACATAAGCAGAGACAGGCTTCTTCCTTTTACGGAGTTTCTCAACTTCCAAACTTCACCAACAGTTTCCGTTAGAAAGCTCTGCGCCAATCTCTGGGAGTTCGAGTCCCACAGAAACCCACTTCCCAGAATGCCCATTCGACCTCCCAAGCCCAACCTTCACCGCCGACCACTCCAGAACGCTCATGGGTATGCCAATCATCAAGATGACGAGGTTAGTCAACGTTTGACACTCTTTTTTCTTTTTTCTGTTGTCGATTATGGATTTTTGGGTTTATATTATGTAACATTTTTCCCTTTTGTTTGCTTTGTGGTGTGGCCCTACTGTTTTCTGCTTGTCTTGTGTTCTTGTTAATATATATTATATTATATTATATATATACACATATTTTCCCTTTCGTCTGAGTTTTTTTTTTTTTTTTTGGTTAATGTGGTTTTCTTGTTCTTCCTAGTTGCTGCATTTTTTATTATTTGGGATTATATATGTATATATGTTGTTAGGTGTCTAAGCGTTTTATTTGTAGTTATGTTACTAATATTGGATTCTTTTGTAACAATCTGGAAGAAATGTGATACATTTTGCAGCCATAATACAGGCAGAATCAATAGATGTATATGGATTATTTTTTTATATAACGTTATAGGCTTTGCTGAATGCTGATATCTTGGCTTTGTCTCATTTTCAGCCAGCAACTGCAAGCAGCTTTGGGAGAACTTATCCAGCGTCGTTGATACAATATCGACGTTCACTCGAGAGGAACGATCGCAACGATGGCGACGATCACGCTGACGCTCTGCAGCCCCTGTCTCCTGCTAGTTATGGTGGTAGTTCCATGAAGGTGAGCATCTTTGTCTGATCTCCTGCAATGGATCTTTTGTCATTGATTGAAATTTTTTATGTCGATTTTCCATTTTCTTAAATGACAATGTGGTATTGCGCCTGAAATTTCCTTCTTGTTAAGTTTTATTCTCGTGCATCGAAAGCTATAGTTTGTTGAATGTGTTTAATCTGATATAAAGGAAATCATATTTGTTATTCACAGGTGGGACCTTATAAACACGCAGTCACTCCCGCTAGTTCTATGGATTTACGGGTTAGGATGGGTGGATCGAGTTATAGCCTTAAAACCTCGACGGAATTGCTCAAGGTGCTGAATCGGATCTGGAGTCTCGAAGAGCAGCATGCTTCTAATGTATCTTTGGTGAAGGCAATGAAGATGGAACTAGATCATTCACGAGCGAGAATTAAAGAGTTGCTGCACGAGCAACAGTCGGATAAGCAAGAAATGGAAGAGTTGATGAAGCAAGTCACGGATGAAAAGATGTTTAGGAAGAGCATAGAGCAAGATCGAATAAGAGCTGCGGTTCAATCGGTTTGCAACGAGCTAGAAGATGAGAGAAAGTTAAGGAAGCGTTCAGAAGGCCTACACCGAAAGCTAGCACGAGAGCATACTGAACTGAAGTCTTCTTTCACGAACGCCCTGAGGGAGCTTGAAAGAGAGAGGAAAGCCCGGATCCTGTTAGAGAACTTGTGTGACGAGTTTGCAAAGGGGATTAGTGACTACGAACAAGAGGTGCGGTCGCTTAAGCACAATCCTGAGAAAGATCGAGGTGGTGTAGACAAACATGACAGGTTGATTCTCCATCTTTCGGAAGCTTGGCTTGATGAGCGGATGCAAATGAAGCTAGCCGAAGCAGAAAATAGCATTGCAGAAAAAATCACAATAGTGGACAAGTTAGGATTTGATATAGCAACCTTTCTTCAAGCTAAACAGGCGGTTGAATTGAGGAAACATGGTAATTTATCTCCAAAGGAACGTTGCTTGCGGCGACATTCATTGGAGTCCTTTCCACTCAACGAGGCTGGAAGTGCACCACGGCATCTAGCTGATGAAGATTCTACTGATGTTGATTCACACCATCTTGAAGCAAGCAAGAGAGACGGTAGCAAACAAAGCAAGAGCAGCGACGGACAACATGGCAACGGCGTTAAATCTAATTCCAGGAGGAAAAAGGTGAAGTCACAGGAGCTGATCAAGGGCAGTGGGACGTCTGATTTTCAGGGTCAATTCGAGGAACGTATGACGAGAGCTATGTCATGTAATGGAAACAGAAACGAGTTTGCGGATAAAAACCACGGTGAATTGGAAAGAGAGAACCTGGATGCTATAGAAGATCTCGGAATTTATGGACTGACATCAAAACATGTGCTTGATAACTTGATAAGAAATCACTCCTTATCGGCGGAGGACTCTTGTATGCAGTCTTTGTTAACCAGTAGTCCAGTACAGAAATGGAAGTCCGAACTGATGGCACCGGAGTTCGAAAAATCAGAATCTTCTTCGAGATGGCCTCGGGACCTAGATGAGAACTCCTTGATGGCACAACTAATCGAAGCCAGGTTAGAAAGAAGAAGGCGATCTCGCTCAAAACCTACGAAAGGCTCCTTGTAGATTCTAGAAGCTTCTGATGAGAAAACGAAGGTTCTTCGTCTGCGGCTGCATCACGCTGAAACTTGGTCAGAAGACAATGCTCAAAGAATCTGCTCAAGATTTCTCCTTCCTAGTGTAGGATCACACTTGTACATACAAATTCTATTGTTATGTTTACATATTTATCTGAATTCTATTGTTATGTTTAGATTAAAACAAGTTTTTTTATCCCTTTGGTGGAAGATATGACTTGCCATAATCCACAAGAAAAAGATTGATTAAAATTTAGTTAGAAAACAGCTCAGTAGAAGGCTGGGCTCGTTTGGAAAAATCATTAGAGACTTCCTTATTCAATTCCAAAACTCCCAAATTTACATCTTACTTTTTCTCTCTTTAATTTCCATGAAATTCAATCTTCAAAAGTACATAACTTTCTTATTTCAAGTAGAAATAAGATGTTTTTTGTACCAAAATACTCATGACGAGAGGAACAAAATAAGAATCATATTGCATATTGTTTTCTAAATACATTTCAATTACTTATGTTAATTTGTATGTATATACATACATACATGTGTGTCTATATATATATATATATATATATATATTAAAACTTATTTCCTATTTAAACTTTAACCAAACACACATTTCAGTTAAAAAAAAAAAGAAAAAAGATATACCTGAAATATATAAATTTTAAGACCAGTGCATTAATATGACAAAATAAATTTGACAGTAGACCAATGTAACACAAAAATAGTATTTTGTTGTAGCAAAAAAAAAAAAAATTGTGGTTGTTGTTTATGACACCAACAAAGACACAAAGCCAGCACCACCATTACTAAAGATAACATTTTAGTAATTTTTTATAATGATTTAGGGGAAAAAAGGGTGCTAGGTTGCTATTGATCAAATAAAGAATTCAAAGAACTTACTTTTTAGAAGAGACTAAACATATTAAAGAAATCAAAACAAGCTAATGAGTTTGGAACAAATGTCAGATCATCTGCAGATTGCCCAATTTTGTAATAGAACTTTCTTTGTTGGAAAATACTTCACAATGAAAATGTCCCACCATCCACCATCAGCAAATAAGGTTGAAACTACGTGAACCCCCGTGGTGGTGTTGTCATGGCAAGAAACAATCGTTTTATGATTCTCTCTCTCTTCTATTTATCGAAAGTTTGATTCTTGACGTTCGCACTTATTCATGTGGGGCAATCCTCTTTAAATTCAATCCAAATATCGCACTTATTCATGTGGGGTAATCCTCTTTAAATTCAATCTATAATTTACATCGATCTCTTCATTCAGTCGAGAAAAAATGAGTATACTAACTTAAATTGAAGCATTTTATACCGATCTTATTATTATTATTATTTTTGTTGCTACTTTATGATATATAAATTAAATTAGCTAGTGACTGTGATAAGACAACTCTTACGTAGCATCTAATTAGTCACAAATCACATGCTAGTCTTGTGAACAATAGGACCATAAAATGAATGAAAATAAAAATTTAAGTTGTTGTGGCTTATAATGTGCCTAGTATGCATTGTCCAGTTATTTGGAAGCAAAATGTTTCTTTATAATCAAGAAAGCATGTTACAATCAATGGGAAGCAATTATTGGCAATAAAAATTTTGGTATAAGAGTGTTTGAAAACTTAAGCATTTCAATCTTTTTGTTAGAAGTAGTGGACCACTATGGAAAAAGCAATTCTAGCATAAATATTATTTTTTTCTGGGTGATGAAGTGATAATGTCACTTCTATTATTATTATTATTATTTTTTCCAAAAAGAAAATAGAACGAATGATTTTTACTATAGTGTTGACTGTCAAATTTTATCAATAGTGAAAACTCGATAATTGGCTCACAATAGTATAAATATTCACGTAAAATAGTAATTAAACTGTAACAAAATATATAATAAAACAAATCTATAAAAGTTCGCCTTGAATGTAAAAACTACGTCCTTTTTTGTACTTGTGACTTAGGAATGCAGATAGCGATTCGGACCTAAGACCATCTTCAATGCATTGAGCCATACCAATATTATATTTGTTACAAAAAAGTATTAAAAATAGCATTATTTTATTTTATACTCCAATACATCATATTATTTTTATTTTTTGTTATTATTATTGTGCTTTAAAACTTGTAAAAATGAGCATCTAGTAAATAAATAATTTAAAAATGAAACTAGTGCACTAATTATATGACAAAAGTTAAACAAACAACCAATAGAAATTAAATGCTAAATTTGATATTGGCTATATTTTGTGGTAAATTTATCATAAAGTTTAGCATTTGACAAATTTGACATCAAATATAACATTACATTGGAGAGAATTTTTTTCATTCAAATGTCAAAATTTATCATTGATACAACCTTTTAACATTGCATTTGGAGATGCTCTAGTAACGGGGACTCATCTCTATTTATATGCCCTTGAGTGATACAAGAAATTAAATAATAAATATGAATTATTTAATTTTTCTTTTTGAATTTCTTTTTCAATCAAGTAGATTTACCTTTTATATATATATATATATACACCAAGTACGCACACAAATTCTCACATGACAGATCAATTACAAGGACTTTCAGGGGGAGAAACCAGATAGACTCATAAATAGATCTCATTAAGTTAAAATTTTCAGATAATTGTTGACTAGAAGAGAACTCATGAACAGTTATATAACACACAAGGTCTTGACAAGTCCCATATTGACAAGGAGTGACATTGATTTCCTTTTATAATTATTCAAATGTCGAATTGGGTAACTAAATCCTTTATTTTAAGGAATTTAATGTCCCTCGAAGTTTCTTCTAAATCACCTTGCCGGTAAATTATTAAGTAAAGGAAAAATTTTAACTGAGCTCGGTGTTGGACTCTTATGGGAAGGAAAAAAAAAAAAAAAAAAAAAGAAATCCGTAATGAAAAGAAACAAAAAGGAGAATCAAGAAAACTGTGTATTCTTTTTTTAGTCTTAATAACAATACATATTCAAAAATAATTCACGACCATAAAAAACCATATTAAGCCCTTTAATTGTTCTAATGAGAGTTTAGGAAAACTTCTTATTGGTAGTATTAATAATTTTAGGTGTTCAATTTAACGTTATGAGTATTCACATTAAAATTTTGCAGCGTAAGATACGAACCTGGTTTTATTTATAAATCAAACTATCAAAAAATTAGTCTAACATTTTTAACGGTACATTTTAATTAAAATGAAAAAAAAAATTTACCATCATAAAATCGCCTAATGAATCGTTCTGATGTTTTTAAAGATGAAAATTATCTATATAGTTGTTAATTGTTGCAAATAAACATTTTTATTCTCCACCCCTAAATGTTGCTGATTAAAGATGAGATTGACCATTGATGTGACAAAAACTCCACCAAGTTCCATATTAAATTGATTGTTTGACCAACTGGAAAAACTACCAATCGAAGGGTCAAGGCCACCCAAGCCACTCTTTAAAATGGACCCATAAATATTAATTCTAGAGTCCTAATCTAAAATATCTACGTTACCCACTCACCTATATTACTATACATAATCTCAGCCAATAGTGACCAGTAAAATGGAAAGTTACAAGACAAAAGATGCTCAACAGCTCCAATTTCGCTAATAATTCAATTTTTTTCACCAATTCTCTTAGACCAAAAAGAAAATCCCATCTCGATATTCTTTCCTAAATTAATATAAAATCATTTAAAAATATATGCATATTGGCCTTGTTGATTCCTTCTATACCCCCATGACCGTGCCTATATAAGCACCCTCATTGTTCACCCCATTTCTCACACACATCCATAACTTTCTATATCCTTCTTTCTTATTTGTAATACATAGTTGTGTGTATATATTTGTACATATATGTATATATACATATATAGTGCTTAATATATAGGGTATTGAGGTCCAAATGGGGCTCTCTCACTCCAAATCTGAAGGGAGGTGATGGAATTCTACGGCTGCCATTTCATGAACACCCATGGATGCGCATCCCAGCACACATATAGCATTCTAAGGGTTTGCATGAAGTGGGAGACGAAGTATCCTTGATCCTTTTTGGCATTGGAGTGAAGGGAGCTCCAAATGGACTCTCTTCATATATGTATTGCGCTATTTTGTCAATAAAATATGAAGAGCGGCGATCAATCGTTAGTTACTTTTTTATGATCGTGATTAAGAGTGTTCATATTTAGTTATAGTTACTTGCTTACAAAATACATTAGGTCAATAACCTGAAAATAATCTAAGCGTGAACTCATATATTAGCATTTTATCTACTAATTAGCCACTTGAAAGTAAACTCTAATGTGATGCCCATTAGGCCACCACCTTAGTGGTGTGTGATTGTGTGTATACGTGTGTGTATATTTTTATCTGAATATATGTGTATATGTATTATATTGTATAGAGTAGACTCGATGATTTGATTCGTTTGGTGTGGACAGGTTACTTTGACAAATGGCTATTCTCGTGTTGTGCTTGCAGATTGATGGCGGTGAAATATATATTACCAAAGAAGCAAAAGATTATTTAAGTGGAGCCATACTTTTTGTTTCTTCTTTTTATTTTGGTTCTTGTTATTGTTGTTTTTAAATAGTCTTAAGCATGCACTTTGTCCTATGATGATAAAGAGATAGCAAAATACAAAGATTAAAGGGTGAGTTGACCTTAAAAGTTTCATGCTAAATTTCATGTGAAAGTAATTTGTTTGTTTATTGTACACTTGATCATAATTAATGGGCTTCGGATCTATGATCTTTCACTTTACACGCGAGCGACTAAATATTGTACAATTGTTTCTCTTTTAGAGATGACATTGACAAGTAAAACGGGGTGAGAAATGCATTCTCATAACTATCTCCATTCCTCAAAATCATCTCCATCTCGGTTTTTATTCCTGCTTAAATAGCTGGAGTTAGAGTCTAGAATTTCTCGTTAGGGAAGTTTTCTTTATATTTGTTTCATTTCTCATTTACTTAACCATGTATGTGAAATTACACAATTGAGAACTGAAATTAAAATAGAAATTCACAACATTAGACCAAAATCAAAGATTTTACGAAACCAATCAAATTTTAAATACATGCAAACTAATTAATATTAACCATAAAACCACAAAAATATCTCATCAAAAAATATCAAAGTCCAAGAACTAAAATAATAAATAACATGTACTTACTAGTATTAACCAATTAAGATTACTAACTAGTAATTGTCTTTTTATTACCTTTTGAAGTAGAGGCATGGTTGGGGTGCTTCCCCCATTTGTAATTTTTAAATAAGATTTTATCCTCACTCTCGTTTCCATCTCCGAATATTGATCTCCATTTCCGTAAGATCCTGTCTCCACAAGAAATATTGTCATCCCTATTATCTTTTTCTCAATTTACTTGGGGATTTGTTTTTTGTTTTTACTTTAGTTAACTAGGGGAGACAAGGTCTCACTTTTGGCGGCCAAGGCGATTGCGAAGCCATTTGTCTGATCTCGCGATGGCGGTGGAGACGAGGTTGCGAGACTTCAACCTCCGCGAGCCTCGATCTCTGGGCTCCGCGACGTGAACTCCGGCCTTTGCTTCTCTGCAATTACCGGCACTGAGTTCGACGGCGGATGCGGCTACAATAACTGGCGCTCATTCCACTTGAGGCTCGCGAGAGCGATCGGCGGAGGCGGCAATGGCAGTAGCGCAATAATAAAATTGGACGCAATAATAAAATTGGACGCTCCCCGTTCACTAGATAATTAAAATTCTATTATTATCTTCACACTCAATTAAAAAAAATACTTTATATTAGGACGTATTTTTCATACCTTAAATGAATGTAATGAAAAAGGTAATGAAATTAGAAAGTAAAATAATAAGAAAAGAGATTATCGATTTTTTTTTAGTATTTACTTTCTTATTAGAAGATGTAAAAAGAAACAATCTCATTATGTTTCTAGGGTTTATTGAACTTAATAATATTAATTTTATCAATATAATTATTAAAATATCCTTTTACACAATCAAACAATCATTATAACATTGAAACTTATTAAGAGTATATAACTATATATGGTATTTATTTCATTTGATAAGAAATCAATGCCAAAGAGAATTTAAGAATTGATATTACCTTTTTTCATTATCTATATTATATGTGACCCACTAAACTCTTGTTACTCTTTAATGTAGGATTTCTCGAAAAGTTAAGAATTAGTAACCCGTTTTAGAAATAGAATGGATTCGCCAGCGCTTACCCTTGCCCTTGCTTGAACTAGCTAACTTTATCCTCCAATGGATAGTCCATGCAACACCGGCTTACCTGGGAAGGTGCCGAGTCAAATGGGATGATTTTAGATAAATTGTTCTTTCTTGTCTTGCGTGAAGACAAATAAAGCCAATAAAGCACTTGTTTTGCCGAAAGCACAGGCAAAAGGAAAAGAGGAGAAATAAAAGGGCAAACAAAGATTACCATTAATATATATATATATATATATATATATGATTAAACAAGGAAATGATTAAGTAAATGCGCCTTTAGCATACATTATAGAAACTTTTTTTCTGGCACTGCGCCCTACTTACTCTTTTTTTTTTTTTTTTTGGTGAATTATTTCACATTATGTTGCAGAGAGTAATATATGAAAAGACTTTGGCTTTGGGTGGTTATATAGGGCAGAACCAGATGTTCTAAAAGTGAGGTTGCACAAACCTGAAGTGTTTTTTTTTTTTTTTTTTCCTTTTTAAAAAAAAAAAAAAAAAGAGAGCTTTGACTTGTAGGAAAAAGATTTGGGAGCATCATGGTATTAAGCTTGATAATCTTTGTGATTAAAAAAAAATTATGTATGTGAGTTTCAAATTAAAAGACCTACTTTTTAAATTAATCTTCTTCCTTTTTATCTATATGATTAGAAACTAGAACCTTGATGTGCATACTATTGAAAACCTTGCCAAGTGGCCCATACAAGCCCAATTCTGAAACATTAATTAAGGTCTAAATCAGCCCAATAGATTGCAAATATTGAGACCCTTATTAAACCTAGTATTCCCAACACATATTAGTGGCAAAATGATGGAAACCTTCTACTTTAGTAAAGATATATTTTGTTATATTAAAAAATAAAATGAAAAAATATAAAATTCAATACGGGAGTATAAATAAAACCTTCACGTCAGTGTGGACAAAACATAAAAATTATAAATTTTTAGAGCTCGTATTAAAAAAACAAAAGTTCAGTGGGGGTGGCTCTCTTGCTTGGTTTTGAAGAATAATCGGGATCCCTATTCATGTCATGATTTTGTTTTCCTCTTTTCTTTTCTAATAAACAAGT
This sequence comes from Ficus carica, assembly GCA_009761775.1. Taxonomy (NCBI): domain Eukaryota; kingdom Viridiplantae; phylum Streptophyta; class Magnoliopsida; order Rosales; family Moraceae; genus Ficus; species Ficus carica. Next base: position 7,292,903 of record CM019748.1, on the reverse strand, counting down.
GATTCCATGTAACCATTTGGATTGCAAATCTTATTTTTCTTTTGTTTTTCCCTTTTCAAAATAGAGGATTTGAATTCAACAACTGTATCGATGCCGTTAGATCATACCTTCAACTACTGATCCTTATTCTTATTAACTAAAATTCAACAATATTGGTGTTTTCTTTTTTCCCATTTACGTTGCATTTTCCTTTCATCCTGTTAGAACTTCTAAGAATGTTTTTGCCACTTTTCTATTTACTTCTTCCAAAATCTTCTAGTAATAAATTAAGGCAACAACAAAAAAAACCATTTGTCAGATTTCTTTTCTCTTTTTCTTTCTTGAAAACCGTTGGTATCATTTTGCCCACAGTAAATTTTGCAAAACTGCTTCCAAATGATGCTAAATCCACTTCAAATCTTTGACCCTCAATTCCCATATATAAAAGGTCTAACCATCCAACGGTCAAAAACGACTCCATCACCAATCCTCTACCATCACAAGTAGTTGATCAACCGTCAAAAAGTGGACAATTTCGATTCTTCTTTGCTATAGCAATTCATATATGACAAGTTGCAAAAAAATTTTAAAATCAATTTTAAAAAAAGTCACTAATTTCGTTTTGTAACGCTTGGTTTCATTGATTAACATTTGGACAGGGAAATCCAAATCCAGATTTTCCATAAATGTTCAATGAAAAGAGGTATATATCATCTAGAGGACCCTCCCAAGACTAGCCTATAAAATGAAAACCCTCTCTAGAGTTCATCACCATCTTGATCTAGCTAGATAGTACCTAGACACACACCATTTGATCATGAAATGTGCTTAATCAGAGAGCTCCCTTGTGCTCCAACACCGAAAGGATGTGATCGGAAGGCCACGGCTGCTAGTTCATGGGTACCCCAAGGCGTGGAACATTGTGTTGCACGGCCTAAGGGTTTGTATGAGCTCGGAGACGAGGTTTCTTTGATCTTTTTTGGTTTGGGGTGAAGGGAGCTCTCAGAATATCACCCCTCTTGACCTTTTCTTTTGCCCTTCTTCTATCGGGTCTTTTTTTTTTTTTTTGGATAAAAGGTCATTTTAGATTTATTTTTTATGACTAGCTAACAAAAATGTTGATTGTTTTGTAGGAGGAGTACTCTCAACTTAACAGTAATCTCAACGGTAATCTCGTCGATGTTGCATGAGAATGACGATATGGTTTGTTTATTATTCTTACAAGAAAAATACCCATCCGGAAAAAAAAGGAGTCATTAATCATGAGATGGTAATATGTAAACTTGTCTACTAATTATTGTTTATGTTTAGTCTTATGAACATTCTTGTTGTTGTCACCATTTTTTTTTTTTTTTCAGGAACTTGCAGTGGATTTTGCCTTCACATAAAGTTTTCAAATTTGGGGACTTCATTTCTTTTGTGGAAATGTCAAGTTGTAAAGATCTTTTCTTATATTATTGAAATTTAATAATAATTCTACCATTGCTTGGTTGTTGGTTCAAATAAATCTTTATTTTTGCTTTTTTGTAAAGGAAAAATCTGCAAAGATGCATACCGTTCCGTTCTTTTGTTGGCCGGATTGTTTGCTATATATATCAAACATTAAGTCAATTTGTATTAGGTGCCATTAACCATGAATAAAGAAAAACTATTGCCCGATAAATCTACACCTAATTAGTACTTGTACAAATCCTCTCACTTTAAATTCAAATATTAAAAATAATCTTGATAATAAATAATTGCAAAGTTCTCAAAGCAAGACTCAAACGGATGACAAGAGAAACCAACTCATATAAATTATAAGAAAAAAATATATGATTAAAACTGTATTTTTGCTTTATCGATAGATGTTGTTGTTTTGTGAAGATTAGAGTGAAAAAGAAAATTTTGAGACAGCAAAAGGATTGAGTTTCAATCTTAAAATGTCAATCTGTTAAATTGAGTGATTTAATATTCTTATATGTCTATTATCAAAACCGCTTCTAGATGATGCTAAGTCCACTTCAAACCTTTGAACCTTAATACCTATATATCAAAGGTCTAACCATCCAACGGTCAAAAACGATTCCATCATCAATCCTCTACCATTACAAGGAGTTGATCAACCATTATAAAGTTAACTATTTAGATTCTCCTTTGCTGTAGCACTTCATGGATGACAAGTTGCCCTAAAAAAAAAAAAAGGACACTAATTGCGTTTTGTAACGCTTGGCTTCATTGATTAACATTTGGACAGGGAAATCCCAATTCCGGATTTTCTATAAATATTCATTGAAAAGAAGTATGAACTAGAGGACCCCATGACTAGCCTATGAAATGGAAACCCTCTCAAGTAGTTCATCATCATCTTGATCTAGCCATACTTAGGCCCACACCATTCGATTGATCGAAATATTTCATCGATCGACAATTTTTTTTTTAAATTTTTAAAGAGCTTTGTACATGCTCAATTATAAGACTGCCGAGGAATTTGATAATAGAATCGGTCTTAATCAAGTGTTGTGTCTTTTATACCACATGATTGTTTCATCTTTGATTTTGGTATTTGTATCATGTTTTAATATGAATTATAATTCCCTTTTAAAAAAAAAATAAGAGAACTCCCTTGTGCTCCAACACCGAAGAACGTGATCGGAAGTCTGTGGCTGCTAGTTCATGGGTACACCCCAAGGCATGAAACATTGTGTTGCATGGCCTAAGGGTTTGCATGAGCTTGGAGTCGAGGCTTCTTCAATCTTTTCTGGTTTAGGGTGATGGGGAGCTCTCAAAATATCACTCTTCCCAATCCCTTTCTTCTTTTTCTTTTTCTCCCCCTTCTTTTAACTGGTCATTTTAGGTTTTCTTAGTTTCCAATTTATTTGTCTTTTATATATTAGCTAATAAATATGTTGTTGTTTTCGTAGGAGTACTCTTGACCTAACGATAATCTTAATGGTAATCTCATCAATGCTGCATGAGAATAATGACATGATTTCTTTATTCTTATAAGAAAATTTCCCATCCAGAAAAAAAGGGAGTCAATTATCATAAAATACGATAATATGTAAACTTGTCTACTAATTTTTTTTTTTTTTTTTTGAAAGGGAAATTTCATTTCACAAGAAATAAAATACATAAGACACAAATGGCCCCAAAAATAAAGGAATCCGACCCCGAATCAAAGACCAAAATAGCACATGGGTGAATACAAGTACCGAGACTCAAAATGGGGAAGACCCGCACATAAACTTTGAGCTTGACCATTGCTTGTTAAACAACACCAAAATAGTTGATGGACTAGCCCAGTCAACTGAGATCAATCCCCACATAACGAGGGCACTCACACCACAGCATTCGATAACAAACGAATGGGTGACATAAGCGAAGGACATCGCCTCCATTATTACCAAAGCAAAACACCAGAGTAAATAAAATGGAAAAAAAAAAAAAAAAACACACACACACATACCAAAGGAGCAAAAACATCAACACCCTAATTACAACAAAACAAAAGAAAAATCCATTGGTAGCAAGCCATCGGCCGTCGAACGGAAGCCAGATCTGAGCGGAGCCACCCCACCTCCAAAACAGGTTAGATCTGCCCCAACAAATGCGTTGTTCTACACAGCCACCATCATGAGAAAGCCAACATCGAGATGAGTCCAGAAACTAAATTTTGGGGTAGGAAACTCAGCGACGTGCCCGGAGCGACACCAAAATGCCAGCCAAACACTGTAACTTTTTCTCGTATATAAAGAGAGAAAGAGAAGGAGAGAGATATATTCTACTAATTATTGTTTGTATTATAAGTTTATGAACATTCATGTCATTGTCACCATTTACGCATTAACGAAAGTTGTGTTTTTTTTTTTTTTTTTTCAAGAACTAGCGGTGGATTCATATAAAGTTCCCGAATTTGTGACTCCCATTCTTTTGTGGAAATGTCAAGATGTATAGAGCTTTTATTCTATTATTAAATTCTAACATTGCTTGGTTTTTTTTTTTTTTTTGGCTGGAAAAAGATGGTTCAAACAAATTTTCCTTTTTGTTTCTTTGAAAAGGAAAAATCTATGCATCCCACTACCTTCTTTTTTGGTCGGATAGTTTGCTATCACACGTTAAGTCAACTTGTAATTGGTGGCATAAACCATGAATAAATGTAAAAATTATTGCACGTTAAATCTACGCCTAATTCGTACTGGTTAAAATCCTCTCATTATAAATTCGTATAACAAATAAAAATAAATAATAAATAATTGAAAAGTTCTCAAAGCAAAAATCAAATGGATATCAAGAGAAACTAATTCATATAAATTATAAGGAAAATTTTAAGATAAAGCTATACTTTTGTTTTATCTGAAGATGTTGTTGTTTTAATCATTAGGTTAATTTTTTAACGGTCTGATTCATATTATCTGTGGTATAAATTTGCAATGTGCAACGCATAATTACTTTCAATCATAGATTATGTCATTGAAAGTAATCCAACAATTAAAATAATAGTATCTATACGTAAGCAAAAAAAGGTATGATTGCTATCATAAGTTTTGTCTTATTCCCAATTTACCCAGGTTTTCTCTCTTTTTTTTCTTTTTTTTAAAGTTAGAAATGATGAGATTTGAACTCTTTATTTTTTATGGAATTTTCTGTCCAATCTAATTGTCCTTTCCTTTCCTCACCAACTATATATGGTTTTCTCTCCCCTATATAAACACCCTTTAAGCCCTACAGCCACTTTCAAGTTCCAGCCCTATCTCTTCTCTTGACTCTTTGTACTTTTTATCTCTTCTTATTTTTTCCTCTCAAAGTCTCGAACAAAAACTACTTCTTTGCTATACATAGCAATTCATGGATGACAAGTTGCAAAAAAACAAAAAACAAAAAACAAAAAAAACAAAAACTCACACACACACAAATTTCGTTTTGTAACGCTTCGTTTCATTGATTAACATTTATAGCTGGGAAATTCCAGTTCCAGATTTTCCATAAATATTTATTGAAAAAAGGTATTAACTTAGAGGACCACCACCCCATGACTAACCTATAAAATGAGAACCCCCTCTAGTAGTACTTAGACCATCTTGATCTAGCTAGATAGTACTTAGACACACGCCATTTGATGATGAAATGTGCTTAATCAGAGAGCTCCCTTGTGCTCCAACACCAAAAGGGCATGATCGGAAGGCGGCGGCTGCTAGATCATGGGTCCCTTAAGGCGTGGAACATTTTGTTGCACGGCCTAAGGGTTTGCGTGAGCTCGAAGACGAGGTTTCTTTGATCTTTTTTGGCTTGGGGTTAAGAGAGCTCTCAGAATATCATTACTACTGATCCTTTTCTTTTATTTTTTCTTTCCTTTCCCTTCTTCTATCAGGTCATTTTAGGGTTTGTTAGTTTCTTATTTTTTTTATCATTTGTATCCTAACTAATAAATACGTTACTTGTTTCATAGGAGAAGCATGCTTGACCTAACAGTAATCTCAACGGTAATCTTGTCGATGTTGCATGAGAATTATGAGTGGTTTCTTTATTCTTGCAATAATAATAATAATAATAATAATAATAATAAATACCCATCCCGAAAAAAAGTCATTTATCGTAAAATGGTAATATGTAAACTTGTCTATTAATTATTGTTTATGTTATAATCTTATGAGCATTCTTGTCATTGTCACCATTTTGGTATTAACGATTTTTTTTTTTTTTTTTTTAAGGAACTAGTGGATTTTGCTTTCATATAAAGTTTCCGAATTTGTGAATGTCAAGTTGTATAGAGCTTTTCTTCTATTATTAAAATCGAATAATCCACCATTGCTTGGTAGTTGGTTCAAATAAATTGTTATTATTTTTGCTTTTTTGAAAAGGAAAAATCTGCAAAGATGCATCCCATTACCTTCTTTTTTTGGTTGGATTGTTTGCTATATATCAAACATTAAGTCAATTTTGTAATAGGTGCCATAAACCATGAATAAATGTAAAAACTATTGCACGGCAAATCTACACCTAATTAGTACTTGTTCATATCCTTTCACTTTAAATTCAAGTATAAATGATAATCGTGATAATAAATAATTGCAAAGGTCTCAAAAGCAAGACTCAAATGGATGACAAGAGAAACTAAATCATGTAAATTATAAGGAAAATATCATAATATACACTGTATTTTTGCTTTATTGATAGATGTTGTTGTTTTAATCAATATGAGGAATTTTTTTAACAATTTGAGTTAAAATTGTCTACGATAAAAATTATGTCCTAGAAAAAAAAAAAAAAACTCCACGGTTAATAACAATATCTACAGATAGGGGGGGAGTACGGTTACTATCATAAATTTGTCTTATTAATTCCCATTTTATCTAAATATGATAATGTAAGGATTCAAACTCTTTATCTTTTAGTGGAATTTCTGATCCAATCTAATGGTCCTTTCCTCACCAGCTTAAGATTTTCTCTCCTTTATAAGCACCCTTTTAGCCCTACTGCCACTTCCAAGCAGTGGCGGATTTGAGTGAGGCCGATAGCCCCCACTCAAACTTTTTAATCTTTAATTTCTAACCCAAAAATTTCATAGTTTTTCTAATTTGCCTCTTCTAAAAATATAAAATTCTCACATAGCCCCCACTAAAATTAATTCTATCCTAAAAGGTTCATGGTTTTTTTTACTTTGCCTAATTAGAAAATAAAAATTCTCATATAACCCCGTTAAGATTTTACCTTATAGTTTTTATACTTGGATACTATTTACTTCCACAAAAAAAAATTTTGGTACACCCCACTGATATGTATAAGCCTGGCTCCACCCCTGCTTCCAAGTTCCAGTCGTTTCTCTTGACTCTTTGTACTTTCAATCTCTTCTTATTTTCTCCTCTCAAAGTCTCCAACCAGAACTACTTCTTTGTTATAGCAATTCATGGATGACAAGTTGCAAGAGGAAAGAAAATTAAAAAGAAAAAAGAAAAAAAGGGGGACACCTTTATTTCTTTTTGTAAGGGGTACGTTTCATTGACTAACATTTGGACAGGTAAATCCCAATTCGAGATTTTCCATAAAATTTCCATAAATTTTCATTGAAAACAGACACTAACTGGAGGACCCGATGACTGAGCCTACAAATGAAAACCTTCTCTAGAAGTTCATCACCACCTTGATCTAGCTATACTTAGACGCACACCATGAAATGTGCTTAATCAGAGAGATCCCTTGGGCTCCAACTCCGAAAGGACGTGATCAGAAGGCCACGGCTGCTAGTTCACGGGTACCCCAAGGCGTGGAATATCATATTACGCAACTTAAGCGTCTATTTTGGAGTATTTTGAAAATGATTTTATTTTGAATAGAAAATCGAAATGAGATTGTTTTGAAAATGATTTTGAAAAACTTTTTGAAATTGTGTTTGATTATGTTATAACTAGATAAATTCATTTAAGTATAACAAAAGTAAAATTATGACTGAGTATGTTTTTAAATATATTTATTGGGAATATAAGTCTTGGAAAACAAAAACAAACAAAAAAAAACAATTTTATTTTATTTTCTCATTACTTAACAAAAAATTAAAATGATTTTTTGTTTTTGTTTTTGTTTTTTGATTTATACAAATCAAACGCTATTTCAAAATCATTTTCAAAATTCATTAATTAAAACCATGAGATTCATTTCCAAAACATTTCCATAACAAAAACAAACAGAGGGTTTGCATATCAAGTCATTTTAGGGTTGTTAGTTTCTCTTTGATTTATATTTAAAATTAGCTAATAAATACATCGCTTTTTTTATAGGCGGAGTACAATTGAACTAACGGTAATCTCGTCGATGTTGCATGAGTAGGATAGCGTGTTTTTTTTTTTTTTTTTTTATTCTTACAAGGAAATTACTTGTCCGGAGAAAAGGAGCCTTTTGTCATAAAATGGTAGTGTAAACTTGTGTACAAACTGTTTATGTTATATTAATCTTACAGCATTCTCGTTAATTATATTGCCACCATTTAATTATTATTGAAAAAAATATTTTTTTTCCTTCGAAATGGGTAATTATATTCTAAATTAAGAAAATACAAACATCAATACAAACTCCAATGACCTTCTATAACATAAGGAAATTTAACCCTAATTATAAATCAGTTCTATCTGTAAATTCTAATTAAGCACACAAAGGATAAAACGCACATCGAATTTCCAACAACAGAAAATCAAAAAAAGCTTACATATTATTGAGCACATATATGACTCTTTCGACAATACCATTATAATCAATGAAAAAACTCTGATTGATTAAGACCAAGAGATATAGGAAAACGATCACCACCACCAACACCGCATAGAAATAACTCTAGTGGATTGTATATAAAACTTTAATACGAGAGTGTGGGAGACCAACTTTATTAGTACAAAACAAAATCAACAAAATAGAGACAAAACTCAACCCACAAATGGTGGAAATAAAGTCCCATATATTTTACACATCAAAACTATCACAAACAGGAGTCAATTAACACAACAAAGAAGTCAAGACGCACCTTCTCTGACCACGAAGCCAGTGGCGGAGTGAGGGAGGTGCGAGTGGGAGCTATAGCCCCACTGAAATATTTTATTCTTTTAAATTATTCCAAAATTTTTGTAATTTTTACAATTAGTCTCCACTCAAAATAAAATATTATCATTTATTCCCTATTTTGTCCCAAATCAAAATAAAAAATTCTAATATAATAGCTACTAAAATTGATTCTATGCTCATAATTTACTACTTTGCTCCTATTAAAATTAAAAAATCTCACATAATAAACCCACTAAAATTAAAGATTCTAACATAGCCCACACTAAATTTATTTTAAATTTTATTTTATCTTGAAAATAAAATTTAGTGTATGTCTCCACTAGAATGTTCCGCCTCTACACGAAGTCATCCTTGCTACTAAAGTCATCACCTGGAACTCAAAGCGTTTTCTTAGGATTAGGATTCTATTGACCAACCAAGTAGTTGTGTTAGACTCCGGTTTCAAAAGAGAAATATAAATTGAGCAAACCCTTGCAAGAGAGTTTTTGTTATTTCAGATACTAGTAATGGATTTCGCTTTTTACATAACGTTTCGAAATTTGCAACTCCAATTCTTATGTGGAAATTTAAGATGTATAGAGCTATTCTTCTATTATAGAAATTGAATAATAATTCTACAATTGCTTGGTAGTTGGGTCAAAAAAAAAATTTTTGTTTTTTTGTTTTGCCATTTTGAAAACAAAAAATCTGCAAAGATGTATCCTGTTCACTTCGTCCTTTTTTTTTTTTTTTTTTTTTTTTTTTTTTTTTTGTGTTGTTGGATTCTTTGATATCAAACATTAATGGGGCCAAAACCTATGAACAAATGTACAAATATTACGCGATAAACCTACACCTAAGTAATATTCCTTCACAAATAGTAAAATACAAACCTCTCAATCTGAATTCAAATTCAAATAATAGTTTAATATTATTTTTGTGGAGTTCTCAAAGAAAAACTCAAAAGGATGTTGAGAGAAACTCATTCATGTAAATTAATGTTGTTGTTTTAATGTTAGATTGACTTTTAAATGGTATGATTGATAAGTGTTTATAATAAAATTTAAGACGTGCAGCACAGAATAATTCTTAGTGATATTAGATTGTGTCATTGAAAATTAAAATAATTCCTGTTGATAAGTAAAAAAGAAATACAATTGTTATCATAAATTTTGTTGTATAACATGTGATTACAAGAATATATTAGTAATTTCACATGTTATTTGATTGTAAGTTTTAGAATTTGAATCCCCATATATTAAGTTCGAAAAAAAAAAGTTTTGTTTTATACATGATAAGTGCAAAAATACTTTATCTCAAAGTCAAAATTTTGCTTTAATTTTTTTCCTTGTTAATAATATCCTCTTTTCCTTTCAAAAAAAAAATGATAATTTCCCCTATTTTCCGCTTTAATTGGTGGAGCTTTCTAGAATTCTCATAAATTGATACATAATTGTGATTGAATTTATTTTTCTTTTGAGATATTTTTCTTTGTATTGCTACTTGTACTCGAGTCTCGATGTTATCTTATACCGTGGCAAGAAAATTTCGTCTTTCCAAGAAAGAGACAAGAACACAGCCAATTTGAAATATTCGAATTCTGAAGCTTAAAAATTACACTGTGAAAACCTTTCCTAATCATTTTAATTACCCGGTGATTATTTTCCTTTCACTCTTTTCAAAAACTCTCTACAATCAAGTAGCAATTTTATATTCACCAAAAAAGAAGTATGCAATTTTTTATTTGGTAAAGCAAATGTCGTAGTGCATCCTATTCCTATCTAAGCAAAGCTTTTTCAAAAAAGAAAATTAGAGACCCACGTTTGAACTCTATTATTTTTAATGAATTCAGATATGAAAAATTATGTTATATCTGTAATCACATGAAGTTACTTTTTATGTTCTTTTTTTCTTTTCTAAACTTATTGTCATCAATAAATTTTTATTTTTCATACTGTAATACAGAATTATCGTCATTTGATTAATGGTGAGGTGAAGACTTTTGCATCCTATTCCTAGCTAAGCAAAGCTTCTTCTTTTTTTTTTTTTTTTTCTTAAAATTAGAGATCGGATGCTTGAACTCTACTATTTTTTTGTGGATTCAAGTGTAAAATGCTAGGTTATGTCTGTAACGAAAAGTTACTTCTTCTATGTTCTTTTTTATTTTCTAAACTTAAATGTTATCAATAGATTTTCATTTTTCAAACCTATAATTATCATCATTTGATTAATGGTGAGGTGGAGACTTTTTTCTTGATAGAGAGAGAGAGAGAGGGAGAGAAGACATGTTATCACTAAACAATGTCTATATTCTTTTTTTTTTTTTTTTTTTGACACAAAATGGTAAGCTGGAATATATTTACCAATAATCAATTATGACGAAAATTGGTGTTATATTTAGAAGGAAATCAGAGTGTACTTTACCATTTTTGAGAAGATTAAGAAAAAAGGGAAAGAGGAAATAGGGAAAAGGATTCCCCAGCATTTACCCATTTCCACCATTATCCCTCTCTGTTTCCCAACCCAACATCATCTGTCCACTTCTGTCAGAAAATATCAAAAGCACCAATTTTCTCTCTCTCTTGTTTGAATTTTTTTTTTAAATTATTAAAAAAAGAAAGAAAGAAAAAGAAATCCATCCCCCTAGATTTCCTTGACAGTCCCTATTAATGTCGTTATTTATTCTAATGGGTCCTTTCCTTTTCTCACCAACTAGGGTTTTCTTTCCTTCTTCTATATAAACACCCTTTTAGCCCCTTACCAGCCACACAATTCCAAGTCTCCATTAACCCATTTCTCTTATTATCTTCTTCTTCTTCTTTTTTTTTTTTCCTAGTTTTTATTGATTAAGGTTGTCTAGTTTTTTTTTTTTTTTTGTTTAATTAATACAAAGTTTTTTTTTTTTTTTTTGGTTTTTTGTTGTTAATAAGGAGCTCTCTTTCGATTCAAAAGTAGGAAGGAGAGAAGGTGTTGATACACGGCTGCTGGTTCATGGATGCCTCTGGGGTGCGCAGGATAAAGAAAATCTCTAGTGCGCTGCTTAAGGGCTTGCATGACCCAGGAGACGTGCTTTCCCTTCTCCTTTCCTTGTTTGGATTGAAGGGAGCTCCTTCATATATACATACATCCATATATATCTATAAATAGTAGGTTTTAAAATATATATAAATATGCTCAGTATGAAGATTTTATTTACATAAATCATATATATAGAAGATATATATATATATACACACATATATATATATATATGCGCGTGGATTTGTTGTTCTTTTAAGCAATTTCTTATCCATTTTTATTTGTGTTTTTTATGTTTTCGTTTTGCTTGATTCTAACTTGATTTTGCAGGATATATATGTATATTGCCAGATGTTTCTCTCTCAAATCCAAGGCAAAGGAAGGACCCAAAAGCTTAACTCTTGCTTGTTGGATCAGAAAAAGGCCTGCGACTGCTTTTAGTTTCTGAGATCTGTGAATGGTCATGATCTAAAGTCTACTCTTCAGTTTAGACAGTATATATATATACACACACACACATAAAAATATATGTATGTGTGTAGATGTCTGTAATCTAAATTTTAGCTTAAACGTTCTTCTTAGAGGTTTATTTGCTTTATGTATTGATTGGACAGCGTGCGGAATAGACAAGTAAAAAAAAAAAATTTAAAAATTATCACATGATGAATAGTCTACGAGAGAGGATGAAAATACACTGTAAAAAATACAAAAGTGAGAGACACTTTCTACAGTGTATTTAATTCTTTTTCATGGGATTTCATAAGATGAATTGTGATAATTTTTATATTTTTTACTTGTTTTTAACGCATGCTGTTCAATTAATATATTAGTAATAGAAAAGACCCATCACCTTAGTGTGAGGAAGGATGAAAGGCATTTAAGGTTCGAGATGTGAAATAAGAGATGTTTTTGCCTGAATCTGCCTGTGAATTTTAATTGTTTCTAGATCCTTTTCGTTTTAGTTTTTTTTTTTTTGTCTGAAGGTCATTGAACAGAACATAATACAGTCAAAAAGAAATGAATTTTAATTATTGCTTCCATGTATTTATTACTTCTCGTTTCCAGTAAAAATATTTCTCTTATTCCGTTATTATATTTTTGGGTCTTCCAACAACGGATAAGGAAGCCTAATTATATGTCATTTTTGGTGTTTATTTTTTAAATTTTCCAATGCGGACAGTAAATTAAAATCTGTTTTTTAATTAGTGACATTGAATTACATTAAATGCTTAATATAAAGTTGATGGATAAAATAACTAGCTTTTCTAGTAGGGTATATAACACAGCGTCTTGTGGCAGAATTACCTTAACCAAAAAAGCAAAATGTTTCTGAATATTCTTGCCAAAAAGCAAAATCCAAATAACGTCTGGTAAACAATGTTTAATGGCTGTAATTACGGATTTTAGATGTTGGTCTAGATAAGCAGGAAAATTGTCTTTTTTATTTAATCATTTAGGAAAATATCCGTTCTTATATTGCCAATATCGCGAACTATAATACTTTTTCTCTGTGAATAACTTAAAAATTAATGCACTTTAATTGATAACTTTTTAGAGTAAAATATTTTGAGAAATACTAGTTACACTAATTCTAATCTAAACTTTTGAGTATCAAACGTATACGTTGTCATTTTTTTTATTAGTAAGAATTTAAAGTTTTACCATATCACTTGATTGTATTGTACTTAAAAAGTTGGGATTTGAATTTGTGTCCCTAATATTACTCAAATATTTTAATCCGTTGTTTTCTATAATAGAGTTAGATTGTCTAACTCAACCACTGACTTTAAAATGTAAGAAAATCATTTAAAAAAAAAAAATTTGTGTCCCCCTAATGAATAAAATATAAAGAATTTAATAAAGAAAAAAATGTGTTGTGATATGGAAGGGCGACCTCATTTTAATTGCAACATATTTTTTCCATGTCACGGGGGCGTAGTTTATTACTTTTATTTAATGTCTCAATGAAGAAATTAAAGAAATTTCATACGAATGAATAAAATTGTACATTGGGATTTTTCCTAGAGGGAGGAATAAATCTAAGTAGAGAATTAAATTAATAAATTGTCAAAGCGTAGTCATTGGGTTTTTTTTTTTTTGTTTTTTTTTTCTTTTTTTGATTAGGACGTAGTCGATTCATTACTCTAAAACACAATTAATTGATTAAAAAAGTAGTCGATTCATTTGAAAAAACGTAAAGAAATATATGCATGGAAAGTCTTCTAAGAATTCAAACATAGCTATCCCCTCCCTTCAATTCCTCTTTGGTTCTCGTGAAATTTCTCTTTTTTTAAAAGGTACATTTTATTGGTCTTATATAATTGGTTGATTTTTATATGGCCTACAAATGGCCTCTGTGCCATAATTGACCTTATTACTTATAATTTAAAAGGAAAACAAAAAAGAGAGAAAAAATCAACAAAATATCAAGATGATCGCATTGGCCGGCCTGACCATGTCAAACATATGATAAAGTATTTAACAATAATTTTACATCTAATCTTACCAAAATAATGGAACATTTATGAATTTCATTCACTTTCATTTTAAAAAAGAAAAAAATAGAACCATATCATTACTTCTAAATTAAAAAATATATATTTATTTGCGGTAACACATTTATTACAATATTTTTTAAACTATTTATTACAAGATTTTATACCATTATTTTTTTTAATTCTATCAAAATTATCATTATTTTTAATTTAATATAATTATAATATAATCTAACAATTAAAAGACGTGTTTAATGGATGTGATTTTTTTTTTTCTTATTTAGGAAAGGATTGGGAGGAATATCCCGTCGTACTTCTTTCATCCAAATCCTTTGATTTTTGGATAATTTAAAAACTCTTTGTTTGCACATTGTAAAGGGACTCTAGATGTTTAGAGATGCAATGAAGTTCAAGAGTTGGACCGACTAGGTATCTTTACTTTTTCCGTTGTCATTTTAAAATTATTCGCATATTAAAAATCTATTTTTAAAGCACTTTAACATTTAATGATGATTTAAAAAATAAAAAAAAGGGAAAAAGATAGACATAACATTAGAAAAAACTTATAAATAGGAGCACAAATGTTAAATAGCATTTTTTTTCTTTACACATTTTACAACAAACATATTATTCACATTAACATATACAATAGAGATTATCTAAAAGTCTCTTCGATGCAAAATCAAAGTTATGTATCAAAGATAAATTTTGGTATTTGGGTATGAAAAACCACTCTCAAATACAATGTTATTTCAATGTTAAATTTGATAATTGCTATATGTTAGGACATGAGTTTACCATCAAATTTAATATCTAATTGTTATTGGTTGATATCTTGACCTTTTCATTTATTTATTAATATTGTCAAATGTTATTATTTTAAATTATTTAAACAGTAAAAGTTTACCTTACAAAAAAATTTTTTTTGTTGAAATATATCATGCGAATTCATAAATAAATTTGATATACATTCTTTTTAGTCACCAAAAAGATATCAGTAATAACAATTTTATTTTTATTTTTTTCATTTTTAACGTTACTAACTATTAGAATATTTTATTTTATTTTTTTCCTTTTTAATCTTTGAAGCATGATAAACGGGCTCGAAATTTGGTTATTGACTGTCGAGTCAACACTTGTTTTAAGGTAAATAATATTAGTAACATAAACCGTGTTTATCCTTAAAAATAAAAATTAAAATTAAAAAAAAAAAGTAAACCGTGTTTGGCAGAATATGACATGCTAGAGTCAACTAATCACCGGCCAGCCTACCCACTAGTAAAATCCTAGAAACTAGAAAAACTATTTGTCAACCAATTAAAGTAGACAGCCTCGTTATGGTTTATTCTAGTTCTTTTTTTTTTTTAATTGTTTATTCTTTTTTATTCTATAATAAAATGGTGTATAATTCTTAAGAATATTTTCTTTTTCTAAAAAAAAAAAAAAAAAGGAATTTCGTTTTTAACACTGTTTTTAAAACCAATGAAATCAGTATCCATTAAGCAAAGCCTTAACTTAAAGTAAATTTATAGCTGTATAAAGTTATTACAAACTAAAATCCCAAATTTATCGAGATTCCTCTAACTGATTTTTCAAATTAGCCACTCAATAAACAAAATCAAACCTACCATTCTCTCTCTCTCTCTCTCTCTTGAAGGACCATTCTCGTTAATTAAACAAACCCAAGAAGAAGAGAAATACAAATAAATTTAAAAAAATAAAATAAAACGGGCGATAATGCTCCTCCAAATACCCACCAAACTTGACCTTATCAAGAACTCGTCAACTACAAATTTCATAATCCCAAATATGGTTTCTAGGCCACCTCGTGAATTTAAACTATCACAAAATCTAAGTCAGATACAACAACCCCACCCCAAAACAAGAAAAAAAAATTATATATATATATAGCCATTTATATACATAATTTTAAACCATAAATTTTATCATGTTGTGCTAAATTATTTTTGTGTTATTTACGTTTTTGCATTCTCTATTTTATTTTAATTTAAAAAATATACCATGTATTTTAAACTTTTACATTTGTATATCATTTAATATACAAATTTATACCATTTCTCGGTCAACACTTATGCTACGTTTGGTAGGGTGAAAAAAAGGAAGGAATGAATGAAGTGAGTTAAGGGAAAAGTGGATGGAAATTTATTGAGTTGGTTTTGATAAGAAGGAAAAGAGAAGGGAAAGAAAAATATGATAGAAAAATATTGTAATTTGATCCACTTTTTATCTGCCTCCAAAAGTGGGAAGAAAACTAAAATCAATCTAATAACTATAAAAATTATTTTTTGTCCATGTTTTTAAAGTAATATAATATATAAAAATAAATAAAATAGTAATTACACATAGAGGTGGCAATTCGTGTCACGTGTCGGATTCGTGTCGTGTTAGAGCCGTGTCGAATTTTTTCTTCCCCAACCCGAACACAACCCGTGACACGAAAATGACTTGAAACCGCAACACGAACACGACACGAACCAGTAACGGGTTGACACGACACGAATTTTTCCGTGTCGATTTTGGGTCACCCGAACCCATGAAATTCGTGTCGTTTTCGATTCGTGTCATTGTGTCGCAACCCGTATTGTCACCCCTAATTACACAACATTTTTATTTTTTTTTCCCTTTCATGATACCAAACATCATAAAATAAAAACAAAATCTTTCATCTCCCTCTTGTTTTCTTTATATTTCATTTTTCATTTCTCTCTTATTTTCTTTCATTCTTACCAAACATAGGCTTAATTTTATCTTAAAATATCCAAATAACCTAAAAAAAAATATACTACAATTATCTATTATTTACATTTTCATATCATGCATTTTGTTTTTATTTAAAAAAAAACATACAATGTATTTTAAAATTTTACATTTTGATATTATTAGATTATATTTAGTACATAAATTTATAAATTTATATATTTACTCGATCAACACTTAATTTATATATTTAAAACACATAAAATACTCTAGAATTTAATTAAAAATAAAGGATAAATGCTAGCGTTAAGAACTATTGTTTTAACTACTAAATATTCAACGATCGATTTATGACTACGAGTAACTTTATGTCACATGTTGTTAGACCATTGAAAAATTAATTCTTTTATTTGAAAACATTACCAACCGGTTATAGAATTTTCCATAAGAAGAGGAAAAAAAAAATAAAGGAAAATGATTTGAAAAAAAAAAAAAGAAAGAAAGTAAAGTTAACTTAAAAAGAAAGGAAAAAGGATAAAAAAGAAAAACAAGAGTATAATATTTCTGGATCGAAGTGGGCAGGGCTGTCGAGTCACTGTTGAGGAAATTTCTCCCAATTTTGTCATCCCCAAATCTCACGTATTTATTGCCCTTAATAATAACTTTTTTTTTAAAATGTTTTTCTAAAAATTACCTTTTTGTCGTCACAAAAACGAAAGTTCCAACCTTTATTTTTTTAGCCCCAAGTTTCACCTGCATCTCTTCTCTTCCTCTTCCTCTCATCCGCCGATTAGGGCTTCGGAGATTTCTCCTGCGCCTCCTCTTCGTCCACGTCTCCGACCACGTTGTCTTCTTCTTCTTCTTCTTCTGCGCAGCTGGTTCTCTCCTCCGACGATGAGGGATTTTAATTCGGATCTGTTCGACCTGAGGACGGTCATCGACTCGGACTTCTCCCGGAGCGCCTCGTCATCGTCCGACGCCGATTTTGGCTTCGCTTTTAACGACAGCAACTTCTCCGACCGCCAGCTCCGGATCGAGATCATGGGCGAGGCTTCCGATGCCAGGCACGACCCCGAAGCCTGCACCAGCATCGCCGATTGGGCTCGCCACCGGAAGAGGAGGAGAGAGGACATCAAGAAGGATACCGGTTTGTCCTTCGATTTTTTTATTTTTCGATTTTTTTTTTCGCGAAATGGTTGTTTGGCTTCTAGGAAAATTTTGGGATGGTGTGTTAGGGTTTTGTGTATGGAGTGGTGATTTTAAAAAGGCGATCCTTTACATTTGCTGTGTTAGTTCTGAGATGTGGGAAAATTGGGAGATTTTGTGCGAAATTATATGGACACGAAATCTGTTTATTTTTTGTTTTTCAAAAGGAAACCAAATGAGGATTTGATCCTGATTTTCGATGTTCTCTATTCGGAGCTGGGAGTAGAAGATGGGTAGTGAGGATTGATTAACCTCATACCTTACGAATTCGTGAAATGATTGATTCGTAAAATGTTCTCTATTTCTAAGTGATTCTGAGATTAGGTTTATTAATATTCAGAATTTTTTTTCAGACGCTTTTCTTAAATTTTTTTTTTTAGGAATTTATACCATGATTTTGCTAGATAATCTGTTTATTTATTGGTAAAGTGACTGAAGAAAAATGGGAGTGTTTCTCATTATTTGATCGTCTGGGGGTTTTGTTTATTTGATTTCATTCACATGGATGCTTTTCCTTTCCATTTCATGCGTTTCAGTAATTTATTTTAATGCTTTCTTGGTGATGTTAGCTTGTATTTTATTTATTTTCTAATTTTCAGTTTCGGATCTGCCCGGCGGCCCAGAGGAACAAATCTTGAGTTGCAACCAGCCAGACATGGATGATTTGGAGGGATGTGAAAATCAAGAGGAGGAAGCTGAAGCAATGGTTGAAGAATCACCATCGGGTATTGTAACAATCATTTTTCTTTTATTCTTTTGCAACGTATATGGAATACTCTTCTGTTGTGGCCCGAAAAAGAAATTATTTTCTTCTGATAAAGAAAGAAAAAATTATCTTCCAAGTGGTCTGCATCCTGCAGTCTTGAATTAATGTTGCATTATGTCGTGGAACTCTAACTTCGACGCTTGCATTTGTTTTTAATAGGTGATGAAGCTGCAAACAGCAATGAGTCAGACTGGAGCATGGATTGTTCAACGGTTGTGAGAGTTAAGACATTGCACATCAGCTCTCCTATTTTAGCTGCCAAAAGTCCATTTTTCTACAAGGTAAGCACAATATTGGTGCAAAAGGATATTATCATTTTTTTCCATTGCTATCGTCACTAAATGGGTTTTCTTATGTTTAGCTTTTCTCGAATGGGATGAGGGAATCAGAGCAGCGGCATGTGACTCTACGCATTAATGCATCTGGTAGTGCTCACAAACATAGATTTGGAATGTCATATCTCTTTGATAGTGACTATTTCTTTGACTTTATTGCAACTATGAAATCATGGTTCTGCCTGCCGAATGCCGATTTGACCTTCACTCTTGGATTTTACTTTTTCTATTGCAGAGGAAGTTGCACTCATGGAGCTACTGAACTTTATGTACAGCAATACATTAACAACTACCTCAGCTCCTGGTTTGCTAGACGTGCTGATGGCGGCTGACAAATTTGAAGTAGCATCATGCATGAGACATTGCAGCCGTCTGCTACGGAATATGCCTATGACACCTGACTCTGCATTGCTTTATCTTGAGCTTCCTTCAAGTGTCTTGATGGCAGACGCGGTTCAGCCATTGACCGATGCTGCAAAGCAGTATCTTGCTGCACGCTACAGGGATATTACTAAGTAAGTTTCTCTTTTTTTTTTTGGACACTAATTAGATCTTCTCCAGTGCGGTGAAGGCTTATTCAACTTTATGTTTCAGGTTCCAAGAAGAGGTGATGGCCTTACCTCTAGCTGGTATAGAAGCAATATTGGCTAGTGATGATCTCCAAATTGCATCAGAGGATGCTGTATATGACTTTGTGTTGAAGTGGTCTAGGGCTCAATACCCAAAACTAGAGGAACGGAGAGAAATCTTGGGTTCCCGACTTGCACGATACATTCGTTTTCCCTACATGACTTGTCGGAAACTAAAGAAGGTCTTAACTTGCAATGATTTTGACCATGAAGTTGCATCCAAGCTTGTGCTTGAAGCCCTCTTTTTCAAGGCCGAAGTTCCACATCGGCAGAGAGCATTGGCTTCAGAGGACTCTACCAACGTGAACCGTCATTTTGTGGAGCGGGCTTACAAATATCGTCCTGTTAAGGTCGTTGAGTTTGAACTCCCCAGACAGCAGTGTGTTGTTTACTTGGACCTCAAGCGCGAGGAGTGCTCTAATCTACATCCTTCTGGGCGAGTTTATTCTCAGGCATTCCACTTGGGTGGCCAAGGGTTCTTTCTCTCGGCACATTGCAACATGGACCAACAGAGTTCTTTCCATTGTTTCGGTCTCTTTCTGGGAATGCAGGAAAAAGGGTCTGTGACGTTTGCCGTGGATTATGAATTTGCTGCACGGTTAAAGCCAACGGAGGAGTTTGTTAGCAAATACAAAGGTAATTACACATTTACCGGAGGGAAGGCTGTTGGTTACAGAAACCTATTTCAATTGCCATGGAACAACTTTATGGCTGAGGATAGTCCCTACTTCATCAACGGCGTACTCCATCTGAGAGCAGAGCTTACCATCAAGCATTGACCGGTCAGTGGATCACTACTACTACTGCGTAGCCCTAACCATTTTGTTTATTTTATTTATGTGCTTGTCATCTACCATCCTCTATGTAGGAAGTATGCAAATTTGTAATAACGAGAACCCTACACTCTAAAAAGCTTTGGCTGATTAGAAATGCTTGTTTTAATCCTTATATATTTGCATTAGTTTTACTTATCAAATTTAGTCCGTTTATAATATTAGGGGTAAGGATTCGAAGTCCGAATTTCAGTGCCTTATGGTCGATGTCAAATTGACACAACTATTGCAAGGAAAAAGTTTCCTTCCCCTGACGTTTTGGCGGATGTGCTCTTGAATTATGATTTGTGTCATTCTTTCCCTTGAATGTAAGGCTCCGTTTGGTTGGAGTGATGGAGAGAGTTAGAAGGATGAGAAATATGAAGGATGGAGAGAAGAAATTAGTGGTCGGATATTATTAGTTGAACTGAAATTGTATTAATGTGATGGAAAAAAGAGGTTTTCATTTAACTGGAGTTGTCTCGGTGAATAGATTTACATACGAGATGTGTGAAAGGTGTAAGGCGGATGACCACGGGTAGTTTAAGATGATGGATCACCAAGGGTAAATATGTTTGTGGGTAAAATTGTAGTCTTTTATAGTCCCTTGTCTTGTTTTTGTTTGGTAAGAGGGAGGGAGAATTAAAGAATGTATTATAGTTATTTTTATACTTTATATACCATTTGTTAAAATTCTTGGGCGGTAAAATAGTTTTTTTTTTATTTTTTTTAATCATGATTTATTTCCTCTGTGTATCTCCCTCCCTCCATCTCTCTTCAACCATACACACCGACACCGTTAGTGTAATGAAACTTCCTGTTATTATGGGTTTGTATTTTTTTTATTTTTTATTTTTACAAACAGTTACGTGTCAAACTTTGATCAGTGGTAGTGAAAATGACTATAGAATGATTACTTTGCCCTCAATAAGATACTGTGAAATTGAATGACATAGGAATGCCCAATCACATTCACCCCAACAATACGCACCCACGAACTTTAATCCTAAAACCAGTTTGTCAATGTATAGGACGAGCCATTTCACTATTAAAGTTTGAGGTGAACTTGAGTTCTGCCAGTATGCTGATAAATCATGCTTTTTAGGCTTATAAATCAACTCCTACAAAATGGTCCCGTCACTAAACTTGTCATGTGTGTGTGTGTGTAAGAATTTTAATTAAAAAAAAAAAAACCAATACACACAAAATTAACTTAGCCAAAAGAAAACCAAGTTCTTAATCCCCTTGCCTCCGATCTTGGAAACTGCATCCTCTGTCCAAAATTTTCTATGTCAAACGATGTCCAACCACTCTAAGGATGTCACCTCACAAAGATAACTCTATTTGATTTTTTATCCACATTCCATTTGTTAACCCACTATGGAGAGAAGAGAGAAAGAGAGTTTAGTGGGTTAACAAACGGAACGTGGATGGAAAAGCGAATAGAGTTATCTTTATAAGGTGATATCATCAGAGTGGTTAAATAATATTTGGGATAGGAAATTTTGGCAAGAGGATGAAGTCTCCTATCTTAATCCTCTTGCATCTGACCTTATTGTGTTTTGACACTTTCACATATGCATGTCACGGGATCATACTCGTAATTGCTAATTTTTTTTTTTACTTTTAATTAATGATATTTAAAAAACTTGTCATATCTATTGATACGCGTATTCAACTCATGGCGACATGAATAAAGATCCCTAATGTTACTTAATTATTTTTTTGTGAACAATTGCTAACAAGTTATAAATTGTATATAATAAAAAAAATTAATAATTAATTGTGATATTTAATTTATTAAATAAACTTAATAAATCTTCCTTTTGTAAATTTTACTTGCCAATGTCACTGCTAAGATGAAAAAAAAATTTCCATTAAAAAATATTCCAAGTAGATTTTTTTTTTTTTAAAGGTGAAAACGCCCTTTTTTGTGTTTACTTTTTTTTTTTTTTTAACTTAGAAGGGAATTTTTTTAATAAAAAAAATATTTCAAGAAGAAAACTGATTTTGATCATTTTTAATTTGACTGACACTTTATATTATTTTAATAATCATAGAAATTTACCATGAGTTATGATAATCTTATATTTGACCATCAAATGGCTTCCATCTTTGAATTTTCTTTAATTAAAAACTGAATTATTTATATTTTTTTTGGAACTTGATAATTATTTAAATAAATGATACTTGGTGGTAATTAATATTATTATTATTATTATTATTATTAATTTTTTTAGAAACTTGGTGGTAGTAATACTTCTTCTTTTTTCTCTCTCTCTCTCCTGATATTACCTTAAAATTTTGTTTTCTTTAAAAAAAAAAAATCAAAAGGCCAAAATTCATAAATAGTCTCACTCATTAGGATTCGAATTCCACTACGTGTCCTCCACGCCAAACTTGGCTTATAAAGCAGAGAAAAACGAGAATTTTCACAAGAATTGAGAGAAAAATCAAATCAAATAAAAAAAGGAAATAGTTAGAGTTTGAGGATTATTTGAAAGATGCCGAAGAACAAGGGAAAGGGAGGGAAGAATCGGAAGAGAGGGAAGAACGAGGCCGACGACGAGAAGAGAGAGCTCGTCTTCAAGGAGGACGGCCAGGAGTACGCGCAGGTGACGCGGATGCTCGGCAACGGGCGGTGCGAGGCCAACTAAATCGACGGCACGAGGCGGCTCTGCCACATCAAAGGGAAGATGCACAAGAAGGTGTGGATCGGCGCCGGCGACATAATCCTCGTCGGACTCAGGGACTACCAGGACGACAAGGCCGACGTCATCCTCAAGTACATGCCCGACGAGGCCAGGCTCCTCAAGTCCTACGGCGAGCTCCCCGACCACGTTCGTCTCAACGAGGGCATCGGCGCCGCCCTCGACGACGACGACTATGTCCCCGCCGACGAATTGTCGACTTCGAGGACGAGGACATTGATAAGATTTAAAGGAAAAAAAAAAAAAAAAAGTTCTTCCTCTTTAAATCAGTTTTTTTTTTTTTTTTTTTTTTTTGCCTAATTGATAATCGGTAATCATATGTTGCGCTTGGATGATTGGAATTCAAGGGCTTTTGGCAGAGGTATTATTATGCATAAAAAGTTTTTTCATTCTCTCGATGATTTTGTGATGTTGCAGCTTATATTCCATTCCTTCTTATTTTTGCATGGCGATTTTGATGAATTAAAAAATAAAAAATGGGAAATTTTAGAATAAAAAATGGGAAATTTTAGAAGCTGGTCTTGACTTTCCGAATCCAGAAACAAAATGCTTGACCTCCAATATGAGTGGCATTTATGAACCATCTTGACCAAGTCTCTAAAAAAACTTCATGTTAAAATCAAAAAATACGACTTTTCGAAAAAAGTTATTATAAGTAGCCTTTTATCAGAGTTTAAGTTATACATAATAAACATTGTCATCTGTCTAGCCCCCCTCCCTCCTGGGCCATGAGCCCCCTCCCCCCCCCGGCCCCACGGATGTCATCGAGCGCCCCTCCTCCTCCTAGTCCCCCATCCCGCACGCCCCCCGCCCCCCCCCCCCCCCCCCCCTCCCAAAAGCCAGATTTGGTCGGCATTTGGGGAGGGCTCCTCGGCATCATCAGGGAGCCGTCGGTAGACGGTCCACAAGACCTTTTTTTTTTAGTTTTTTTTTTATTTTTTGAATTTCTAGTTTTTTATTTTATTTTAGTATATAATATTATGAGTTAAGATATATTATAATTATCATGTACAAGCAACATCTCAACCATTCAATTATATCACGACGGTTTTAAAAATGAGCTCTACTGATAGGGTATATAAATAAGACTTTATCACAGACTTACCTTTTAAAATGACTTTTAAAAGGTTATTTCCCCTAATAAGTAAATGAGGTTTTGCGGAAAAAATAAAATAAAATAAAAAACCTTTGCAACTTAATCAAGTTAGAGATACGGAAATGGAAATTGTCAAATCTTATTGAAAGGATGAGGGAGGAAATACAAAGGGTTACAAGGATTGACACAAAAACTAATCTACATCATAGGATACAAATATGCCTCTTATGAGAAAATACATATCCAAAATAAAAGGATAATCATATCGATATGCTTTGAATCTTGCCGGTACACAAATGCATCTACTCGGTTCCGGCAATCTTCTTCTTCAAGGCTTCAATATCTGTAGCTAGTTCTTTTCTGCTCGACTGAGGAAAACAACAACGACAGTATCACTTCTAGTTAGTATCCAGTTTCAAATGCCATTGACCAAAAAACAGTTTTCCAAAGTTTTACAGGAATTAGGTTATGCACTTCGTTTTGTTTATGTGTCAAGCTTATTACTGTTTTAAAAAAAAAAACAAAAACAAAACAAAAAACAAAAACAGAGAGAGAGAAAGCTGAGAGACGAAAATAAACATTCAAAAGTAAGACTAGAGATCGAATTCGGAATTTGAGTGTCGGATTTACCTTGAAGAGCAGATAACGATAGACAAACCATCCTGTGTATCCTAGCCCTACCAACTCCAGAGCTTGGGAAGCTGATGTTAGATAAGAAAGTTACAAAAACAAAGATGAGAAAATTCATGTAAATTTTCAAAGTCATAGAGAATGCTAGTAATCTTTCTCATTAGAAGCTAAATGCCGCCTAAAAAAGCAAAATGCTAAACATCCCAATTCGGGTAGTCGGGACATATAGAAGTACTCTTTTAAAAAAAAAAAAGGACTTACCAGAGGCACTGAGTTGATGGCACTAACGATTATCGCAGATAGCCAGACAGCAACTATTGCCCACCTCCGTAAAGAAGTACCGTGGACTTGTTTTCAACAGAATCCCACTGATAATTAAAAAAAAAAAAAAACAACAAGGAAATTGTTTCAAACCAAACACTCTATAATCTGCTTCAACAATGTGTATCAGTAAAGGAAATCAGAACGCAACAAGCTTAGTCCTTATAGTGATAAATATAAGATATGCTATTACTACTAACCTTCTCCTTCAAGTCGGTGAAAAGCTCACCGGCATCAACACTGGTCTCCTCAGAAGAGGCTCTAATCTGAAACTGCATTGGCCTCCGCGACTCTAGATGAAGGAAAAACAAGCTACTTGAGCACCAAATTGAATGTTTTCAAGGAGCTTTTGAATATAAAATAAATTAGAATATAGAAAAAAGGAACAAGGTGAATTCGATTCCGAAGAAAATTGGCTTGTTACCAAACAAGGCCAAAGAAGAGGTCAAAAATAGATTAAATAGCAACTAATCATGGCTAAACATTGTGGTGCAGAATCTGTAGAGACAACAAAGGTTATCAAACATGTAGGGATTTCGAAACAAATTCAACAAATCGCCCACCAAAAATCCTCTCAAACATTTTCTTCTGCTCATGCCTTAATGCACGTGTTTGCAAGGTCTACAAAATTCTTGGCATTAACATTCACCCAAATAGCAATACAAGACACTTCGGTCCAATGTCGTATCTATTAAGTTCGAATTCTCCAAACCAGGAAGTAAAAAAATATAAATAATAAATAATAAATATATAAGAACTTCTGTTTACTTAATAGCTAGCTATACATAAGAGCTACACAAAACTTTTCAACAGTACAATTTACGTCACGCCCTCTTTAATTTTATTTATTTATTTATTTTTTTTAAGTTTCAAGAACACTCAAAATTAAGCAAACCCAAAAATAGTTTCAACAGCTAGCTCATAAATCCAATGAAACACACAAAAAGAAGTCTCATTTCCCAACATTAATCAAAGCCCTAAACATATTCGTCTTCTCCAACAACTTTAAAATCTCAGAAAACCCGGCAAAGTCTCTCCTCAAACAGAACCCAACCCAGAAAATCAACCCAAGAAAAGAAAAGAAACATTTTGTTAACTCCTTTGACAACAACTGTTCGACGAAATGCACAGAGAAATCGAAGAGAGAAAAGTACCTGAGGATTGTTACCGCGAAGCGCGGAAGAGGAGAGGCGAGGCGGGAGAGGAGGCAAGGCGGAGCAGCGAGGAGGTTGACCGGAGAGGCGAGGGACCATGACGGCGGAGGCCGCCGCGTACGCCGCCGTTGCTGCCATTTCTCACCAACACGAGCGTCTCTGACTCTGCCCCAAGACTCGGCGATTGCTTATCTTCTGCAACGCAAAGCTAACAACGAGAAATGGGTTTTTTTTGGGGTCTGACTTTGCTGATTTGCTTTTGCGTCTCTCTAAGAACAAAAAAGATATTATTATTATTATTATTTTTTTTTTTTTCGTTTCCCGTGTTTGGTATTGGTTTGTTTATTATCCATCTTCAGTGGCTCGTCTCAGAGCATGACACGTGGCTAGAAGGTGAATTCTGATTGGTTATTTCCCTATCTGCAATCCACGTTTGCGGTCTCCCTCTCTCACGCTCTCTCTCTCCAACGGGTGGTTGCCTTCATTTATTAGGGCAAATCAAAATTTCGAATAACTTATGGTACATTTAAAATTTGGAAAAACTAAGGAGATCCTATCATTTTTATTTGATTAATTTTTTTACGATTTGATATATTATTAGAAGTATTTTTGCATGTTACGTTTAGTATTTTTAACTTTTTAACGTGAATATTTTTATGTCAAACTATTTAAAAGCTAATCTATAATTACTAAAACAATTATATTTACCAAGTATATATGATAAATGTATACTTCCTATCATAAGTTTCATATAAAATTTTAATTTTTAGTTGAGAAAAAAAGTGCTTTCTAACTAGAAAATGAGTAATGTTAAAGATACCAAGTCTAATATCAATTTTCTATTACAAACTCACGTGATGATATTTTTCAATGATAGATGTTTATTAATGTAGCAATCGTATCAATGAGATAATGACAATTCATATGCTATGTAGGTGGTACTCAAAATTTAAGAATGAAGTTGGTGTCTATAATTTTGTTTTATTTTTTAAGGAAAAAACTTATAGTTAAAAAAAGTTTTTTTACTTGGACATCGCTCTATAAACTTTTAATGTTTTAAATAATTAATTCAACAGCTAAAACAACTTAAAAAAAAAAAAACAAAACTTTTGATTTTGTTTGTGGCTAGAAACGCTTACAAGCTTATAGTTGCATACATATATTAGCAGGAAATTCATATCTGACTCCACGTATCTATCACTAATGTGGAGAAGGGTTTACATCAGTGCAAATTTGTTGGTTTTCTTGGGGGAGAGAAATCAAAGATCGAGCAGAACATGGGGGATGGTTTGCTTCACTTATAGCCAGCTGCATTTCTAGCGGTTTTCAGGCTAAAATTGGACCTGGAAGTCAGAGAGCGTTATCGAACATGTCAAGAAAAAAACGTATATGAAAGAGAAACAACAAAAATAGTGATCGACAACGGGTTTTGGTGTGGTGCAGAGTGCTGAAGGATTGGACTTGGTGGTTGGGTGGCGTGATGTTAAGGTTTTGTCATTTGAGGGTCAAGAGATCTCTAGAGACACATAGAATTGAGATCTTGGGTTTTTTTTTTTTAGTACTAATTTTATCTTATAATATATGTTTTAAATATATATATATATGAGAAACTTAGTTAAATTCAATTCGGAACCGAGTCCTTATCTCAAATCGATGTTTGAGTCTCCCACTAATTTGATAGAAGTAACTAACAGTGTTGATTACCAATTAGTTTGTTGCTAGCAGTTCACCAATCTATTGCAGTTAGTTGTGGTTTGTAGTAGTTTTTTTTTGTTTACCAGCCCTAGTTTAGAGCTCAAATCTCAATAATTTAAAGAAGACAAAAACCACAGTTTTATAATCCAATTATATATTTGAGATTTATTGTTAAAAAGGGTAAGGATATTTTATTTCTAGACTTAAAAATCGGAGGAAGGTACAATTACTGAAAGTAAAAAATAAAAATTTAAGATCGGAGGTAGGGTACAATTATCAAAAGTGATAAAATTTGAGGATCGCTCTTTATACGGCAACACCCAAATTGCTAGACACGAATGGCGGGAAGGGAGGGAGGGAGGGAGAGAGAGAAGCTTAATGTAGGCTGTTGATACAACGCCTCATGTTCTCGACCCTCCTCCCACTTCCTCTTCCTCTCGACCAATCTCCAACCTCGTCTACCATTCGCCGTCGGCGAAAACCCATATCCAATTCACCGATGACTATGTCTCTCTCACTATCGTCGAGTCACTATTGCCCATTCGTCTCAAGTCGACACCAACATCCTACCTCTCTCTCTCTCTCTCTTTCGAGGTTGTTGCACCAGACGTACAGCGATGTCGTATAACTAAGTTCTCGTATAATTTATATGTTATTCATAAAAACATAAATAAAACTCATATGTCACATGTGAAGAAGACGAAGAAGAAATGGCAATTCTTTAAACATCTTTCAACAAAAAAAAAAATGATGATGATGATGATACATGATTTTAGCCCACAAAAAGATGAGACTTGGGTTTTGCTCATGATATCTAGTGATCAAGCCCAAGGTCTAGTTTTGAGGAGAAGAGAAGAAGATGATGATAGTACATGAGCTTTAGCCCACAAAAGGTAAGAACTTGGGTTTTGCTCGCGATATCTAGTAAGGTTATTTACGTAGATTTTCAAATTAGAGATGTTGAATTGAAAAATGTTCATTTTTTCTTTTATTTATAAAAATATCTAAAATAGTACTCATAAAAACAACATTACCCTTTATAAAGAATTGAGAATTAATAAATAAATGAATTATTAAAAAGGAAGAAAAAAGTTTAAATAAAGATGCCTAATTTTGATTTCATGAAATTGGTAAACAAATTGTTATAAAAGAAAAAAATATCATAATAATATAGTAATTATTATAAAGAAAAACATCATAATGATATGGTAATTATCATCATAATTGATAAAAAAAAATTGTTATAAAAGAAAATATATCATAATGATATAGTAATTATCGTAAAGAAAAACACGATAATGATGTTAGTAATATCATAAAGAAAAACATCATAATGATAGAATAATTATCATTAAAAAATAAGTAATTTCTTGTCATATTTAATTCTTTAGAAACTAACTATTTAAAAACAATATCGATAATATAATAGAAGAATAAATTATCATCATAACGTTATAATTATCATAAAAAACCTAAATCATATAACAAGCAATCGTTATAATAAAGAACTAATCTTTAAGATAAAGATACAACAATGATGAACGAATAAGGAAAAAAAATTTGAAGTATAATAATGAGGGAAATGATTTTAAATATAATAATAGGACAAAATGAATACTATAACTATTATTTAAAATGGACATTTATGCAATATTATTATAAAACGGACATATTTTAAAATGGGCTCCTACAAATAGACTTATGGAGTCCTAAAAATAGACTTTCTATGTAATTATTTATATCTAGTAATCAAGCCCAAGCTATGCGAGACATTGGTGGTTCTAAATTCTAATGTATCACCGAAGTTGACCGGGTAATGACACATTACTAAAAGCTTATTAAAAAAAAATACCGGCTTATGATATAGATTAGCGACAAAACAAAACATAAAATAAAGAAATGCTAGCTTTTTATAATTGACGTATTAACCAACTATTACAATTGCCCTTTTTAAAAAACATTTATTTAAGTTATTTACATATTCAATTGTTTTGTGTCAATATAATAATTGTTTAAAGTTTAGGAAAATCGCAAATGAACAAGACCATTCTAACCAATGACAAATTAATGGCCAGCTTACTCATTTAACTTTATTAACCTTGCAAGTAACTTGAACGACCAATGAATTGAAGATGAGCTCTCAAAAGAAAACAAAGGAGACCTATAAATGGCACACACTAGAAAATGTAAAACTACAGGCTGACTTAGTTTTCTTGTTACATAAATTTTATTAACTTGTATCCTCTAATTGATTTGTGGGCCCATCACTATTCTTTCTTCTTCTTTTTGTCCCTTGAACGAAAGCGGCTTCCAAATCACTAACAAAACCTATCTCTTCAAGTGGGCAATATGTTGGGGGAAGACTTCGTGCTTTTGATATGGTTTTTAATCGTTAAATCATTATCTGATTTTATTAAATTAGTATATTTTATTTTATCTAATATAGTTTGGTTTGATCTAATTGTTAAAAACTTTATCTAAATTTAATTTGATAGTTAAAAACCGTATTATTGGAATAAGGTTTTTTTTTTTTTTTTTTTTTTCCTTCGGGTACCTACCACAAAATTCTCCCCCGTTTTTTAGTAGCGAGAAATGACTTTGCTTAAAATAGCCATGTTTACATGAAGGTGCATAGCTTTCGTCTTCTTCCATGGGACTATTCTCTTCTGAGTCCCCGCTGTCACCTCCTGTCATGACTGACAACAACTCTCTCTCTCTCTCTCTCCTTAACCAACCCAACTGACAACGAATCGTAAGAGGAATTTAAAATGAGAAAGAGAAAGAGAAAAAAAAAGAACCATAAAACAACACGTAAGGACCCTTTCTTTCTTCGGTGCCAGTCTAACATGATTACCCTTTATTCCCTATATATATATATATATATATATATAATATATATCTACACACACATAACACAACTATACTTTGTTGATTCTCTCCATATTCTCCTCCTCACCCTCTCCAAACAAATCTTATTCATCTCTTATAACTCCAAGAAGATCCCGACGAACAAACTTGCTAAGATTTGAAGAATTCGAGTCCCCTTTCGGCGTCATTTTGGCGTCAAGTTCAGAAACATAAACACGTATAGATACACACATATATATATATGTAAGCTTTGATGGGTTTGGCAAATTATGGTCAGAAACATGTGAATTCAATTCAAGGAATGAGATTCAACAAGAAGGGCTCATATTCAACAAGGCTTTTGGGGTTGTGTCATACTCATTAATGGGGTTCGTCTTCAAAAGCCGGTACGTTATTTGGGTCATCGTTATAATTTCCTTGTCACAAACGTACATTAATTTTTCCGAGCTTCTTATGATCCAAAGTCCTTGAGCATGTTTTTCCACGACTATGTGAACAAAACTATAGTTCGACCGGAAACGGGCACGCTCTACAACATTGCTCTGCCGTCGAACTTCACCGGTATGGATGTCAATTTTGTGAGGCTTAAAAGTGGGAGTTTTAGGAAGAGAGGGGCAAATTTCAGCTCATTTGATATCCCACCAAATGTTTGTCCCAAGCCCTTATGTGAAGAGGCTAGCCATTGTGTTTGAGAACTTGGGAAATTGGTCATCTTTGTACTACAAAGTGCCTAATTACTCCTTTGTTACCCCTGTTGTCGGGTTCAAGGTTTACGATTCTCCTAGCGTGTTGGGCACCAAGAGGCTCAATTTCACCATCCAGGGATCGAAACCGATATCAATTTGGTTCAATGATTACACGCCGGTTGCAAGGGGAAAACGACGCTAGGAAATGTGTTGAGTTCGGTGATGGTGGGGGGTTCGAGATCAAGAACATGACTTCGGCTAATGGGTGCATTGCTAGGGGTCAAGGCCATTTTTCAATTGTTGTGCCATCTTCTCCATCTTCGTCACCAAATGTTATTGGGAAGAAGAAGAGTTATTGGGTGTGGTGGCTTAAAGGATTCGGTGGCGGGTTTGTAGGCGTGATTTTGTTGGTTTTGGCAGTGACGGTCGTCTTCAAGGTAGTGAAGAGGAGGAGATTGAGAGCAATGGAGAAGCAATCTGAACAAGGTGTGGGGTTTGATACAATGTGGATAGGTAGAAGTAAAATGCCTCAGCTGCAATGGTTCGAACCCAGCCAACCATTGAAAATGATTTTGTTCTTCCTTAAGAATCTTTCATTTTTTTTTTTTTTCTTGATCTTGTACATTTTTCCCCCTAATTTCCACAAATGAAATCATACCTCTGTATTTTTATTTTATTTTTTATTTTTTTGAGATTTAGACATATGATATAATCATTGTTTTTGCAATTTGTGTCCTTTTTTTTTCTTTTTTTTTCTTGTGGAGTTGTTGTTGGTCTTTCTTTTTTAATCAAGCGTTGGGACAATGAAAAATCAATATACACATATGAACGTCCGCTTTTTTTTTTTTTTTTTTTTTTTTTAAACTATCATAAAAAACTTATGAAAAAAAGCGTTACACGATACGACGAAGCCAATTGTGGATGACTTAGTCCTCTCAAGGCTAGCTATAAGTAAAGCCTTTCTTGTTGGTTTTGGCATATTCATCAGACTCAAGTTTTAACGAGGACGGCAATTTGGCTTCTTGTGCCTATTACATTCTCCTATATTTGAAAATTGTTAGAAACAAAAAACAAAAAAAAACAAAGAAAGAAAGAAAATAAGCGAATCAAAGGTTGGTAGGAGCAGAACAAAAATACAGAATTGGAGCCTTTCAAGTTTAGTAATGCGATTAAATTTGAAAGGAAGAATCTGTAAGCTCCTTTTTTTTTTTTTTTTTTTTTTTTGAAATTGCATTTTTTTTATCTATTATACTCATATCCCCTATTCATGTCCATGATTTTTAATAGAATGATGTAGAAAGAAAAGGGCATGCCAGCAATAAACTATAATTGCAGTTTACTTTAATTGCATCAAAGTTAATATTCAACTTTGGCTTAGCTCATTTAGTACTCACGGAAACCAATCAAGGAAGAATATTTTGCTTGAAAAAAAACACAAGAATTTTTAATGACTATAAATGCCCTAGATGGGAAATGGCATATGAAAAGCATTAAAAGCCTAGGAGCTTATCTCAAAATAAGTCAACCCACAAAGTCCCTCTCTATTTAATAATTTTTGGGTTTCATTTATAGGGTTTGGTTTTCCAAAACTGCACATCTATTTTTTTTTTTTTTCTTTTTTTGGAGAAATGTACCTTGTCACAATTGTAATTACCAGCAACAGTGATGCCCCCAATAAGTAACTAAAAGATCATCATCACGTTATAAGAGCATAATGATCATTTAAGGACACATTATACCAAAAAACAAGAAACTTATTATACAACATAGTTGAAGATTAAGTACCTGTTGATTATGACATTCTTTTTGGTTTCTTTCAGTGATGCATCCAGATATTTATAATTTCTGAGTGGAGGCAAATTAAACATTTTTAAGGAAATATAGGGTAAAATTTAGAATCCAAAAAAATTGAGGGGGTAAGTGCCCTATATCTTGAGAAGTGATAAAAATATATATATCTTTCTACAATAGTGCCTTATATCGATGGTGTATTTTTTTAAAATGATTAGATCTGATTAAAATCACATCAAAATTTAAATTTAAATTTTTAAAAAAAAGTATGCAAAATAAACATGTTTTTGATACATATATGATAGCTTAAAAACAGAGTCGTACTAGTGGTTCAACCTATAGGTTGAAGGTCACAAAGCTCATGTAAAGGAAAAGGAGGATAAAAAGAAGAGCCATTGAGAATGGCTTGTGTGATAATTTTGTTGGCAGCTTCAGAGGCATGAATCCCATCCCAGCTCACATAGTTTTGTGGATCACTACAAGCTGTTGCTGTCACAATTTTGCCATTTATTACCTTTGTGTTTCCACAGTAAGCTCTCGGATCAAAATTATAGGCACCACCCCCATGCCCACAACAAGCTCTGGTTCCATACTTTAGCCCTGCTCCAAAACCAAAGCCAAAACTAGAATCATTGGATCAAGAAATATTCAAACAAAAATGCTAAACGTCGTCGTTGGTGACGGAATCAACACTCATAGCGTACGTGAGAAAAGTACTGGATAATGCATCCTCTCTTTCGACAAATTGAAGCGACACATGTCAAGAGAAGAAGGTGTTAATATGGAACGCTACATAGTAAATGATGTATCGACTTTCCGACCCTATAACTTACCATGAGAAGTAGGATGCTGAGAGAGGTCTAGCAGAATGGAGTAAGTATCCACATAGATGACTTGAGCATTTGGGAGAGACTTCCTAGCCTGGCTTAATGCCTTCTTCAACAACTTGTTGTAATAGACCACTGCATTGTTGTAAGGAATTAAGCATCCAAAGGCATCAAGGTCTGAGATTTTGTGAGGAAGCTGCGCCAAAAATGCTGGATAACAACCCACTGGTGCCATATTTAGCACCCAAAATGCTCTCCCTCCTATTGCATATAGCTCCTACACATTTACATATAGGATTCATTTTTTTATGGCACTTAGAAAAAAAAAATAACACTAGTTTTTGACTTATTTTTCTAATGTCATTATCATGTCAGATTATTTTAGTAACTATATATGGATTTTTTAACAGTCGCGTGCTTTTTTTTTTTTTTTTTAAACCATGTTGCTGATATACTTTTATGTCATTATCACATTAAATCAATTGACATGTATCAGTAAGTATTTCAGAGATAAGTTTAAAAAAAAATCACAGAACAATAGAAAAATTCATATATTGAAGTGCACAACAGGAGTTGTTTGGAAAGTACTAACCTTGATGGTGTCAGCAATCTGGTAAACCACTTGAGGAAGAAATTGCTTCACTCCTTTAATTCCAATTTCCTTCAAATTGGAAGTAAAATCGTTTTGACCAATATAGAACGTGTAGAGTGACTTCCCAAATATGTCCGGTGAAGGAAGTCTTTTGGATTCTAAAAAACAACTTTTAGGTCATCAAGACAAGAAAAAATCAAATGGAGCTTTTACTATAAGAGCCACCGCTTTTCATTATCGGTATGAAATATAATTTCAAACGGTCCATGTCAAAAATTTACAACACATAATACAAAACTACTCCCCGTTAATCAGATGCAGAAGATACCTCTTTTATCAGACGAGTTATGGAATTCATCAACTCTGACCTTGAGCTCCTTGATTTGGTTGAGCTGGATAGCTAGAGAAAATGGACTGATACCAGTGACAAATAAGGAAGTGTTTGGCAGGAGAACAGTGGACGCGAGTGTTGCAAAATTAGCTCCATGTCTGTAATCAGAGCCAATGGATTGCAATATGGGCTCAGAAATGGCAATCCTAGTGCCTGAGCTGCATTGTTTAACAGACCGTACATTACAACTTATAACATGACTGAAAAAAATTGATACAAAAGACTGGTATCTACAAACTAATGGTATTCAAAGGTACAAAAGCAGTAGTGCTTAACATCAGTGATGCCTGATGCCGCTACTCAAAGTGTAGAACATATACGTAAAGTCAATCAAATTTAAGTCAACTACTATCCATGTTATATCAAAGTACAAAACAATATGAGTAAATTGTTCATTTAGTCTTCAAATTTTTAAATTTATGTAATTTTAGTGCCTAATCCTTTTTTTCGTAGCTAAAATCCCATAATCTATTAAAATATTGCTATAATATCATTTTCGTTAATTTTTTGATGGAGTTCATTAGTAATTTCGTCAAAAAGTGATACTAAGTAACGGATTTCGTCTAAAAATTAATGAAAATAGTTACTATAGCAACGTTTTTAATAGTTTATGATCATTTCAGCTACAAAATGGAAAAAAGAGTATGAACCCGAAAATAAATAATGCTTGTTAAACGCTGCATTATGGTATGGGAATCCAGCCTGGAGGTCCCTGTCTTTAAAGGGCTCTCTAATCATTCCAGAAAGTTAAAACTATCTAATTTTGAATCCCAGTGTCCCACAGTCACGTGGGATACCAAAGAAAAATCCAGAATAAGAACGACCACTCCACACTTTTCCAGCTTAGCCTATTTGTCTGCTGGTGAAATTTTTTTTGGTCAAATAAGCCCTTATCCCGAAGGGAAAGATTTTTGAAAAAACTAGAGCTATACAGATAAACTTGAGAGACTAGAATGAGCAAAAACAGTGAAATACTTTGAATCTAAAGTATTGTAGTTTTATTTTCGCAGTGCAAAGACAAAAATTGTTGTAAAAACGATGCCAGATTTTCTCTTTTCAGATAAGTCTTTTAAGTCTATCTGCAACACTTCATTATGTTGGGACAAAACTTCTTGTTCTAGTTTACGTAATCTGTGGTAGAATATCTCATAGAATCATCGGAATTTCATTAAATTTTATTTTGATATTATCATACTTTTTATAATAATATTTTTATAATAATACGATGAGATTATATTATGACATGATAATCACATAATAATAATAATAATAATAATAATTCTGTCATGTCAATAGGGTTTTTTTTTTTTTTTTCTTTTTCCTAATCTTATCACAGAATTCTCAAAAAAAAAAAAAAAAAAAAAAAAAGGTGTACAAGAATTTAAATACATAAAACAAAGTGAAAGAAAGGATTATTTTAAGCTATGTGATATGAATATTTACCGAGAAAATCGATGATGAGCCTTCCATCGGTAGCCCGGCCGACGGGTTCTTGAAGAAGGTGGTTCCAAAAGGCCCGGACTGCGCCGGGAAAGCCGCCCAGAATCCGCCGGTATCCGAGTTTGAGTCACCGAAGTTGAAGATTGCCTTGAATTCACACGTTGAGCAACTTGAGCGGCCAAAGCTTGCCACAAACACAACACAAACGCATACAAATATTCTCTCAGCCTTTGGTCTTGACGATACACCACTCTCATTTCTTTCTAGCTGTTGGGGGACAAAACACAAATGCTATTTCCCTGTATGTATGTGTGTGTATGTGTGTGTATATGTATGTATATTTATGGTATTGAGAACATGAGTAAGGGGTGTGACCAAGAGTGAAGGAGCATGCAAAAACTACATAGTACTTTATACATATAGGTCGGTCATGAAGATGCCTAAGTGATCTTTCGAGGTTTTAAATGTGAATGATTATTTTCTGTCAGTTTAATATTCGATTTAGAATATTGAGATAATGTCGTTGTATATCTCTTTATGTTTAAAAGGGATAAGATATATCAGTAAGACCTTAGTAAACATTCATTTAACATATATGAAGACACATTGATAACGTGCAAGAGACATATTAACATCAGTCATCCTGTTTTTATTTATTTTTTTCTTTATTACAAAAATATGTGGGTCATGTTGTGAATTTTTGCTATTTTCACAGTTTTCCAACAAAATCTTGTTTGTACCTATGTTTGGTAGGGTGTTAAGCGAGAGCATGGAGTTAAAATGAGAGATTTGCAAAATAAAAGAAAATTTTGGGTTATTTATTATACGGAAATTAGAAAGACCAACTACTAAAACTTGTATAAATATTCATAAGTAAAATTGAGTAAATATGATAGTTTTTAAACACTTATTTAAACAAATAGCCGGAATTTTTTTTATCTAAAAAAATATCGTTAATCAGTAATCAATTAATGAAAAATACATATTAAAATTAATCAATCATTAATTGATTATAGTCATCAGTGATTGACTGGATCAACTGATTGATATTTAAAAAATACAATTATTTTTTTAAATTTATAAAACTTTGGGTATTTGTTTTAAAAAAATTTTGAAAAAAATATCATGTATCCACAAATCACATATATATGCACATATATTCACAAGTGAGGATGGCAATATGCTGCTACGACAGTACTACTCGTATGATTTACAGGTTTTTCAATTCGGAAACCACAGGTGATTTTAGCAAATACTGCTAAGTGGGAGAAAGATGAATGCTGAAAATGATGCAGACCGTAATTGGTCAAAACTTCGTTCATTATCCAGTCCCTTCTTATTTTAAAGAGAAAAACAAAAAAATGTGTTGTAATATTGGACAAATTACTCCTTTAATCCATAAACTCTTAACATTGTGTAACTTTAATCTCTAAACTTTATTTTGTAGTTGTAATGTCTTTAAATTTTTAAAATATTACTATAATAGTCCTTTCTGTTAATTTTTGAATGAAATTTGTTAGTAATTTAGTCAGACACTAACTACGAATTCCGTCAAAAAATTAATAAAAAAAACTACTGTAGTAATATTTTTAATAGTTTATGATCATTTAAGCTATGAAAAAGAATGTCCATAAACTATTAAAATGTTACTACAATAGTTAGTTATTAATTTTTCAACAGAATATGTTAATAATTTGGTCAAAAAGTATTATTAACTAACAGATTTCGTCCAAAAATTAATATAAAAAACTATTATATCAGCATTTTAAAAATTTAAGGACATTTAAGCTACGAAAAAAAATTCATGAATCAAAGTTACATAAAATTAAAAGTTTAAAAACCAATCAAGTAATTTACCTTATAATTTATTATCTTTTAAAAAATCTGTTATAAACTTCAAAAATAACTATAAAATACATTTTATATATATATATATATATATATATCCAACGATTTCCCTTCTTTTGTTTATGGGTCGTAAGATGTGAGTATCCAACACCTAAAATGGGACGGCCCATCTACATCCTAGATGTCCAAAGAGTAGTCCGGCATTCAATCAGTTTTGAGCCCTTTTCTCTTCTAAACTTTCGTGGGCAGGGGTCTACTCGTGAAAGCTCTATGGACCATATTTTTGTGCCTTTTCTCTCTGTCTTTGATTTGACTAATGTGACCAGCGAATGCAAATTTTTTTTGGTGAATACTAGTGAATGCAAATTGAAATTAGAGCTTTCTCTACTAAGGTATACTTGTTATTAAGTATTACTATACTTATTAATAAGTGTGAAGATTTGAGAGAAGAAGGAGGAATCTGAGAATGTTGTTAAGAAATTGAGTTTTTATCTTAAAATGTCAACATTTTAGGTGGATGTAGATGTCGGGAATCTACCGTCAAAATCTAACGAAAGTTAGTAATAGAAATAAAACATAGTTAATTGGGCTCTTGAAAATCGTAATGAAATTCATAAAGCAATCTCATATGCAAATAATCAGATAATAAAAATGAAAAAATAATCAACAACACCAAGATGTAGAGAGGTTCGCCAAACTGTGTGCTACGTCCTCTGTGAGTGAGATGTCTTTCACTATGTATAATTGTTCTCGGATACAATGTAATTTCTGGGTATGTTTCGGCAGAGTAAGGGCATGCAAAATTAGAAAAAGACCGTCTCTCTCTCTGAAGGGGGGTCTCCCTCTATAAATAGAGGGAGAATGATGGGTCTCAACCCGTAATTCCAGGTGAGCGGTTCTCGCTCAAATGTCTTCCTAGACACGTGTTACAATGTGGACTTAGCAGTTATTGAGATGTCTCACAGATAGTGGGCTTAGCAGTTATGAATATGATGCCATTGTCAATTGTCAGTTATCGTAAAAGATCTGACATGTCATTGTGGACAGTGGACTTGACGGTTATGAGAGATATCTCTTATAATTCTCATTGAGCACGAGCGACGAACGTTG
Organism: Ficus carica; assembly: GCA_009761775.1. Classification (NCBI taxonomy): domain Eukaryota; kingdom Viridiplantae; phylum Streptophyta; class Magnoliopsida; order Rosales; family Moraceae; genus Ficus; species Ficus carica. The sequence goes on along the minus strand of CM019748.1, from coordinate 7,253,277 downwards.
ATTAGAAAACAAGATTCAGTTCTTGTAATCGTTCCGTTCGTGGCTTATATTAGATTCGATGTACGCCAAATCAGGTTTGAACTGATCGATTCAGCGTTCGACTGCGAACGATCGTAATTCGCGATAGAATGGATTAAGATCGTAAATTGGGTCTGGTCCAATTATACGAACGATCGTCGATCTTGATTGAATAAATCATCGTGAGCTGGATCCGGCCCAATCATACGAGCAATAGTTGTTCGTGATAAATGAATGAATCAATCGTTTGACACACGTCTGAAGTCTAACGATGTAATGAGAAGACGAAGTCTGACCCCAACAGTGGAGTGGCCCAATATCCTTATAAATCGTTAGTTTAAACTTGTTGGGCTCTGATACCATGTAAAGATTAGAGAGAAGAGGAAAGAATTTGAGGCTGTTAAGGAATCGGGCTTCTATTTTAAAAGGTTAATCTGTTAAGTGGGATGACTCAATATCTTTATATGGCTGTTATTGTTATTATATGTTTTTGATATGGGATTTTGGTTTTTTTTTTTTTTTTTTTTTTAACAATAAGGTGTGCTTTAAAATTTTTGATTTAATTTAAATTACATTAGAATAAAAATTAGATATTCATATCCCTAAAAAAAAGAAAAAAAATAGATATTCATATCTGTAATATGTGTTTTTAAATATTGGATTTAATTCAGATTACATAGAAATAAAAGAGTAAAGCTGATGAAAACATCTTAAAGGTGGTAAAGGGAATTATTAGTAGTGACGTGTGTATTTTACTTTTCATTAGATTTCCATTATAATTTTTGGATATAATCGTGATTTGATCTGAGCGCTTAACGTAACATAGAAGCCTTAATCGATACATTCCCAGATCATGGAGAAATCAGGCATTAGCCCTAATGCCAATAGTATGAAATGTGAACGCACCCACAAAAGGTACAACAACTTTTCAGAAAAAAACGGCGGGATTAGGGGCATAATTGGTAAGTTGCCGGAGGAGCTAGTGTTGTGCGCTTTTTTTTCTTTTTTTTTTTTTAATAAAAAAAAAAGTCATTAGTAGAGCATTGGGAAACACCTAAAAAGAAACACATATGTCCTGGAATATTCATATTTTATTTTTGTGTTTTTATTAGTTCTGTAACAAAAGAGGTAGTTCCTCTGATTTTGATTTTTTTTTTATATGTAAACTGTTTAAGTTATTCTTTGATGATATTTGTTTATTTCGATGGTAACATCTGTAGTATGAATGACTGTATTTTGATAGATCGAAATTTTTTATAGATTATAGATGTTTTTTCAAAAGAAGCTTTTTATAAGTTTGATTTTAGGATTATCGAGGAATTCAATGAATTTTTCAGTCACTGGGTCTTGCCTTATGTTCGCTTCACTGAGTTTTATCAAATTTTATAGATAGAATCTATCTTAGTTAAGAATTGTATCTTTGTATCACATGATTGTTTTGTCTTTGATAATAGTGTTTATATTTCATTTTAGTTTGAATGATAATTCCTTTAAAAAAAAAACTATTAACAGATTTATTAATATATTTTTTATCTTTTTAATTTAACTAATATAGCCTTCTAATGTGATATTTTTAGGGAATTCAAATCAAACAAATTAGAATTATCCTTTTTTATAACTTATTATAAAATTTTTTAAAAATTTAAAATACAACTATTTAATTACTAAGATATAGCTATAAACTATCAAATTTTTATCATATTTTCTTTTTATGTATCTTGTTATTAAAGTCCCAAAAAAAAAAGGGGCCTAATTTTTTTCTTTTGAAAATGGAAATTACAATCTAAATATGGAAGACGATATAATCACTAATTTATAAAACCTCATACAGTCAGTTTTATCAATTTGAATAAGGCACGAGAAAAAATATGTATTACACTCTACAAATAAAATATATCTAAAAAGATATACAAAATATAAAGTGTATAAATGATATTTTAACAAATCCTCTACAGTTTCCAGCAAAAAATAAAATAAATAAATCATCTATAGTTGACGGAACTATCCGATTAAACGATGACAAAAAAATCCATAGCACGAAGCCACGTTTGATGAAATAAAATAAAGAACGAGGAAAATCAATCAGATCGGATCTTGCTTAAAGTCCACGTCGACTGGGACCCACAAGTGTAGCGTAGTAAGCCATGTGCCTGCAAGACACGTCAACTTGTCGGAATCGATGCTAGTCTGACAAATGGGCCCCACCCATTTGAATAAAAAAAGAATTTAGGAAAGGTACGCCACCACGTCAGACTTCTCCAATCACATGTCTCTTTCCCTCTCGGCCGTGATACGCGGGTGACCGTCCGATCTCCCATCTCATCCGACGGTCCACGTTTTCCCTCTGAAGTGGCCTTTCTGACTCTTTCGTCACACCCCACTTGGCCCCGTCACGTGCCTCCCCATGGCCCTTCTATTAATATCCCACACACTCCAACTGTGCCATTTCTTAATTTCTTTTTTTTTTTTTTAATAACTAACTAACTTTTTTTTTTGGGAAAACATTAAATATTAATTTAGAAAAAAACTATATTCAGGATAATTTGCATTAAGTTCAAAAGTTTCTCCTGAAAGCACAAACTCATAATATTGGAGTTATTTTACTGAAAATAAATAAATGAAAGGACACATTCTATTTATAAAATAAATAAATAAAAGCACAATTAAAATGGTATGTTCTTCACTATAATTATGATAATTGGAACTCAAGTTAAACTCTTTCACCCAAGAGCATCATGTTAATGTTTCCATTCCAAATTTACTGAAAGATAATAGTTACATAACTTTTTTTTAAGAGTATAGGGTTAATGAATATATATTATTTTATCAAATTTCAAACATGCGAGCTCCTATTTTGATTTCTTTTTTTAACTGCAATAAAGAATGAAAACCTTCTTAAAAAAAAAAAAAAAGGATATTTAAATTCAATTTATTATTTTGAAACAAATCATGAAATATAGAACAATTCTCAAGCAGACATAACTTAACGAATAATTTCTCCTCAAGGTGGGATTAGGGAAACCCATGACAACTTTGCTGTAAGTTTTCTTTTTATTTATTTATTTTTTTAAAACACCAATACTGAATTTATTCAGATAATGGTTAGTTTAGCAATTTTTCCGAAAAAAGTAAAGCTGTTATAAAAGGAGTCTACAATTTTATTTTTTTTTATGTTCTAAACACAGGATAATTACACAGGAAATTATTAATAGATAATTAAAAGCATGCCCTTCTGATGAAGAAATAACAATAAAGATCATATCATTTTTAAACACTTTTAGATTCATTTTTTTTCTTTTTAAATTTGAATTAAAAGAAACACAATTTAAGAAAGGACACGAAATCAAATAAATGAGTTAAGGGGAGTATGTTAATTTGCATAAAATAAAAATTAAAAAAATAACAAAGAAGAAGAAGAGCATAATAGTAATTTTCCCAAATATCTCATGCTCCAATAACATATTAATTTATTAATTTACATATATATATATTATTATCGGTTCAAATTAAAAATTCACAACTTATTTTTATTTTTTATTTTTTAAGTTAAATAACTCCAATATGAATATATCAACTCAAAACCAATTAACCAAACGGAAGCTAAGGGGCTGTTTGGTGTTAAGGCTTGAATTCTAAAATTACAATTCAATTTTTATTTTTTTCTAAAAAGTCAATATTAATTTCACTATTTATAATTACTATTACAGTTTTGTAACTCAAACTTTAAAAACTCATAACATGACATACACAAGTCAAAATAAGATTTTTTTTAAAATTACATATAATTTAAAAACGAACGAAATAAGTTTCATATTAATATTATTTTTTTTCTAAATATTTTTTAATTTCAATAATTCAAATACCTCACTAAGAATATAATTTAATTCAAATTTAAATTATGCAATTCAAACATACTAAAAAATTTGGCCTGTCGTTTGATTAAAGTCAGAAAGCCCTCGTGAGCTGTTTTGTCCGACTAAGGTCAAAATCGTTGAATAATGTCGAGCCTCGTGTTTCAGAAAAAACCCTGCTTCTGTCTATTGAGGGGCCAAGCCAATCGTTCTCTTCATTATGGATGAAATAACGACTTTGTACCATATTCCTAAAGAAAAAAAAATATATCTCTCTCTCTCTCTCTGTGCTTACAGAATATATCATTGTGCCACTCAAATTATAAGGTCATTTGAGTGTTTTTAACCACTATTTTAGATCTAAAATTTTTAATTTCACTCCAGATTTAAATATTAAAATTTAATTTAAGTATGTACCATACTCATTTTTTCTCCTAAACATTAAATTCATACATTAAATTTGAATGCAAAAAACTAAAAAACAAAAAACAAAAAAATCAAATCCACTTTTGATTTAGACGAAAACATTTTGATTCTCACTCAGCTTTTAAAATTTTTGAAACTCTCATTTTACCTCTTAAATTTTTTAAATTAGCCCTACTTAGGACTTTGATTAAAACAAATGAAAAGGAGAGAATTATTAGTCTTATTAAACGCCATATGCAAATTTTCCTATTTTTTTAATTAATTCACTAAATAAATACATAATTTAATTATAAAAACATACTGATAATGTTTTAAAAATCGTAATTTAAAAAAAATGTTAATTACAGACAGTTTTAAAAAAAAAAAAAAATACATAAAGACAAAAAACACACAATTTTCATGAAATAAATTCCTTTAAAAAAAGATACTAATATATTCATAAATAAATCACATTAAATTATTATTTTCAAATAATTACTTATTGATAAAAAGTTTATAAACATTTATAAATCACTTTAAGTCATATCACTCCTTTTTTAAACGTCTAACTTCCTTATAAAATGTATAAATCAAATTCTACCGTTAATTTTAAGAAATAACAATAACGATAAAAGTTTTTAAAAAACGAATGGGCACCCTTGATAAAAAAAATTAAATAAATAAACAAATGGGCACAGAAGGTAGGATAGCCAATGGCGACAGAGAACGCGGATACCTCCCACGTGGAGTTTGGTGCTGACACGATGGCCAATTTTTATGTTTTATTTTTTTCTATTTTCAAGATCTCTAGAAAGTCTTGGGGACGTGATTACTGAGCTGGCTACGCAACCTCTGTCTCCCGTGGGCCCCTCTTCCCTCTGATTCCTTCTACGTGGGACACGTCACTCCCCCAGACCACCCACACCGACATCTGCGGAAGGTTGTGGGTCCACCTATCTAGTACGTGTTTTAGATGCTTTTTTTTTTTTTTTTTCCTTTTAATATATTTATTATTTTTTTTTTTGGTAAGCCAAAACCGAGAGAGAGAGAGAGAGAGAGAGAGAGAGAGGCCAGGCCTCGTTGGCAAATGCCAGGCAGAGATAATTCCTGATTAATTGGTGGCGTGGGCCTTTCCTGTCCATTAGATTTGGGTAATCACGACCGTTGATCTGGCTTCACGTCAGATGTGGGGTCCAGAGGAGTAGATTTAATTAAGAATTTTTTTAGTTTTTTATTTATTTTTATTAATGCAAGGTGTGGATGTTGATTGGTGACCGCTGCCCCTACACGTGGGCCGCTGATGAGGTGACTTGGAAAAGTGCTTCAGATTCAGCACTGAGAATGGACGGTCCAGATTCGAGATTGCGTTTTTTATCCCGATCCGAGTCAAAACAGGGTGCGCGTCAGACACGGAGTGCACTCCGCGTCGGAAGAAAAGAAAGAGAGGTCTCACCTTGTTAAATTACCTTAATTACCCTCCACCTTTTTCTAAAATTAAAAATTTCACCTCGCACAAAACGTGACGTTAAAAATTAAATTTAACAAAATAGAAGTCACTTTTATAATATTTAGGATTTATTTGGTATTTGATGTTTGAGTTGAATTTGAAATAAGATTAAATTTTTAAATTGAAATTTATTGACTTTTTAAAAAATTAGTTATAATTTTTATTTATTTTTTAAGAAGAAGATAAAAAATCAGTCATAAAGTATAATTGATTTCAAATTCAACTGTAATTATAAACGTAGGCTTAACTTGCATTTAGTACATCAATTTAAAATATAATAGAATTGAATTGAGATTCGTTAATTTTTCAAAAATAAGTTATAATAGTTTTTAATTTTTCATAAAAAGACAAAACTGTAATGGAAATTTTAGGTTGGGAATGGAGAGCCAAACAAACCATTAGTTGTTGTTTTGGCCTTTGTGTGACAATTGATGACAAAATTTTAAAAATTGATTTGAAAATATGTATTTAAGGGAGGTGTGAACTAAAAATAAACTGTGATATTAAAATATTATAAAAATTTAAAGCATATTTAGAAAAAAAAAAAAAAAAAACTATATATATTGATTTGTTCATCTCGTTTTTTTCTTTTTTCGATTTGAAAATAAAAAAGAAACCATCTCATTTTAATTTGAATTAAAAAAAAGAGTTACGTACTTTAGGATTTTGAATTTTTTTAAAAAAAAAAGTAAAAGAAAAAAGAGAAAATGAGATGTATATTTAAAAATTTTGAAGTTAAATAGCGAAAATTTTGTTTTAAGTTGTTATTTCAAACGAGAGCTTAATAATGGTAAAATGTCAAGCACAACTTTTTTTTTCCTTCTTTTTTTTTTTTTTTTTTTAATTTATATGATGTCGTTTTGGACCACATAATAAATATCTAACTAGCTGCATGGTTAAATATCAACTGTGATATTGATTTGAAAACAAAAACCTTCTGGTCTTTGAATTTTGTTTGGTAACTTTTAAAGTTTGATTTGAACTTTGACATAATTAGTAATTTAATGATAAAGCGAGAACAATTTAATGAGATGATTCATTAGTTGACTGTGTTTGGAGGGAAAAGAGCTAACTACTAATAATTTGTAACTTTCGTGAAGTTTTTATATATATGTTTTTTGTGAATTTACATACATGCATTTTATATTATATATATATATGATTAAAATTAGATAATTTTCCTACTGCGTTTTTGCTTTGAGAAACAGCTTTTTTCTTCTGAAACAAGGCAATTGAATCTGAATAACGAGATTCATGGCACTACGTGAAAAGATACAAAACCACGCAAATTAATCATCGTCATCATTTAAGAATTCAAAAATAAAATTTGCGAACAAACCATAAAAAGAAATCTCATATGGTAGCAATCCTTGTCTCTTCCAATAAAAATATAGTCGTAATAATTTTATAATTAATAAAGAAATGATGAAGACCTTGAGATCCTCTGTAGTTATCAAAGGTACTTAAAAACAGACAATGACACGTTTGCACATCCAACCAAGTCTTTCCTTTCTTTCGGGTATTAAACATGTGGTTGGGTCGTTAATTGAAGATGAAATTTTTAAATTGGAGTTGAGTGATTTTTAAAAATTAAGGATAAATCATTTTAAAAAAATAATCTTATTTGAACTTGTCTATACAAGATTATGAACTTTTAAAATTTGAGTTATAAATGAAACTAAGGAAAAAAGAAAAACATTAAATTATAATTATAAGATTTGAATTATACGTCTAACGCTCTATCAAATTTGATTAAAATCTTTCAAAATTAAATATAAATATTATGTATACATATTGATATTAAAAAACATACCACTATTAATGTATATTGTTTGTTTACATTATATATTAAAATCTCTCCTTTTTTTTTTTTTAGTAACCATACACATCTTTGTAATTTGTAGGCCATAAACATAATAGTTATATCATATTTAACTTTACTAAAATATACAAAGTTCAAATATCAAATCTCAAATTTAGAAAAAGAAAAACAATACACAACATCTCTAATAAAGAAAAAAAAAGAATCTAAAAAAAATATAAATATATGTAATTAATAGAAAATCAAAATGGAAAAAAAAAATCAAAACGGTCCTTAATCGCGGCGTTGGTCGTGAGTGCGTGGCCAGACGTGGACTCCAAAGGGCAAATTCATTCTAGTTAATAAAATCTAAATTTCAAATAGAAAAAGATAAATACTTTTTTAATAAGAAGAGATTAAATTATATTTAATAATGACGAGGACCACGTCAGCCACATGACGGGTGGAATAGGTTGGACTCTAGAGCTGCGTGACGCGTAGTTTGATTAATCGTCCACCACGTGTACGGTTGATGTGATTTTGGAATTACATTATTAATTAAATAAAAAAAACTGCGAGCGCGAATATCGGTGGGCCAGCTCAACAACCCACCACACCTCCTCGTATATACGCCGTACCGTATACACCCGCCCAGTCCGGAGACACGTGTCTGGTGACGTGGAAGTTGCCTTGGCGCTCTTCTCTTCTTTCCCGTTCTTCTTCTTCTATTTTTTTCCCTCTGCGAAAAGCCACAACCTTTCGGGCTTGGATTTTAGAGAGAGAAAGTAGAGAGAGAGAGAGACACCACACACACACACATACACACACACACAGGAAATGCAGACTTTGAGCTCAAGAGTCTCTCGCCATTGACGAAACGCAAAGCTCCGAGGAAGAATTTCTGAGGAATTTTGGTTTTCGATTGGATTTTTCGGGCGTCAGGAGGTTGAGATTTGGAATTTTGAGTCCCAAAAGGTACGTCGAATTCCTGGAGCTTTCGCTTTTACTTTTTTTCTTTCTTTCTTAGATTTCTGCGTTTGGCTGTTCGGAAAAATTTTGATTCGGTTCTGTTTGGTTGATGAGAAAAGTCAGTGGAAGTACGTGAAAAGAGTTTGACGCAGTTATTTTTTGTGCCTGTTTTGACGTCGAGAAAATGTGGGGAAAATAAAATTAAAGTATGGACATTTAAGGTTTTTCAAATAAAGCAGACTAATTAAGAAATTGTTCGCTAAAAAATGGTAAATTAGTTATATAGTGATTTTTCTTCGTTCTCTTATGGACAAAACAGAGGATAATGGTTGAAGCTTGTACAGATCTTCGAGACTTATCACGGTTTCTGCTGGAAAATTTCGTTTTTTTACAATATAAATCAAATTTAGGTGTATAAAACTGGAGAGATACAGAATTTAAAAGGAAAAAAATTTTAATATATCAGAAACAATCAGAGTAGACTGTGCATAAAACTTTTGTTTTTTTCATTTTCTCGTTGTGAGGGGTGTAAAAAAAAAAAAAGAAAAAAAAAAAAAAAAAAAAAAAAGAGAGAGAGAGAAAGAAAATGGTCCATATTTGTCAAAGTTTGGTTTCGGGGGGTTATTTTTGTCATTTAGCTCCAGATTGTCCGCTGAGATAAAACATCTCTCTCTACTCTATTTAACTATTTATTTTTGTTCATATGGCGTTACATGGTGGAAAGACTTTAATGACCCTGAACTTTACTGTCTATTACCTGGTGTATGAATTTTCTAGTTGATCTTATTTTCATTTCAACCTGGATATTTTGAGCAAAAATAATAACAACTATTTAACAAGAATCAAAGGCAAATACGTTGTCTGTTAAAACATATGTCTATGTTATTGTTTCTAGAAACTGGGTATTGATTCTAAACCATAAAATATGTTAAAATTCCAGTTAAAGAAGTCTCTAGAATACAGGATCAGACTTGAAAGCTCAAGTGGACTTTACGGGTGTTCTACAAAATATGTAGCTTTGGCTGTGTCTTTTGACTTCATACACAAATGTCTACTAAAAGCTCATTTGCTCAAACATCTTGCTTAAACATAGGATTGCGCATCCTTAATACGTTAACGATTACGATGCTGATCAAAAGTTTAGTATAGATTGTAGGATTGACCAACAAGTCAGTTCAATGTAGACTTTTGGATTCCATTCCCGTGTCAATCTATCAATCTGATACATGTTCTGTTTGAGGCAGGGTTGTTCTTTGAGTATCGAAATATAAGTTTAACCAAGGAATTCAACCACCAAGGAAGCACCGATATCTCCGTGAATAATACTTGAAAAGCCCGGTTGGTGCCATAGTATGGGAAACGATGAAGAGGGAAAGTCTGCTAAATCTGAGAAAGCGTCTCCACCCTCAACACCGGTAAGCTGAGGTTGAAAATTCGTTTTATATTTCTTATATTCTAGGTTATGGATGATAGAGAAATTTGTTGCCTTGGTATTTATTTCTTTTTTTATTGACAGGATCAGACAAATCAAACTAATCAGACCAATATTAATGTCTATCCTGATTGGGCAGCCATGCAGGTTATCTATATACCATTCATATTTTTGCTTGCTTATCAATATGGTTGATAGTGTTGTATATATTTATGTATTAATCCACTCAAGTATGTCTATATTGTTAATTCAGGCATATTATGGTCCCAGAGTTGCTCTCCCAACATATTACAACTCTGCAGTAGCTTCCGGCCATGCTCCTCATCCTTATATGTGGGGTCCACCACAGGTATTTCTCAAAGTATCAAAGCAATTAAAAACTTTCTGTTTGAAAGGCTTGAAACTTTCTGTTTGAAACTTTGAATTTTGTATTTTTATCATTTTCTGTCTTATGCCGAGGATAACCTCGATATATTCAGAATGAGATACTCAGCTGATTATTTAATTAATCTTTCCAGCCTATGATGCCACCTTATGGGGCGCCTTATGCTGCAATCTACTCGCATGGAAGTATCTACGCACATCCGGGGGTTCCTCTTGTAAGTGTTTATTAGCGTTATGTTCGATTAGCAATTCTGCTTGTTTTGTGTTTGCTTAGGCAGATGGTACTTGGTGTGCACTTGAAAAAATGGTTGAATTAGGCCAAGTTTTGGTAAATTTTTACTCCACGTGCATTCTTTATTACGCCAAGGTGGGGTTCATCTTTGGACTTCTTTATGTAGATAAAGCCTCTAATTCCCTCCCCAAAGATTGTTCTCCTCTTTTCTGTTTCTGTCTATTGTTTCTGTGTGAAGTTTTCTCTTGTGCTAAAGTAATTTTCTTATCGAATTTAGGGATCACATGGTCAAGGAATTCCATCATCACCTGCTGTAAGTTTTTTATCTTTAGTTTTATGAAGTCTGTGGTTTAACGCATCTTCATCTAATGTTGAGTTTCTTGTGGTGCGATCCAGGCTGCGCCTCCCTTGAGTGTGGAAACACCTACAAAGTCATCTGGTACCACAGAGAAGGAGTTTGTGAAAAAGTTGAAATCGTTTGATGGACTTGCCATGTCCATAGGCAATGGTAATGCCAAGGGTGTAGCTGAACAGAGGGCATCACAGAGGTTAGCGAAATCGTCTGCCTTTCTTTTCTGATTGAACTTCCTCCTAAATTTGTATTCTTTATGTTTCCTAGTGGGCCAATCTATCCATTCTAGTACGTGAACTCCATTTTTTCCCTGGGCTAATTTGAATAATAATCTCTCTACAGTACGGGGACTGAAGGTTCGAGTGACGGAAGTGATGGGAATAGTGTTGGGGTGAGGGATTCTTTTATATATATATATCTATACCGGTTCTATTGTTTGATTGAGAACAATGCACATTCTGTTGGTCGATTTGATTTTTAACTTTCCTTGCTTTCTTTTTGTTTCCTTTATTCAGGCTAATCAAAGTGGAAGAAAAAGAAGTCGAGAGAGTACACCATCCACTGGTTCGTTTCTGTTCTAATCAGTTACATCAGATCTTAAGAGAGTCATATAATGGGCCTATTATCACTGTTTTTGACACCGTAAGCCAAAGTACCAAATCATGGAATGATAAAACGAGGATCATTTGGATTGCACTTGATCACCTTTTGGTCAAGTTCAAGTTCATAGCAGTACAGAAGTAAAGTTAAAAGGATTTTTAGGCCCTACACTATGCAACTTGATCTTGATCTGGAGTTTTTCTCCTGAACTATGGTTTGCTACTGCTGCTGCTTGGTAATTTTAACATGCATGTACACCTTTCGGTCCTCGAGTATGAAAGCAACTTGGTTACACCTGAAATGGATGGTTTATGAGTTGTATACGTTCTAATCTCTGCGTTTTGTTTATATTACAATAGTGGGAGATGAGAAGCATGTGAATCCAATCTCTGCTAAGGAGATAAATGCTGTTTCGGATAAGGCACTGGGTGCAACTGTTCCCCCGGCCGGCGTCCCAGGAAAGACGGTTGGGTCTGTAGTTTCTCCTGTCATGACCACAGCATTGGAACTGAGGAACCCTTCTAACCTAAACACAAAGACTAGTCCTACGGCTACCCTCAACCAAGCTTGTACAGTGTTGCCTTCTGACTCTTGGTTACAGGTATGTTCTGCTAATTTTACTTACGGTTCATTTCTGCTCCTAATCTTTCATATGTAAGATCAATTTGTAAATTTTGGTGGTTGAATTATATTTTTCAGAGTGAACGGGAACTGAAGCGAGAGAGAAGAAAACAATCCAACAGAGAATCTGCTAGGAGGTCAAGGCTGAGGAAGCAGGTATGAAAGAATATGATATCTTGATAATGCAGATATCTGAAATCTTCTATAAATAACTTGAATAACTTTGATTGTAGTCAGTATTTGTTATTTTGAGATATGAAGCGGCTTTTATTATTGTTTGCAGGCTGAGACCGAGGAACTTGGACGCAAGGTTGAGTCCTTGACTTCTGAGAACGTGACGCTTAAATCTGAATTAAATCGGCTAACAGAAAACTCAGAGAAGCTGAGGCTAGAGAATGCTAAACTTATGGTACATCTGCTGGTCATTTGTGCAATCTTCCCCCTTTAGAATTAAAAAGTTTTTTTTTGATGATAATTATGTACTTCCTACTGAATGCATTTTTTTTTAATATACAGGATAAGCTGAAAAATGCACAACTAGGGCATACTGGAAAGATTATATTGAACAACATCGATAAGCCTATCAGTACGGAGAATCTACTGTCCAGAGTTAACAATTCTGGTTCCATTGATAGGACTGGCGAGGAAGAGAATGACGGGTATGAGAAAAATCGGAACTCAGGAGCCAAGCTGCATCAACTCCTGGATACAAGTCCACGGGCCGATGCCATTGTTGCTGGTTGATCAAGGGACCGGTATTTGCGTGGTCTCTTTAATTATGTAGTTTTGGCATATTTCAAGCCCAAAATTACCGCTAACAATAAGCAGAGGAACGATACAGCTCGACAGTATTGGTGTCTAAAGAAAAAAGAAACTGATTTTCTAATTTTTACTTTGCGAGTTAGCTCTCTGGGGTAAGAACTGATGGTTATCTAATTAGAATTCAAGAGTGGCTGGTAAGACCACTGAAAGGTAGTGTACATTGACGAGACTTTAGAGGGGACTTATAAAACAAAAAGAGTAGGTTACGGTTTGTATGTGTCTGGTGGGTTGTGTAATTTTATTTTACTAAGTGATGTGAAGAAGTATGCAAAAATATGTGAACCTGAAAGACTAGGTTTACTCTCTCTGCCAGGTTCTTTAATTACTTGGCAAGGCTTGCTTGGCTGTTTTCAGTTAAAATAATGGTAAAGAGTATTGTGTTAAACTAAAAGTTTTTTTCTTACTCTTGATGTTTTGTGAAGTCATTTCTATTTAGCATAAAGATTATGGCATGAAAGAGGCTTAACTTGTTGCCATTACTATCGATAATATCATCAAGCTTTTACTTTGCATGAAAGAGAAAGGGAAAGGATAAGGCAAAGGGAGATTTGATAAGGCAAAGGGAGAACAAATCGCGATTTTCTTTTTGATATAATCATGTGTTTAGTTGTTTGGTTACAAAATCAGTACTGAGAATTTCATGATTTTCACACAACACAAAATTATAGAGAAGGAAAGAATGGCGTGTCAAATGATGCATATACGTTCAATAAGAATAATATGTATTTTCTTTTTTAATATATCAATTTACAATCATGCGAAATAGATAAGTAAAATAAAATAAAAAAAATAAAATTAAAAATTAAAAAAAAAAGGAAATCACATGGCTGGTGACTAGATCATAATGAGATGGATGACTAGATTGTCATGGCGGTCCAAGAGCAAGACGCATGCATGGTAGAAAGTGTATCTGCTCTGGTGGTTGGAGGGTTTTGAGTGTCAAATATTCAATCTGATAGTTTAGTTGAGGAGGGTCATGTTTCTTTCACGGCCTGAGATGTTAGAAGTCAAAAAAGTAAAAGAGAGGCCAATGGAGAAATCAAAACGCCAACATTGGAGTCTCTGTCTTCGAAGTCAGAACCACATAAGAGTCTGCGTCATCTTTTTGTCTTTATCCCACCATTTTAGATCGAGGTGCCACATAAGAGCTTACTTCACCTTGTTATATTTTTTCCCTTTTTGTCAATTGAGTGTCAAGTTTGAAGTGCTACGTTTACTACCAAAAACAACTATAGCTATATCTCATCTCCTGTATAAGATATAATCCATTTATAATATTTTGTTTGGTAAGAGGGATTAGATATATAAAGAAAGTAGAAGCTAATTATCAAATACACCGTTTTACAAAAAATAGTATCTTACATGTGTGAAGGGTTTAAATTGTTATATAACTTACTTTTTGTTTCATCGAATGTTTTCCTTTTTATTATTTTTTTGAAGTTCAATGGATTAAAAAGTATGAAGCTCTATGAATAGACAATTTCCTTCATTCATATTTTCCTCTGTGTCAAATAACTTGAGATTCTAATTCTCCAATTTATTCTTTGTTTTTCATGGTATCAAATATAGGCTATAAGATTAGGTTGTTATCAATGATTGCAATTTCTTTATCAATGAAAATATCGGTACTTCAGATCAAAGAAAATTTGAAAATGAAATCAATTTCAATGAAAACTTCGAGAAAAATATATAGAAACTACGGATATAGGATTCAAATTTGATTTTTTTTTTCCCCCAAATATTAGGACATGACAAAAAATAAAAAACAATATATTATTGATCAAGTTTTACATCACAACTATATAAATATTAGCCAGAAACTTCAATATCAAAAGAAAGTCATTTAAGGCGCTAACACTATTTGAATTTCAACGTAATTATAGTATTATTAGTATCATGACATGCATTTCTTGAAGTGTAAAGCATGTTAGGTGATAAAGTATATTATCTAGTTGACAAATCAATGAAAAATATTGTAAAAAATACATTGACTGCCAATTTTAGTTTTTTTTTTTTAACATTTCGATATTTTCCAAATTTTTTTTTTCTGAAATTTTGTTTTAAAAAAATAATGCACACACTACTACTTCACCCACATTGATATTTTTATTCATATTTTCCAAAATTTTCTTGAAACTTTGTTAGAATTATCTTTTTACATCTACAAAATAATTTGGGACCTTTGAAATTCTTATATTTTGATGGAAATTTGTGTGTCTTTATGGAAATTGCACATAGAATATAAAAATTAATTATACTTAAGATATATATTAGATTCTCATAAAAATGTACGAAATTTTGTAATAAGGTATTACAAAAAGACTAAAGACACAATTATATGAAATCAGTCTTATATAAAATTATTAAAAATACGATTATTTAACAAAATTAAATAGAAATATGACGATTAAATATCATGTCCAATTAGTATGGAATTTTTAAATGCTCTATTAAATTTATTTATTTATTTATTTTTGTTGGAGGTACCCTATGACATTGTGAGTGATTAGGACTTCTTCAACAATGAAACATTCAGTGAATGATGCGTGAATTCTGGTCAAGCCCAAAAGTAGGATTTGGATTGAAAAAAATATTAAATTACCTAAAAAAACCTTTTTTTTTCTTTTTATCTATTGATTAACATGACACAAATTTTATATTCTTGACCAATATAACATAAATTTTAATTAATTTTAATTTAATTTTATATCATATTGATCTAATATTAATTTTTTATATTATATTAATATAATAATTTTTAAATTTATATTATTAAGATGGTTTTTCCATTAAAAAAAAAAAAAAAAAAAAAAAGAAGGCTTTTAAAGCTCATGAGTTAGGCCTCACAAGTGCATTCGGCGCACGTTAGCGCCAGAAGCCGTGGAATGTTCAATGGTTGAACAGATGCGGACGCCAGAGAACAGAGATGGAGAAGTGGGACCCACAAAGTCCAAATCTAGCCACGCGATTAAAGAAGTCTTTTTTTGAACACCCTTTTCAAAGTCTCCTATCTTTTTGTACCCGTTGGATTAGATTACTACTCCCCCACTGTTTTTTCATGGTCATGGAATCTAGTTTCACCAAAAATATTTCTTTTCTTTGGATTCCCACTTTGGTACCGCATTACTCATGAGTCATGCCATTTGCGTTTGATACACCGATTTAAAATAAAATTTTAAATTATAATTGATTGACTTTTTAAAAATTAATTATAATGTTTGTTGACTTTTTAGAAAATGATAAAAACTAGAATATAATATTTGGGTTTGGACCTTGAAACCAAACATAAATCCGGTTTTTTGAGGAATGCCTCCAAAAAGAGCATATTTCTGAAATATTGCTTTATGATTCGGATTTTTGCCTTCTTATAATGTCAAATAAAAAATAATTTCAAGACAAAAAATCCAAACCATGGGGCAAAAATCTTAAGCACCTGCACTAAACGGATTATTCTCACAATTTTTAATTAATGTGACATAATTTCAGTAGAAGAAAATAAAAGAGATAAGATTTATAAAAGGTGTGAGTTAAACACTTTTCTCTTTATGTTTTATTTTTTTAATATAAGACGAGATCAATTTCATAACTTCTCTCATAAACTAATCACATCTAATTCCCCTCGTATCACCTTTCTAGATGATCTTAAATTCGGCTTCATTCTAAATTAAAGGAAAAAAAAATGCATATACATCTACTAGGATAGACATCTGTTGCTTAGCATTGCATGGAGATTCAAAATCACGATTAACACTTGTCTTTTTCCCTTTTATTTTTTTTCTCCTTTCTTTTTTACTCGTTTACATCCTTTACATAAAATGCATTTTTTTTTATTAAAAAAAATGCATTTTTTTTAATGTTATTGTTTACAGATATATTCTAGTGATAATTTCATCACAAGATGAAGAATTTAAACCGTCCCAACTTCAAAAAAAAAAAAAAAAAAAAAAAAAAAACACTTTTATTCATGTTAATTTATTGTTGTTTGTTTGTTTTTATATCTTTCTTTGATAAAAGAAAATTGTTTTATATTTTAGGTTTTTATTTGTTTCTTATCATTGTCTGGGTTTGTTGTTTCCTTAGAGGCTAATGAAATCAATTACAATCCCTAAAAAATGAAGTTAATTACAACAAACTACATAGTGAAGGGTTTTTTTAGTTTATAATTCTAAATCTTCATCCATAGTTACAAGTATAGTCTAGTAGTAATTAAATACCTAAATTCATAAAAAAAGACGTAGAATTCGAATCTCCTATCTCTATTTTTTTTTTTCATCATGCTATATTAATTTTAAGTAATTTTTGCTACCAAATGTCTTTCTAAAAATGTATTCAATTCTTGCAGCTCTATTATTTGCGATGGTGTTGTTCCGAATAGATCTGCTCAACATGGATGGACTCCTCTGGTTAATGTAGTTGTGAAGATCAATGTCGATGCGAATATTAGAAGTGATGGTGGAAAAGTTGATAGCTAAGTCATCTTTACTGCTATTTTACAGAACCGTAAATGAGATTTTCATCTGATATGACTTCTCTTTCAATTCTTTTGAAATCATTAGATCATTTATCCTCCTTCGAGAACCTCTTCCCTTCTTCCACTCCGTTTCGAAGAGTAACCAGGACTAATTCAGTCACGTTTTAATTCATTTGGAATATGGGCTCTTCCACTTTATTTTAATTTACTTTAGTTATTTTTGAATTCTATGGGTGTTGGTGTGGTAATTAGAGATGCATCCGAGACTATTCTTGAGGGATGTTTGAAGAAGCTACGGGGCTCTCACCTCACTCGGCGGAAGTGCTTAGCAGCCCTTGAAGGAGTACGGCTTGCTTAGGTTGTGGTTTTAGTAATTGGGCACATGAATCATATGCTATTAATGTGGCTCAAGCTATCACAAGTTCTTTAACCCGAGCTCCGAAATCAAAACATCGTTAGGGATATTTAAGATATCATGTCTCAAGCTAATAATAGCAAAACTGGCTATGTATCCCGACAAGAGAATGATATAGTCCACTTATTAACTAGTTATGCTTTTATTATTTCATGAGATTGAGTTTTCCATTATTTTGTCCCTTTTGTGTTTGGAACGTTTGTACAAATTGATGTTTCAAATTTACAATGAACATAATCTTTTACCAAAAAAAAAAAAAACGTGTTACTATATGTTTAACCTATTCATTTAACATCTCCTTTTAAATATACAATATGATGGGGATATTACCGATACCTTATTTTTCTTTTTCTATTAGCAATATATATCTTTTTGCTAAATTTTTATTATCAATAATAATTCATCAATATACTTAACAATTTCTTCAAGATGAAAAATAACTTTACTCTTTGGTTCTCCTTTTTAGACCACCAATTATTGCAAAAAACAAATAGTAAACAAAATACCTAAATAATTCCATATGACTCTAGTTTCGTTACACAAGACACTTTATATTTTGTTTAAGAGGGTGTTTGGTGTTTGAGTTTGAGTTAAGATTTTTAAGTTTCAATAGTAATTTTCGTTAACTTTTTTAGAAAAGATAAAAAACTTTTTCAGAAAAAGATAAAAATTGAGTTGAAAAATTTGAGTTCAAGTTGGTGAACCAAACTCACCCTAAGTTTTGTATCTAATAAAAGGGTTGAAGAACTACTAAATCTCCTCATATTCCTCAAGTGAACCTCTTCATTTCTTGAGTGATCCCAAATTCCATTTGGCAAAATTCACATTGCATTATCATGTATATTTATGGAAAATTGTGTGACAAGAAAGAAAATAAATTTCTTACCTCTACGACATTATTTTTAATTACTCCATTACGTAAATATATAAGTTAAAGAAATTGATGTAAATTTTATATAATTTTTGCTAAAATTTATATCTTTACAGTATTTTTTGTGCCGTATCATAGAATTTTCTTCACTTTAAAGGTTACAAATTAGTTTTCTATTTTGTTTGCTAAGAAGATGCAAAGGTCATAACAAATGCGTTAGCAGACAACAGAATTTCAAATCCATTTTATTTTCCTGTTCCTTAGTATGGTCCACATAGTCAAGCTTCATTAGTTTTTTGGGTTTTATTTTTTATTTTTTATTTTTTTTTAGCAGGGGTTCGTGGGAGAGGTGGAAAAAAAAACCGAAAACACTTCCTTTAATAGGTAATAACGTCCAGAATATGGTCCTTCTTTAGAATTTATAAATCAAAATCAAACAGATCCAACTACAATTTCATGATGGACTTTTAAAAAAAAAAAAAATACAAACTTTATCATAATATAAGAGCTTCTGTTTGAATTGTTGATTCGAGTTGAAATTTTTAAATTTTAAAGTTGGAGTTAGTTGATTTTTTAAAAACTAATTATAATTTTTATTAACTTTTCATAAAAGATAAAAATTCAGTAAAAAAAAAAATATAATTTGATTAGAATTAAACATAGAAACCAAACATCCCGTAAATACGACGTGATTTTGATATGAGGTTTTTAATTTTTGATATTTCAAGGTTTTAGTAATTAAAATAGTGAAATTCTCGTTAATGGAATATGTAATACGTAACGTATATAAAATTTAATAGAGTGACTGTTAGATCTATATTTTTATATGACAGTAAAATTGAATACACCTTTTTAGTGACTTTTGAATGATTAGTCATATATATTTTTTTATCAACTAATTTTGTTTTTTTTTTTTTTTTTTTGTTGAAAAATCGTTAAATTTTTTAAATTATTTTCTAAAACATCAAATAATTCTAATCAAACGTTTTAAGACATAAATGTCTGGCAAACCAATTTGAATAAAAAAATAATAATTTATTTTTATCTTTTTTTAAAATATAAATTTTTAAACTAATTTTTCAAACATCAATCTAATTCCAACTCAAATATTTGAACGCATTTCAACGCATGTAGTCACGAAATTTAAAATGGACTGGTAATGTACTCGTACGGCCAACATGTACTTCTCGTATCTCCACGTCCTAGATCTCTTCAACCGAAAAACAACCTCCTCATCTTGCTGGTCTTTCCTTACATCCTTCTTTTTTTAAAATTTTTTATTCATATATCTTCTCACACTTCCACGATTTTGCCTCCTAAACACCTTCTTATATTTTATTTTATTTTTAATTATTTTGTTGGCGTTCTTTCATTTGGTCCATTTGAGCATTATAATTATTATTTTTTCAATGGTTTATGGAAACTTCAAAGTATGGGAAATGCTTCTGAGAACAAAAGGGTTGCTTTTACATCAGATTTCCTTTCCATGCATGTTCCTTCTTCACTTTTTGCTGTTCCTTCAAGTTCTTGACTAGCCTTTTTTTTTTTTCCTTCTTTTTTTTTTTGTTTGGTACTTTGAGTACGTTGAGGTTTGTTAATTGTCCCTGAAATTTCTGGGTTTTTAAGGTTAACCTGTTCTTTTTAATCCTGGTGGGTTTTGTTATAACTTGGATTCGTCATATGGGTAGAGTAAATTTCACACACCCATTAAAAAATTGACTTCAATTCCCTTTTTTTCAAACGGTTTTTGATTTGGACGCTACATTAGGGAACTGGGTTACCATCGTTTTCCACATAAATCCTTGGTTTCGATTTTAATGAAAAAAAAAAAGGCAAATAAATCTTTTACATTAAATTCAGGAACAGGATTTTTTGCTAGTCTTCACATGTAATGCGACAAATCTTCCTGGCACTTAATCATCCAATTTCGGTTGGTTGTCAAGAGTTTCCTTAGCAGGTGTCAAAACCTGGAACCAACTTTTTCTTTTTCTTTCTTTCTTTCTTTCTTCTTCTTCTTCTTTTTTGTGTGTAATTTTTTGAGTTCCTGTTTTTGGGGTTTAGGGCTTCAAAGACATTTTCATAGGCATTGGCATTTTGGGATTCTCTGGATCTGAGGGACAAAGTGGGTAAGGAAGATCAAAATGGTATCTTGGTTTCACAAGATATGGCTTTTGGGTTCAATGTGACTAGTGTTTTCAATCCAATAGTTTGATTTTGATTTCAAGTTCTAGACTTGGAGTGAGTTAGAGAGAGAGAGAGAGAGAGAGAGAAGAATTCTTGTGCCTTTTTTATGGAAATGGGTCACTCAGCAGCAGTTTGGGATTCTAAGGCAGCAACTGGGATTTCAAAAGACTGGAATGGGGTGGATCAGGTTATGCTTCGGTACCCGCAAGGAGCTTCCGCAAGGGTAAGGCATACAAATCTCTTTCTTGCCCATTTTAGGATTGGTATTGGAGCAATGTTTAGTTCGTGGATAATAATAATTATAATATGTTTAGAAATTAATGTTTTCTTCTTTTGATGACATAGGTAAGCTTGCACGGCGGCCAGGTCACTTCATGGCGGAACGAGCACGGGGAAGAACTCCTGTTCACTAGTAGTAAGGTATGAATTTTAACACAACATTGCTTTACTAATTGGAGATATTTTTTTGTAATTGGAATTCTTTAGCAATTGTAGCCTTTTTTTTTTTTGTTTGTTTACAACTTATCCGGTAAGAACACCAGAAGCTGGATAATCGATTTTGGTTGTTCGTTTTAATCAATGTGGTTTGCTGGTTAAGTGATTGAATGGACAAGTGCTTTGTACTAGCGCAAAATCTAATTCATTAGATAAATGTTTGTTTGTTATAGTGTGAAGATAGAAACTATAATGTCCGGCCTAATTTTGTTGACAAGAGGGTGGTGATTCCTCAAAGCTTGTTATTTTGTCAATTGTAGGCCATCTTCAAGCCCCCAAAAGCGATACGAGGAGGGATTCCCATCTGTTTCCCACTGGTATCGTTTATTTTCCTTGCATCTAATTACGTCTGTTTTGGACATACCATACTGATAGACCCTGTATGTGTTTATGCTTTGGAAGTTTGGAAACGGTGGATCATTGGAACAACATGGATTTGCGAGGAACAAGATTTGGGCAATCGATGATAACCCTCCACCTCTGTGTCCAAACGATTCCCATGGGAAATCTTTTATCGATCTTATACTTAGACCATCTGAGGAGGACCTGAAATGCTGGCCCCATAGGTATGAATCCTTGGCTAAGCCATATGTTCCTATATGATTTAAGTACTGTTTCGCTGATAATAAAATGGCTTTTTTTTTTTTGCCAGTTTTGAGTTTCGTCTCAGGGTTTCTCTGGCAACAGATGGAGATCTGAACCTGATATCGCGCGTTAGGAATGTAAATTGCAAACCATTCAGTTTCTCCTTTGCTTATCATACTTACTTCTCGGTTTCTGACATAAGGTACGGGAAATTATTCGCTAGTTGGTGCGGGGACCCTTTTCCCCCACCTCCCAAATTTCTGTTTCCTACTTTTAGTACTAGTTAAGGATATGACTCTATTTGAGGCTGGGATGGCACATTAGCATGCAGGCATGGCACGCATATGTACATGGGGGCCGTGCCGGGCAGCACTTGATGGGCCATCATCCATAAAATATGAACCAAATTATTGGAGATTTTTCCATTGCCACTTGTACAGTTTTACATTTTAATTGTAACTTGCACTCATTTTTACACACGACCACAGTGAAGTGAGGATAGAAGGGCTGGAGACGCTCGACTACTTAGACAATCTTTGTCAAAGAGAACGCTTTACCGAACAAGGAAATGCCATAACATTTGAATCTGAGGTAAATACTCTCTAGATTTATCTGTAACTCGACCTGGCAGAAGTTCCAACAAGTCACTCATTTCTGATAGGATTATGTCTTCATGACGCTTTTTACCTTTACCCTACCAGGTGGACCGTGTTTATCTCAGCGCTCCTAACGCAATTGCAATCCTTGATCATGAAAAGAAGAGGACGTATGTCATACGGAAGGACGGACTACCTGATATTGGTAAAAGCTTCGACACCCTTTTAAAAAAATACATAGACCAAAAGCAAAATGGATCATCTAGCTTGTATTGGTAACTCTTTTCCTTAGTGTTTTTAAAAAAAAAAAAAAGAGCTCTAACTAAAAAGTAACACAAAAAAATGAAGCTCACATGTGTTAGTAAACAACATCATAACTTTTTATTTATCTCCAAGTGATCTTATATGCTACTTGATCCTAATCCGTTTTCTCATTTTACGAATGTTGACAGTGGTTTGGAATCCATGGGATAAAAAATCGAAGTCCATGGGAGATTTTGGTGACGAGGAGTACAAACAGATGGTGTGCGTTGATGCAGCCGCCATCGTGAGACCAATCACGTTGAAACCGGGGGAGGAATGGACAGGAAGAGTACAGCTCAAGGTTGTGCCATCAAGTTTCTGCAGTGACCATCTAGGTCTTTAAGAGTAGGATAAAGAGCCTCGGTTTCGTTGTTTCAAAAAGAGAGCTTTGGGTTCATAATGTTTTTTTAGGTGGTCCAAAGTGTAGAAGTAGTCGGACAATTATTTTAGTTTTTGAGATAGAAATTAGGAGTTGCCCCACTTGTGAATGGAAAGTCTTAAGTGAGTACATGGACAGGATAAGGGAGAGAATTCCATTGTAATGGAATTGGGAAAATAGTCAAGCCTGAAATTTTTTTGAAGAATGGCATACCACTCTCTCTTTTCCTTTTTTTTTTTTTTTTTTTTTCATTATTGTGTTTGTGAATGTTGAGAGCTATATAAATGTGTACAATAAAATATCATTCTAGCCCTTCTTTCCTTTCTTTTGTTAACTTAAAATGTTCTCAATCTATTTTGTAATTGAAAATAACCAAAAAAAAAAAAAAAAATACTAAAAGCTAAAAACCATAGCACAACTTGCAAGTTTACCATGGAAAAAAAAATGCAAGTTTTAGGATGTTGGAAGCTAGATAAATGTGTAAAATCGTCTTTCTTGCTCTTTTTATTTTTATTTTTATATTATTATTATTGTTGTTGTTATTGTTATTATTATCATTACTTTGAAATTGGGAATGGGGAGATTTGAATTCTACATTTTATAATAGAATTAAGTGAGTTAAGTGTCTTGAAGACAAAAAAAAAAAAAAAAAAAAAAAGCTCGAAGAAAACAGCATTTGTGTTAGTTAATGGGCTCGATGACCTTGAACAAAAGCCCAAAACCCGACCTAGATCAAAGCCCAAATTACTAACAACTTCGAAATTAAAAAACTTACGGAAGCTCAACTGATTTATCAGAGCCAGGTTTCGATCCTGGACCTGTGGGTTATGGGCCCACCACGCTTCCGCTGCGCCAATCTGATTGTTGCTTATTTTTTAAGAAAAATTTAAACAGTACTAGTTGTGGCACATGCGATGCACATATCATTCTAGCCCTTCTTTCCTTTCTTTTGTTAAGTTAAAGTGTTCTCAATCTATTTTGTAATTGAAAACAAAGGGAAAAAAAAAAAAAAAACTAAAAGCTAAAACCTATAGCATAAATTGCAAGTTTACCATAGGGGAAAAAAAAAAGCAAGTTTTAGGATGTTGGAAGCTAGATAAATGTGTAAAATCGCCTTTCTTGCTCTTTTTATTTTTATTTTTATATTATTATTATTGTTGTTGTTATTGTTATTGTTATTATTATCATTACTTTGAAGTTGGGAATGAGGAAATTTATTAAATTCTACACTTTATAATGGAGTTAAAGTGTGTTGAAGACAACAAAAAAAAAGAAAAAAAAAAAAAAAAAAAAAGAGCAACGTTGAAAGACAGCAGCTTTTGTGTAAGTTAATGGGCTTGATGACCTTGAACAGAAGCCCAATAACCCGACCTAGATCAAAGCCCAAATAACTTACAACTTCGAAATTAAAAAAAGTTACGGAAGCTCAACTGAGTTATCAGAGCCAGGTTTCGATCCTGGGACCTGTGGGTTATGGGCCCACCACGCTTCCGCTGCGCCACTCTGATTTTTGCTTAATTTTAAAGAAGAATATTATATAGTACTAGCTCTCACGTGTTGAGTTGTAACTGAAATTTTTATAGTGCAAAACATTAATTGTAATATAATAAAATTTTTTTAAAAAAATTGTTAATAGACCTAAGAGTTTACATCTACAAGAGTATAAGTCAAAAAATTAGATTCAATTTCATCATAGAACCATGATAATATATACGATATATTATAAGAAACATTCTAATATCTTCAAATAACAAAATACAACTCATTTTGTTATTTTGTGAAACTTGGATTGACATTTTTATTAAGAAAATTATATTTTTTATGCTAATATTGGCTCATTACAAGAGTCAGCAATCTATATATAATATAATGTTATTGGTATTCTATGAAAGAGAATAATAGAAATTCTTTTAAAAATATTTATAGTCAATCATATAATATGTAAAAAATATGAATACATTCCTCTTTTTCTTTTTATATATCACATCAAAATTCTGATAGATGATTTTAATGGCACACTTTTTTTGACTCTCCGCACCTCTCTTCTAAACACACACCCCTATTAAATTTAAAATGATTAGATTTGCTTATTACACCCTAATGAATTCCAAAATTATCCCTAATTATATCTATAAAATAAAAGTACTTTTCACACTTTTTTTTTTTTTTTGGTTTATTTTGATGTTCTACTCCTGAAAATCTAAAATAATAATAATAATAATAATAATAATAATAATAATAATAAATAATTAGTAGAATAAAGACTTCATGTTGTAACCTATAACTCATATTTTGAGATTCCTTAAAACAAAACAAGCAAACTAAAATAATAGGTTGGGGAGTTTTACATTGAGTGAGTTCCTTTGTATATGATCTATTTGATAATCTGAGGAGAAAAAAAAAGTATTATATTAGGTAGAGACATCATCTTTTAAACTTATTTGAAAACATTCAAATTAAAAAGCTCTTAATCTATTTGTAGGTTAAAAAAAATTTTGCTAGAAAAAAATTGACAAGAAATGATAAACAACAAAAGATATTTATATATATATATATATATATACAGACACGCACACACACAGATAGGAATGGTTTTTAATCCGATACCTGATGGTATCCGGCAATGTGAATTTCAGCTATTGTGAATATAAATTTCAGTTATTAAGAATGTGAACTCATGCAGAAGGAAATGTAAAATAAGCAGAATTCATATTCATTTTAACTAAATTTTCTTCTACATGAATTCACATTCCTAGTAACTGAAATTCATATAACCAGATATCATCAGATACCGGATTTAAGACATAATATATATATATATATATAAATATATATAATGTAAACAATTAATAAACAAACTATTATAATGCCAACGAGAACAATGAAAGCCAATAATACAAAGAAGAAAAAAAAAAAAAAAAAAAGGAACAACTAAAGGGCATGACTGGTACTACAACAAGTAATTAAATTAGAAACCAACTAACAGTTTTTTATTTATTTTTTTATTTATTTTCTTTTGTGGTTGTAAAAGTAAATATTAGGATTTTATTATAGGTTTTAAAATAATATCGTTTATACGCTGTTTATTTGGGGATTTGATATTTAGGTGTGTGTGGAAAGAAAAAATGAATATAAATTTATTTTTGGTAAAATTTTATTTACGTAATTAAGTTTATAATAATTGTCTTTTTCTGTCATTTTGTTTAAGGGTATTTTTGTAATTAAAGAATTTGATTACGAGGGGTATGCATAGAGTCAAAAGGAATGTATTAATAGAACTACCGCATTTCTCCCACTTCAATATGTTAAAATCAAATATGACAAATTGACTCTTTAACAAAAAATCAACATTTTTTACTGAATCGAGGAAATTCGAACTTAGAAAACGGAAACTAAATTTCGTTTAACTCATTTAAGACACAATATCATCTATAATTTCATAAAATAGAATTTTAACTAAGAGTAAGCCCATTAAAATGTCAAAAAAAAAAAAAAATCAATCGATGAATTATGAATTTTTCTACTCGATTAATTACCGTAAATGAACTCAAAACCAAACATGGCAAAAAAAAAATAAAATTAAAAATAAAAGAAGAATGAAATTTATTATTAATATCTCAAAGTTATGTAAAATAAAGTTTTGAAATTCTATAACCTCTACAGCTGCTAGCTTTATCATATGATTCAGACACAAATGAAATTATAAGGATAATTCATAATCTTTTCAAGTCAGAATCATAATAAAAATAATAAAAATGAAAATAATTGAGAATATGACTTATTAAAGCAAAAGAAAATGTTAATGAACAAGTATTTTTTCTTTTCTTTTCAAGAAGAAAGAAAAAAGAAAAAGAAAAGTCGATTTTCAGTCCCTAACAAAGGATGAAAAAAAAAAAAAAGATTTAGAGAAAGAAAAGAGAAAGAATACCAAAATGGAAGTACATAGGGCAATTATGAAATAAACAAGAGTTTATGTCATTTCTTTAACATATTTAAAATTAAGAACAAAATAAGATATATTATTGGGATAATAATTTTAAATTAGTTCTCTATACGTGACTAAAATAATCTGAAAAAAAAAAAAAAGTTGATACATATTTAAAAGGAATCAATTTTTTTATCATATTTTTAACCTTCATAATATGTTTGGCAATGTTAAAATGTTGATACTAAATAAAAATTAAATAAATAAACAAAGTTAACAATTGAACGCAAGGAACACAAGTGGAAGGTTATAAAAAAAAAAAAAAAAAAAAAAAAAAAAAAAAAAAAAAAAGCAGGGACATAAGTTACTGTTTAAATAAATTTTTACACAGTAAGTTCTTACACCTATACGGCTAATATCATAAACAACTATCTATAGTCACAACTGTCTACAGTTGACTAAACCCATACCTAGAGTGAAAAAAAAAAAAGTAACAAGCACCAAAACGATGCGTTTTTTACTAATTAAAACAAACAATAGACTTTTTATCTACTCTTTTATATATATAGGGTATGAAACTAAGTCCTATTTAAATCATGAACGAACTTTTGTTTCTTATTTTTTGAGTTTCATTAATGGCTATAACCAAAAACTTTTATCTATTTTTATTTCACTTTCGTTGGAAATGGAATCATAAAAATGCTAGAATTTGAAAACACAATTATGCATTTTAGTTTTATATTCTCTTTTTTTTTTTTTTTTTTTTTTTGGGAATTTTTAGTTCTAAACATAATAAGAACCTGAAGTAAATTTAAATTTACGAATTTGGCTCGTTTTGACACTCAAAAGAGACTCATGGCTTGTTTGGTGTTTTAACTCGACTCCAACTAAACTATAATTTTTTTACTGGATTTTCGTTTTTTTTTTTATTTCTGAAAGTCAAAAAAAATTATAACTAACTTTTGAAAAATCAACCAACTTCAGCTTAAAATTTTTAATTCCAAACGGAAGCTTAGATTCTACTTGTGTATGACTCTGTGTTGAATTCCCAATTCTTTTTCCTTTTTTCACCCCCTAACGAAATACCTGCTTGTGTTACTATTTGGTAAAGATATACAATTCTCCACAGAGTTATAAGTTTGTAGTAGGTGATAAATTAATAGAATGCATGAAAATTTAGACAAAAAAAAAAAAAAAATTTATCCATTACATTAGTTTCTTTCTTTTTTTTTTTTTCCACCTTTCTTTTTGGTTGAGATATCCATTGCATTAGTTGATTTGAAATTTTAAAAAAAAAAATCTTCATAAGCTAATGAATCTTCCAAAGGTGTGAATCGGAGTTATGGCCTGAGTAATCGGGTATCACAACAACCCGGCCAAGCTGAACAAACTGGAATTCACTGCCGATAACAAAATAAAAGATTCAGTCGTTTAAAACATGTTATTTAGAGAAAATAACCTCTCTTTTTTTTTTTTTTTTAACAGTTCCTTACCTTCCATAAGCTTATCCCCCTCTCCGATATTCCAACTGCTTTGTGTTCTCCAACAGAATCTGTCATGTAAAACCACTATCGTAAAACCCCACAAAAACAAGTTTTGATTGAAGTGCACAGCTTTTAGTGCATGTTCAAATCCATGGATTGCATTTCAGAAAGGAAAAAAAATAATAATAAAACAAAAATCATTAAACAACAAGATTAGTCTCTGTCATTAGGTTACTTACCTCTCTTAGTTCTTTCGCTATTGCCTTGCACCCTTCAATAGCTAGTTGCATGACATTTTCGAAAATATCCAACGGTAACTTAGCATCCATCTGCATGAAAGGAAAGAAAGCCTAAGTGACTCGTCGTGGAGGTAATAACACTTTTATCTGAGAGGAAAAATCGCGATACCGAACAAACGATTTTTCAAAGAGTGGATAAAATAGCCTTGCAGATCAAAAGATTAAAAAGTTATCCATGTTTGACAGGAAG
Organism: Ficus carica; assembly: GCA_009761775.1. Taxonomy (NCBI): domain Eukaryota; kingdom Viridiplantae; phylum Streptophyta; class Magnoliopsida; order Rosales; family Moraceae; genus Ficus; species Ficus carica. The sequence continues at coordinate 7,224,086 of CM019748.1, read as the reverse complement.
GGAAAGAGAGAGATTAACACAGTTAAAAAGGCTCTAAGATGTTTTTGCAGCCAGATTACAATGTTTTCCACTTGCAAAAGAACAACATAACAGAAGGTGCACAATTGCAAAACAAGTTGGCTACTTTAGATTGTTGAAAGAAACGAGAATGAAGCTGCTAACAAATACATACCTGGAGAAGAGTCACTTTGTCCAACTTTGGAAGAAATCCGACCGTGACATCTGGGCCTCCAGCACTATCTTCTACATAATTCAAATCTGTCGAACGGCAAAATTCATAGTTAGCTCTTAGAAACACACAAAATCACAATGTCATTCCGAAACAATTCATTATGTAAGCACCAAGAGCGGAGGGGGAAAAAATGGCTGTAATAATATGCCTAAAATGAAAATTAAAGAAAAGCATGTATGAGTTACCAAGCAAAGGAGTACTGTTAAGGTATCCAGAACTGCAAGAAGTAACAAGATCACGCATCGGGATCCCAGCGTCTGCAAGGGCCAAACTTGCAGCATTTATACATGCAGATCGAGTTCCTACAGAATTGAAAACACTTCGAAATTCAAGCACAGATCTTTTGAAATCTTGCAGCGAAACAGTAAAGCAACCCGCTAATTCCTAGCAATGTTTCCGAGCACGAAACAACTTCCAAGCAATAAGAATAAAAAGAGACACAGAGAGCTTATTTCTACAAATAGGATTCTCATTACCTCCATCTGCTTGCAGAACTTGGACAAAAATATCTATCTACAAACGACAAAAAACATAAAATTCTTCAGACAATAACAAAGTTTGCAAACATTTAGGTCTCGGAAAAAAAAAAAGGGTCAATGGGATAGGGCAGCGCAAAAATGGAACCTGAGAACGAGGCATTAAATGTGTCATTATACAAGCTTCCATGGTTTGCCTAATAACTAGAGATATCTCCGTCGAACGCCTAGTTTCAAACAACATTCAACATCCATAAACAAAACACATTGTTACAACATAGTACTCAAGGAGAGAAAGTGGCTCAAAACCTGTCGCCCTTTGGTTTTCTCTTGCGATCCCCGGTACTAAAATTCGCCATAGTATATTCACATCGCACCTGAAATTAAACCGAAAAAATAATAATAATAATAATAATCAAACACACTAAACAAAAAACATATGCATTACAAACAAGTTTTGAGAGGTCAAAGAGTATTGCCAGTGCTTGATCATTGATTTGTTGGCTCCTATTTTGGACCTGAGAATCAAAACAATATAACAATTACAATCTCGAATTTCATATAATCTGGAAAATACTTATATTCACACATATATATATATATATGTATATGTTGTGTGAAAAAAGGGTGTTATTTAGAGTACCTCTCTGGGGCCATAAACAGCAGCGATTACTTTGGTGTTTCCCATCTCAAACACAGCCGAACTGAAATTCGGAAACTTTAAGTTAAAATCAAAATCAAAGATTGAAAATTTGAGATAAATTAAGAACAAAAGAGTGGTTCTTTACCCGTCTGCTTTGGCCACGGCTCCGAGCTCTGCTCGAATCTGTCTCAACTGAATTCCAAAAGAAACAAAAAAAAAATGTAAATTTTTAGGAGTGAGAAGCCAAGAATCAAATTGCGCGTATATATACGTGTATATATATAGAGAGAGAGGAGAGAGAGATGTACTTCGGTGGGACGGCGTCCGTCTAAGCGGAGACCTTCGGGGTTGACGAACTCCATGGCTGGCGAGGTTTGAAGTGCAAGAGAGAGCGAAGTACAGAGAAGGAAGGCTTACGACGCCGTTTTAGGAGAAATTGAACAGAGGACACCTTTTGGTTTCAACTCAAAACCCTGAGAAAGCTCTAAGCCCCAATGGCGGAAGTAGAAGAAGAAGCTCTTCTCCTCCCTATACGACGCCGTTTCTCTTGTATCTTTCAGTGCACTTTTATTCAAGTGGGATCTTTATTATTTATTTTCTATTTCATTTTAACCTTTTTTTTTGGTGAATTATTTCATTCTTTTTGATGAATATTATTTCATTTTAACTTTAATCCATGAGAAATATGGATCGTCTCTCTTTATAACTTTTTAAATTCAAATTAATACATCAATCTTAAGATTATATTATAATAATTAAGATTTTGGTTTTAATTAATATTTTATTATTTAAATTAACATCAATCTTAAATAGATGATATGTTTTTGCTAACAGTTTTAAATTAAAAAGCTGTAAGCAACAATTTTCAAAATTCGTGGATAAAATTAAGGAAAAAATAAAGTTATTTTCCAAGTCTAAAGTCTTAAGTGGCCAAAAATATAATAGAATGGATATTTTTACTAACGGTTTAAAGTTTGAGAGGTCTAAACACTAGTTTTCAAAGTTTATGAATAAAGTTATATGAGTACTAAAATTCATGGGCAAAAATAAATCTTGTCCTAAAAACCACGATAAATAGAAGAAACGACATGCACTTTAAAACTATGACAATAGAAAAATGAAAAAAATTTTTAATGAACAACGGAAAAGTGAATTAACGAGAAAATGAAGCTTGCGTTTGGTTCGCTGATTGGAGATGCAATTTTTAAGTTGGAGTTTGTTGACTTTTTAAAAACTAATTATAAATTTTATTGACTTCTCAGAAAAAGATAAAAACTGAGATGAAAAAATAAAGTTTAATTAAAATTAAACTTAAATGCCTAACAAAGTCGATATATAAATAGAAATTGAGGTATGAAACATATTGTTAAAAAAAAAAAAAAAAAACTACACGTGCATAAGAAAGTGATATCATAGTGATCAATGAAACAAATGGGAAGAAGCAAGAGAGTGGGGAAAGAAGAAGAGGACGAAGAAGAAGAGAGAGCAACAAGACCATAGCCAAATGACATTGGGATATTTAGGGTGTATGCCACCCATTAACCCAAAAAAAAAAAAAAAAGTGTATGTCACGAGAAGAAATGATGGATTGATTTTTGCAATAGCTTTAACCCCATGTTTAGATGATATTCCAATTTCCAAAATTCAAAACTTTTTTTCTAAAAAATGTGTTCTTTTCAATTGTTTTCATCATTCTCTTATTTTGAAAAAAAAAAATTTATCTCATTTTTAAATTTATTTTGTATGGTATCTTTTTTTTTTTTTAAATCTTTTTGAAATCTTCTCACGATACACAAATTCTAACACCATTTTTTCTTATTCCAAACAACTTTTTGTTTTCAAAAAAAAACTTTTTTACACATTCAAACACCATTCGATTCTCAAAATGAAAATACTTTCTTATTTTATAACAAGAAAATTTTTCTTTTTGAAATGGACAAGTGATTCGAACGGAGCCTAAAACTAATAAAAAGATGTCATAATAATGATGTAATAAATAAACTTAACATTATTTTTCAAATTTCTCTCCCCTTTGTGCAAAAAAGCTCCCCTCTCTCTCCCTCTTACATGTGACAAAGCTCCCCTCTCTCACTTTTCCTTCTCCCTCTCCCTCTTTTCCTTCTCCCTCTCCCCACACTTCGATGAACCTCTGACATCTGTGCCGCCCTCACACCGCTGCGATCCCCATTTTCTACTATGGCCTACAACACTTTGATTGCAACTTCTCACAGTTCTGATTGTGACTGTTCCGTACAGATCCACAGTCCGATCCGTCGTCTAGACACCGCAACTGAGTTAGCTACGACGAGTCCGAAATTAAATAAATGACAATAAAGTGGCACCTTTTTTTTTTTTTGCATCTCTGCATTTAGTTGTTATAATTTACACACTGAACTTTGAATTTTGATAATTTGCATCCCGAACTTCATTAGCAATATACCTCCCCTTGATAATAATGTTGATTTTTTTTTTTTATAAAAAAAATAGCATTTAAGTTACATATAAGTCGTTAAGTATGAGCATACAAATATTTTTAATCAATGTTAGACAAAATTTATATTTAAAACAAAATTAGTGATAAATTTTCTATTTTGATAAAACTTAATTAAAGATCTTTATGTCAATACATTTTAAGTTAAAATAGTAAAAATGACCATTTACGTATTAATTAACAATTAATGTATAAATTACAAGTCAATTTCCTTGAGAAAAAAATTAACATTGTTATAAGTGGGGGTAAATTGCTACATTTATGTAAGTTTAAGATGTAAATTGTCAAAATTTAAAGTTTAAAAATGTAAATTACAATTGCTCAATAAGTTAGGGTGCACTGGTGTAAAAAGACTTTTTTTCAAAAGTTGAATAACTGACAATAAAGTTATTGGACGACAACAAATATTTTGGTTCACCAATTGGAGTTGAAGAAACTCAACTCATTTTCTGTCCTCTTCTGAAAAGTCTGATCAGATTTACTGATCATAATTCTAACTATAACCTATAAATTCAAACTTTAAAAGTTTATGACTTTGCATATATAAGTTCAAATGAGATGTTCTTTTTTTTTTTTTTTTTTTTCTCTTTGGGTTATAAACAAGAATGCCATGAATTTGACTCCTTAACACAAAAAGTTGTTAATATGGAGCTTATTTCATTCATTCAATTGACACCTCCTTAACACAAAAAGTGAGCAAATTGTTAAATGAAATCCTAGAAAGAGAGTACGATGAATATTTATCTGATGAAAATGAAAGAAGAAAAGTGGTTCAACTTGCCGATTATGGGATCTTGGGTGATGCTCAACCAAGCATTACAAATGGCCACATCTTGTTTATTGGTAAATGAAGTCTCACGTTTTACTGAGTTTTGTGATTCTTCCATTTTTTTCTTCGTTGTTGTTAATGGAGGAGAGAGTATATGAAGGAGAAGAGACCACGTAGTACACATACGTCAACTTTGTCGTTCCGGTTACCCAGAATTTTTTGGAATTTTTTAATATTAAATGTTGAAAACTTAACAGTCTACTGTTGTGCCAAAATTTTGGCATTGGCTATGCCTTGTGGCATATTTGCCACATTATTTACCATAAGGCAAATTTAGCATCAAATATAGAATTGCTTTGGATAATACTTTTTTTTTATTTTTTTTAATTTTACCAAAAGGCCAAATTTTACCCTTGGCACAACAATATGGCATTGCATTGGAAAATGCTCTTATATTTATGTCCACCACAATATTAAAATTGATAATTTTATATTTTATAACATTAAAATTATCAACTTAATATCACAGTGAGCAAAATTATAAGAAAAAACTCAAAACATGGGTCTCCACCTAATTTTTTCTCTCTTTTTTTAATACATATAATTTCTAGATGAACGAAATATGATTCATATTCATATATATTTTTTTCTAAAAAATTATTTCAAGTTTTTACACTTTTTAACTCCAATGAGTCAAACGCACAACCCAACTCCAACTCACAAAATTTTCAACTTAAGCGAATGCCACAAATGCATGATGAAAGTGACATAAAGTTTCAGTAAAACAAAAAATAAGAAAAGAAACAAAAATGATGAACCAATAACAATCATATTCTTTCCAAATTGGGGTAAATTGGAAATGGTTTGGTGATGTTTCAATCAAAATTTTTAATTCAAACCTATATTTTACGATTTGGGAAATTCCAAACCAAATTAAGCCCTATTAAATTTAATAGTTTGGTGCGGTTTGAAACTGAGTGATTTAAGTTTAGTGTAGTTTAAATCTACAGTTTAGAATTTCTCAAACACAGATCAAATTCTAAATTTCCATATCAATAAATTATTAAAGATACGTGTACAAGTTTTCATACATTAGGTTTATATTCAACTATGAAACTTCAATAAAATCTAAAATATACATCTTTACTACAATAGCATTAAATATGCAATGAAACAAAAATAAAAAATCACTTCACCATTATCTTTTTCATGTATGAACACTAGCGAGTGTGTCACTTAGCAGTCAGGCATACAAGTAAGGTAAAATATAAGAAATGTGAATTATAAATATAAAAAAATTACGGTTTGACGATTTAGCCCACAATTTCAAATTTTCAAATCAAATCAAAATGAAAGCGGCAAAATTAATGAACGACATTAAAAGTGAGTTTAAGATAACATTGAAAGGATTCTAATTTTCTACATGTTCCTTTCTCTTCTAAAGTACAAACACATCAACAAAAATTTTTAGCCAAAAAAAAAAAAAAAAAAAAAAAGAGTACAACAACAAAAAACGACAGGTGCATTATGAAACGATATCGAAGTGATCAACAAAATAAATGGGAAGAAAGGGGTGGGGAAAAAGAGAACGAAAGACAAATTAAAAAAAATAAAAAATAAAAATAAAAAATAAAAAAACGATTACAAACGGAAAACAAAAGTAGAAAGTGAATAATAAGCCGACACAAACTCAAACAACACCAAAATAATTTATTTTTTGAAAAAAGCAAAATAATTAGGAAACAACAATAAAGTCCCGAGACGGAAATTAAATAAAAAGTGGGTTGTACAATAAAATAAAGATGACAGAAGTGAGACGACTACGAATGAAAACGATAAATAACAATGTTATTTTTATAAATGAAGTTCATTAATTAGAACGTATTCAATTTCTATCTAATCTTTTGGATTAATTACAAAAATTCCCCTTAAATAATAGGCCTTGTAACACATTTATCACCTAAATTTTAAAATGTAACATCTTTCCCCTTTATATTTATTTCGAAAACAAATTTAGTTTTTTTACTTTGACGGATGAAAATTACACCTATCAAACATTAAATATGGTTGTCTATATTACTCTCTACTCTAATGCAAATTTCAAGATCTTTGATTAAAATTATAAGAAATATATAAAGAATTATATTTAAAAAAAACATAAATAAACTCATGTGGAAAGACTTTATTTGTTAACAGAGTATAGATTAAGGGGAACGGATGTTATGTTTTAAAATTCGAGGTGAGGGGGTGTAAAATTTTACAAAGGACTATAGCTCAGAGGGAATTTTCGTAATTAGTTTCCTTGTCACATGCACGTCACATGAGTTTTTCCATTAAAAAACTAACGATGGGGGACAAAATTATTATGATTTCAAAGTTGAGAGGAAATGAATGTTACATTTTGAATTTCAAGGGCAAAGTATTATAAGGGCCCTAATTGAAAGGTAATTTATTTAATTAATCCTTTTTTTCAATAGAAAGTTGGGGTATGATGTGATATCAAAAATCAAGAACCAACATAAAACATGGTGTATAACTCGGAGACTATTTATAAAAGTAACCGTAAATAATAAGCCGTTCTGAAAGGAGAGGCCCGCCGGACGTCTCAACTACAGCAAAGTGGGAAATGATATTGTAACTACCATCTAATATGGTCATACCACTGGTCTTTGAGAATGTAAAAAAGAAGGGGGGAAAAATTAACATTAGATGTTAACTTAGCTCGATGACAAAAAAAGGCAAAAAGATATGTTAGGAATGGAGGGTAATTTTACACAGGGGTGGATGTGATGGCAAAGGGTTTTGATACCTTTGTTAGGCATTTCCCTTTCATCTATCTGATTGGATTTTTATTATCTTCCCTTTAAGTCTTACTCCAGTTTCGACTATTGAAGCGTCTTGGGTTGGTGATGACATGATAAGTCCCAGGTGGACAATTGAGATAAATTAGTAAAAAAGACTTGACATTGCCCTAAATAAGTGTTCCTACCTGTGAGGCTGAAAAACATGTAAACGATGGGACCACTACTAGATCTTTTTCTTCTACTAAAAAAAAAATGGAGGGTAATTTAGTTATACCTTAATAAAAAAGAGTGGCAAACAAAACAATTTTTTTTTGTCTAGTTTTGACTAGTTGAAATGAATGGTAGGTAATGCAATTTGTTATATATTTTTTTTTTCAAAGGTATTACTTTTAATAATTTCAATCAAGCATGTTAGTGATCAGTTTTATTTTTTATTTTTGTCCTTTTTCTTCTTCAATTAAACTTTTTCTTTAGTTTCTTAAAAAATCAAAAATTTATAATGACCACCCATTGCACGTGATTCTTCCTCCTTATCATTTGTTTTAATCTAAACAATAATGACAATCACCCAATGCGTGAACTATTTAACAAGGTGAATCAAATCATGTAGCTTGATTTCAAACCTACTCTCATTAGTGTCACAAAAAAAACCAAAACATAGACATGAACGTTCCTAATTGCAAAAATAATATCCTAATCATTTTAACTTTGGTCCTTGATTGTAAGAATAATACTTGAGAGAACTTTTATTGATATGGACGAACATTTGAGGGTTTTTTTTTTTTTTCCCTACTTAGAGATTTCTTTGGTTGGATCTGAGAAAATGTATAAGAGGTAATAAGGTTTTGTTTTGTAACAGCTATATTTGTATTAGAAACTATATTTTCTATATATCATTCTACTTTGAGTTGATTTTGATTTAATCTAGCGATGGAGAACATGCATTACTGACTAGAGATCCTATCACAAAATTATTTTATTTGACTATAATTTCTATATATCATTCTATTTTAAGTTGATTTTGATTTGATCTAACGAGAGAAAACATGCATTACCGTTTAGAGATCCTATCACAAAACTATTCTATTTTGATGAGAATGAATATTTGAGTATTTACTCAAGTACTATGATTGACATTATATGCCGAGTAAAAGAGAAAAGTTGAGTTTGGCACGCAAATGAACAAGGTACCCTCCTTATATTTATTTCATAAACATATTTAGTCCTTTTACTTTGAAGGATGGAAATTACACCTATCAAGCATTAAATATGATTGTCTATATCACTCTCTACTCTAATGCAAATTTTAAGATCTTTGATTAAAATTATAAGAAACATATAAATAATTATATTAAAAAAAACATAAGTAAACTCATGCAAAATGACTTTATTTGTTAACAGAGCATAAATCAAGAGGAATGGATGTTATGTTTTGAAATTCGAGGTGAGAGGGGTAAAATTTTACAAAGGACTATAATTCAGAGGGAATTTTGTAATTAGTTTCCTTGTCATGTGCACGTCACATGAGTTTTTCTATCAAAAAACTAACGATAGGGGATAAAATTATTATGATTTCAAAGTTAAGAGGAAACGAACGTTACTTTTTGAATTTCAGGGGCAAAGTATTATAAGGGCCCTAATTGAAAGGTAATTATTTGATTAATCCTTTTTTTTCAGTAGAAAGTTCAAAGGGGTATGATGTGATATCAAAAATCAAGGACCAACATAAAACATGGTGTATAACTCGGAAACAATTTATAAAAGTAACCGTAAATAATAAGCCGTTCTAAAAAGAGAGGCCTGCCGAACGTCTCAACTACAGCAAAGTGGGAAATGATACTGTAACTACCATCTAATACGGTCATACTAACTTCCACTGGTCTTTGAGAATGTAAACAGGGGGGAGGAATTTAACATTAGATGTTAACTTAGCTCGGTGACAAAAAAAGGCAAAAAGATATGTTGGGAATGGAGGGTAATTTACACAAGGGTGGATGTGATGGTAATGGGTTTTGATATTTTTGTTAGGCATCTCCCCTTCGTCTATCTTATTTGAGTTTTATTGTCTTCCCTTTAGGCCTTACTCTAATTTTGACTATTGAAATGCCTTGGGTTGGTGATATCATAATAGGTTCTGGATGGACAACTGAGATAAACTAGTATAAAAGATTTGACTTTGCCCTAAAGAAGTGTTCATACCTGTGAGGCTAAAAAACCTAAAAACGATGGGACTATCACTAGATCTTTTTCTTGTAGTTAAAAAAGTGGAGGGTAATTTAGTTATAACTTAATAAAAAAGAGTGGCAAACAAAACAATTTTTTTTGTCTGGTTTTGACTAGTTGAAACGAATGGTAGGTAATGCAATTTGTTATACATTTTTTTTTTTTCAAAGGTATTACTTTTAATAATTTCAATCAAGAATGTTAGTGATCAGTTTGATTATTATTTTTTTTTTGTCCTTTTCCTTCTTCAAATAATTTTTTTTTAGTTTCTTAAAAAATCAAAAATTAATAATAACCACCCATTGCATGTGATTCTTCCTCCTTATCATTTGTTTTAATCTAAACAATAATGGCAATCATCCAATGCATGAACTATTTAACAAGGTGAATCAAATCATGTAGCTTGATTTCAAACCTACTCTCATTAGTGTCACAAAAACAACCAAAACATAGACATGAACGTTCCTAATTGCAAAAATAATATCCTAATCATTTTAACTTTGGTCCTCGACTGTAAGAGTAATAATTGAGAGAACTTTTGTTGATATGGACGAACATTTGAAGTTTTTTTTTTTTTCCAACTTATAGATTTCTTTGGTTGGATCTGAGAAAATGTATAAGAGGTAAGGTTTTGTTTTGTAACAGTTAGATATGTATTAGAAACTATCATTTCTATATATCATTCTACTTTGAGTTGAATTTGATCTAATCTAGCGATGGAGAACATGCAATACTGAATAGAGATCCTATCATAAAATTATTTTATTTTACTATAATTTCTATATATCATTTTATTTTGAGTTGATTTTGATTTGATCTAACGAGAGAAAACATGCATTACCGTTTAGAGATCCAATCACAAAATTATTCTATTTTGGTGAGAATGAATATATGAGTATTTACTCAAGTACTATGATTGACATTATATGTCGAGTAAAAGAGAAAAGTTGAGTGTGGCACGCAAATGAACAAGGTACCCTCCTTTGAGAGCGAAAGTTAGAAAATGACATCTCCTTTACACAAAAAGAAGTGGTGTAACGTCCCATTTCCAACCTACCTATGAGCCCTATTCTATATGAAAGGTCATGCTCTCCATTTGGACTTGACAAATAAAGTTTACACCTCAATCATGGCGAGCTTGGTTGTATGTGATATTCTCATTCAAACTTCACTCTTCAACCATCAAATTAGCTAGAGAGAGAGAGAGAGAGAGAGAAGAAGAAGAAGAAGAAGAATAAATATAAATATCATGTAAAGATAGTCGTAGCTACTTGTATATCATGAGGACTACATATAATATGTCTGTATAAATACACACGCGTCTTGTTGCAAGCTACTTCCATATTTAACGTGGGAAAAGTTATAATCAAATGAGAAGATGATAGATGTTACCAATAATATTAATCTAGACCTTACACATAATGACTTCTTTTTTTTTTTTTCTTTTTTTCTTCTTATGTGATTGAGCATATGCCTGATAGACACTTTTTTTTTTTTTTTTTTCTCTTATTAGATTTTTCACATTATATCTTGCCAAAAAGATTTTTGATGAGATCTATTATTATACTTAATTTTTTAAAGATATAGTTTGGACTATTTTTTTGTGTGTCAATTATTGTCTATCTTATGTGCACTTATGCCGTTTTTCCTGTTTTATTGGTTCTTATAACCCTTGCAAATTGTTTCTTTTTCCTAATACTTGTATTTTAATTTTCTTTTTAATTATTAAAAAAAAATCGGGATGTGCTTGATGTGATTCTTGTGAATCGAGATCTGCTATCTTAGATTTCATGTTTTATTAGCTGTTCTCTAATAGTATCATACCATATCATTTAAATTTAAAAATTTAACCACAGAAAAAATGCTAAATATTAAAAAATTTTGAATAAATTGACGAGCTGTCAAATACCTATTGAGGGGATAACTTTTGAAACTGGAAAATGAGACAGCAGATGTAAACTCGATTTTTGTGATTTCAGTGATGTATGTTTTTCTTTTCCTCAATTCATGCATCATTATAGGCAAGGACATCCTTTGTTAATATTGATAAGTAAGACGAGCACATCCAAATTAGAAGCGAAGGTAATTTAATGCTTTTGGTGGGTGGTGGATTCAAATTTTCATTATCAAAGTATACCAACTCTAATACGCAAAATAATATATGCGTATTTACTATATCGGAGCTATAAATGTGTGTGTGTGTATGTGTTTGTATAATTCATGCAATTATATGAACATCTCACCCACCATTGCTATGAAGTACCACTTACCAAAATCAATGTGGCAATTACTTAACCAAAGTTCCAAGTCCTACATTGATCCCTCAAAAGTCTCATAAACTTTAAACCCATTAACCAAACTTGTCGAGACTAAATAACTCATGCCACTAATTAGACCAAATTACCCCTAGATGGCGTCAGAAGATGGAATGCTTGTGTAACTTGAAAAACTGCTACGTAAGGTAGGGACAAGAAATAATCACCATACATGACTCTATTATTTGTTAAACTTTAAATTCTTCGCATCTGGAGTTCATTATCTGAAATAATAAAATTGTGTGATTAAATCACTAAAAATGATTGACCAAAGTGTGGTTTGATTTATCTTCTATTTCATTAGTGATACCAATAAAATCTGAAAGTGAGGTTTGATTGCAGCTTGAAGAGAAGACACTAAAGAAAAAAAAAATGAGAGATTTATAAATATATCCTCTATATTAGATTTATTCAAAAAGTATAGACATTTCTATTTTAAATCTTCGATTTTATATTTATTCAAAATGTATATTCCAATTTTAAATCTTATCAATATATATTTGGATATTTTAAGTGTAAATTAAATTTTGCATTGTAAAAAGGTCAACGTTCAATTTTGAATCTGTAATGAAAAGAATACAATCAATGGAAATAGAGAAAAAAATTCAAAATTTAACACAAAATACAAATACAAAAACAAAGAAAATGATCTTTCTACAATACTAATAATAACTTTTTTTTTCTTTGCTTTGTATATTTTTAAATTTTTTATTTTTAAAATTTTTTTTATTTTTGTCTTTGGCGGTATTTACGTCTGTGTCTTACTAAGAGACCCAAAGTTGAATATTAACTTCTCCATAATATCAATTTTTGATACATGATTATAATATAGATATGAGGTTTAAAATGGATGGTGTGTGCGTGTGTGTATATATATATATATTGAGAAAAGTATATTTTTAATAAACTTTTTTTTTTTAAGTTAACATTCAATTTTGAGTCTTTAATAAACTTATAACATATACACAAAGTTTGGTTAAAGGTTTAGTTTAAACTTTTTTTTGTCTTTTTCCCTAAAAGTTTTTGTCTTTTTCTCAAAAAGTTTTTTGTCTTTTCTGAAAAGTCAACAAAATTTACTATTTAAACTTATCAATTTCAACTCAAACTTACACACCAAATAAGCCCATATATATAGAGTATTACGTTAAAAAAAAAAAAAAAAAAAAGGAAAAAAAAAAAGAAGAAGAAGAGTTTGGAAGGGGTAGAATAGTAATTTGGCATGGCAATATGGTGCACCACTATCTAGTACTGTCGTCGGTGGGGGAGAAGACAAAAGGCATTTGGATAACGGCAAAGAGGCTCTAAGGAGTAAGCCCACGTGGACGAACATGCAGCCTTCACGAGGACACCTGTACCAAACGTGGAATAATGCCAAATGTATTGTGTTTTTATTTATTTTTCTTTTATTTCATAATTAAATGTGTTTTTATTTATTTTTCTCATAATTAATGTGTTTTTCTTATTTTAAAATTTTTTTTTGGTTGAAATTTCAAAAATTAGTGTTAGTTCTAAGTAAATTATAAATGACCAATGTGTGTCTTTTTCATTTGTCAGTCTAATTCAAGTAGGGCATTTATAAATCAAGCAATATTGAGTAATTATGTTTTTTTAATTTTTCTTAAAATGCAGAAAATAATTGCCAAATAATAAATTACAAAAAATATAAGGGGAAAAAAATATAATCCGCTTCCAAAATTTAAATAGACCAAAAAAGTTTTTGGCATTAACATAAGTGGTTATCATTATACTTGGGAAAATTAATCACAAATTCATCTTGACGTTTACTTTTTTTTTTTTTTTTTTGACTGATTGGCATAACTATTATTCAGTAGCTATTTTTTTATTATTGTAATAATTTATATTTGTTACTTCGTTTTGCCAAATTTACTGACTCCGTTTACTCATTTCAAAACTTGGAACAGAACAGATAGAACCAAATCTTACCAAGCTAAACTAATTATTTCAAAACTAAACTAATTATTTTATCTCTAAAAAAAAGTAAAATTATTTTAAAAGGAAAACAAAATATATAATACGGCAAAGAGAAGACTAGGTGTCAAAAACAAACAAAAACCTCCGCGCCACGTCCGCATCAAAACCACCGCGCGTGAATCTCGCGCTTCATTCCCTGCCACCGGTCTCGTCCCACCCATAGCCTTCCATAAGAGACAACTCCACCCCCCACTTCTCTCTCCTCTCTCTCTCTCCTCTCTCTCTCTCTTCATCTTCTCTCAATAAAACGAACGACCATGTCCTCGTAATCCGATTTTCCCAGTCTCATTTCCATTTCCTTTCCTTTCCTTTCTCCGATCACCGAATCAGTTTCCTCCTCCTCCGATCAAATGCCGTTTTTCTAGAGATTTCTGTTATCTTCTTTTTCTATAAGGCAATCAAGCATTGTTGATTCAATATATATATATATATATTTTGTTAATTTCATTGTTTAATTTGCTTAATTTTGGCTTTAACAGAGCATATTCGACAAAAAGAGAGAGAAAAAAAAATAATTCCGACGAATGGCCGAGCAACCGCTAAAGCCGCCGCTGCAGAAACCGCCGGGATATCGCGACCCGGCGGCGCCTGGGAAGCCAGTGGTGCGTCCACCGCAGAGGAAGCCGGTACTTCCGGCGTCGTTTCAGCCGCGGAAGAAACGACGGAATTGGTGCCGCACCTGCTGCTGTTTCCTCGTCGTTTTCTTCATCCTCCTATCCCTGGCCGTCGCGATAGCCGGCGGGATCTTCTACCTCTGGTTCGAGCCCAAACTCCCCGTCTTCCACCTTCAGTCCCTCCGGATCCCCCGATTCAACGTCACCGTCAAGCCCGACGGGACCTACCTCGACGCCGGCACCGTCGTCCGCATCGAGGTCAAGAACCCGAACGGGAAATTGGAGCTCTACTACGGTGGGACGCACGTCGACGTCACGGCTTGGGGGGACACGGAGCTGGGGACGAAGGACGTGGGCGGGTTCACGCAGGGGAAGGGGAATACGACGAGCTTGAAGGTGGAAACGACGGTGAAGAACCAGCTGGTGGACGACGGGATAGGGAGGAGATTGAAGAATGGGTATAAGAGTAAGGAATTGGTGGTGAATATTGAGGGAAAGACTCACGTGGGGTATATTGTGCAAGGTGTGAAGATAGGGACTGCCGAAGTGGGTGTTTTTTGTGGCGGTGTCAGCTTGAAGAAGCTTGATAGTGGTGACATGCCCAAGTGCTCCCTTGATTTGCTCCAATGGTATCATCCTCATTAATTAACTCGGTTTATGTTCGATTAATCTTGATTTGTGTCGATTTCTTTCTGAGGGTCGTGATTTATTTATGGCATACTGCTTGCATTTATTATAAGAGTTTGGAATGAAATTTTTACGTTAATGAGATGAAAACTTTAGTTTTGAAATGAAGAGTCAAACACATTACAATCAAAATTTGATAAACAACTTGAGGTTAGTAAAGATTTGGAGTAGAGCATATTATAAGTGGGAAATTAGCTTCAAACTTAGATCTGAAATTTTTGGCTTAGCATAGACGCAATGTGGCATGACAGGGGTGCTTTTTCGTCTTGTAATGTATTTTTTTTTTAAAAATTGTTTTTTGATTGTTTTAGTTGTGTATTATTGGGGGTGGTAAGTCAAAAAGAGTATTGATGAGCTTAATTATATGTTTTCTAACTTTGATAGTTGCTTTGACTGCAGGATTAAGATACAATGATAAAAGGTCCTCGCACATGAAAGGGTGTTGTGTTAATAGAAGAGAGAAATTATCATTTTGAGGCTGCAATTTTCGGCCGACATTTGTACGTATACAAACACTGCCTTGTTCCTAATTTATTATTTATTATTTGTTATATTTATATTTATTATTATTATAATCATTATCATTATTTAATAAATCTATACGACATATTCTTCGCTTGGGAAAAGAAAGGAAAAAGAAGAGGGGTGTCATTTATAGCAGTCTAACGTGTGTCCATGTAAGCTTTGGATCTTTTTTCATTGTTGTAGAAATATCAATTTAAAAAGTGGGATTTGATTTGTTCATGTATTTTTGTATATATATTTTTTGGTGGTTGAATTGGTAAATTATTCTCATTCATTTTCTTTTTTTGTGTAAGAATAAAATATTCTTATGGTGGTTGTGGGGTTTTAGATGGGGTTTCTTTGATCTTCACAGCTTGCCATTTCTTTTAAACAAATGAGAAAAACAGAAATATACCAATCATAAATGACAAAGAGTTAAAATGTAGCATCTTATTAAAATTATTATTTTTTTGTCATTGAAACTATTTAGACCTTTTTTGTAAAATAAGGTGTAAGATATTATTCCTTGTGTGTGAGTTGAAGTGGGGGTCACTTCGAAGAGTGTCTCCCTCATAAAGGAAACGATGGGGTGGATAGTGATGTATGGTTTGTATACTCGATATATTTGAAAGGATCTTCTAAACTTATCCGTTCCCACAATGGCAAGGCTTCATTAATTAATCTTGCTTTAGAGCCTCTATGCTTTAACTATCTCCCACACTTGCCTGTTGTCTAATCTTAGTCGTTGAATTTCCAAAAGAAGCTATGTGAATCATCAATTTTAATTTATTTCATTTTTTTCTTTAAAATTTTGTGATGTGACACTTGATAATTATGTTTTAAATATTTTATTTAGCTTGCATTTGATTTATTAGTTGGAGATGAAATTTTTAAGTTAGAATTGATTGACTTCTTAAAAATTAGTTATAATTTTGTTGATTTTTCAGAAAAAGATAAAAATTGATATGAAAAAGTACAGTTTAGTTGGAGTTGAATTGAAATGTCAAATAAAATATTAGTGACTATTTTAAGTTACATGTACAACCTAAGTTTAGATTTCACACACACAACTAGAGGTGAATGAAGAAACTCGATCACAGGATTTACCCGGCATACCTGAGTTGATTGACGTCAAGTCTCTCTTTCTTGCTGACTTTTTGCTTACGGTTGATTCGCTAGTTGGAGATGAAATTTTTAAGTTAGAGTTGGTTGATTTTTCAAAAACTAGTTATAAATTTTGTTGACTTTTTAGAAAAAGACAAAAATTGAGATGAAAAAATACAATTTAATTAGAGTTAAACTTAAACGCCAAACGAAGTTTTAGTTTTTCAATGAAATTTGAGTGGTGAGCTTGGTGTGCGGTGTTGGGGGTGAAATCCTCGAGATCCCTCGTCCCTCTAGACAAAATAAAAAGGCGTTGTTCTATTTTTTTTTATTTTTTAATATTCATGCATAAACAAAATGGAATACCCCAAAACTCTAGGATTTGATAAGATTATTATGGTTGGAGAATAGCTATTTTGAGGCTTGAGTCGGATTCACAATATATTTGTCTATATAGACATGTGTTTCTTCTGCAAGGAGATCAAATTGGTATATTCATATATTCAAGATGATGAATTGATGATGATGAATTGTTGAATGAAAAATTGACTCTCCTAGTGAACATAAAGTTAGAAAATGTTAGAAAGCAAAGAAAATCACTAATTTTACATGGGAAAGTGATGAAAGCAATATGAGGTTTAAATAGAACAGTCCATTTGCTATGTGGTAAGTTGTTAAGTTAGGAGGCCCTCTTTCTCGCGTCAGAGTGTAAATACTTGACCAGCACACCAAAGGATTTGTGTTCGGACAGGAATGTCGCATCAACAATTGATGGGTTATAGAGGCAATTTAAAAATATTTGAAGTAAATAATAGATTTATCAAATAAATAATTTATTTATATCTTGTAAATATGTTATTTATTTAGTAAATTTTTCATTGATATAATAATCTTTTATTTATTATAAATATTTTAAAGACGTGTTTTTTTTTTTTGGAAATAAAAATTTACTATTTATTTTAATTATTTTCAAAAAAAATACAATTAACTATAATTTCCAAACAAAAAATATAAAAAAGCCCAAGCCCAATCTAAGATCTAATTAATCCTAAATGAGCCTCTCGACATCTTCGGAGCGACTCGACTTTTTGGTCCAATCTAGCTAACACATAACATAGAATAAATAGGTTTTTCATTGGTGCCCTAATGTATTATGTTGTTACAATTTACGACCTGAATTTTCAATTTTAATAATTTACGTTCTGAATTTTTAAATTTGTAATAATTTATTCCTTATTGATAATAATGTTAATCTTTTAAATAAAATTGACATATAATTTATATATGAACCGTTAATTAATGACATGAATGGTCATTCCTGCTTAATAACGATCTAATGTGCAAGCAAATCATGTGTACATTTTCATTAAAAAAAATATAGCATTGTTATTACTAATTGGTAGATTATTACAGATTTATAAGTTTATTGTGCAAATTGTCAAAATTAAAAGTTTAAAATGTAAATTATAACTGTATAATAAGTTCAGAGGATATCGGTATGATTTAGTCTAATGAAAAATAATGAAATTGGGATATTGGAACATACACGTGTATTTGATGTGATGGCCTAGTAGTATTTATCAACATTTTCTTTAACCTAATGATAGCATTATGGAGTTTTCTGTTAATGTGACAAGGCAGGTTGAAATTGGATTCTTCAATATTTTAACCTTAAAAAGCCAAATGCAATCGCTTTTTTGTAGACAAGGGTCTTGACCACTCTCCATTTGGAAGATCACGGTTTCGCATATACTCATAACAATAAATTACCATTATATATATATATATATGTGTGTGTGTGTGTGTGTGTGTGTGTGTGAAGATACTTTTTCTGTCTATGGATGTTTGGAACAATTTCTAGTGACAAAAAAAAAGAAAAAAAGAAAAAAATTGCTTTGCTTAGTGGCTCAATGCTTACTACTTTTTCCCCTTTCGGTAAAGATAAAGATGGAATAGATCTACAAGGCTTGCAATCTTGCCTTTCTAGTTTGTTTTGGATCCCAATTTTTCTTTTCCACTTATTAATTCCAATGAATCACTTACGTGGTTAAAAATATGGTTAATTCCTCACCTTCAAATTTAGAATAATAATATTAACGCCTTTTATCTCAACATGGCCCTCTCCTTTAAACTTAAAAATATTATTTTACTATTTAAATTGACAACATAGAAATTAGATAAATACTATCGTCAATCATTTAACTCTTCCTCCCTCTTGTTAATCATCATGGAGGATTTCTAATTTTCTATAAACCTCTCCATCTTTTACATTCATCATCCTTCTAACTCTTCTCATCCTTCCTCCTTTCTACCCCTCCAACCAAATAGAGTCTAAGATATAAAGTTCAAATCCCTCTACCTACTTGGAAAAAAAAAAAAAAATATATATATATATATATATATTTGTTTTAGCTCTATGATAAACGTTGAAGGTTGATAAATTTTTGAACTAATTGTACTATGGATTGATATCAGAATTGTGTCATCTTCTAAAAAAATAAAAAAAATAAAAAAGAATAGTGTCTTAAAAAAATGTTTTAGGAAAAAAAAAATTATATGATTTGGTACTTATTTATCATTAGATATATCATATGTCTATCTAAAATAGATAATCTCAAATTTAAATGTCAATATTAGTGTCAATACTATATTTGTTACTTTATAGTATGGAAATAAAATATTTGATATGTTTTTCATATATTTTGACAAATGCGTAACTTTATTTATAATGCTATATCTATATTTTGCCATCATTATTAAGTTTTAAAAAAGTAAACTTTTTAGTATTAAAAATATTATAAATATTAAATGAAAAAGTCAAGACATCAACAAACAATAATAAAATGTTAAAATTTGACATTTGCTATAATTTATGGTAAATTTGTCATCAAATATAGTAATTATCAAATTTAACATTGAAAACAACATTACACTGAAGAGTGATTTTTTTTTTTTAAATCCTATTGTTTAATTTTGGCTATGACGATAAAAACTTAGCATGGCATTGGAGATGCTATGAAGTGTATGGTGTGTGTATTCAAGCTCTTCTTTGAGGATTTTCTTGAGAAATATATGGGTTAATTTTTTATAGAAGAGATATATGGATTAATTACCAAATGATAAACTGAACATAAGTAAAGTTATTACTATTTTATTTTTCCTTTCTTTTTTTGTTTTTGATTTTTGCAAACTCAGTCAAATTTAAATTAAAGTAGAACTATGTGCAACCACAATGAGATTATTTTCTTTTTCTATTTAGTATTGTCTTTTGCTTTGCTTCCAATAAGGGATTACATATAATATGTAACAATTTATTAAATAAAAATTTTATTAATTTATTATTATTTACCAAAGACTAATGTTATTTTCCTATAAATATATTATTTATTTCAAATATTTTAAACCCCTACTATTTATATCTTTGAGTTTAAAGGAAGAATGCTGTTGACTTCTTTCTCTTATTAGAAATTCCCATTTGTTACGTTTAAAAAAAAAAAAGAAGAAGAAATTCTCATTGGTCTCATTAAAAAAAAAAATTATTTTGAATTTTAATGCTATTGTAATTTAGTTCCGAACGTTGAAAACTAGTGTTTATATCCCTCAACTTTTTAATTGTTCATAAAAATACATATCCAAATTAGACTGTTAGCAAAAACACTCATCGTGTCTTCTTAAAAAAAAAAAAAAAAAAAATAAAGCCATTATGTCATATTTAGATCACTTAAGGCTTGAAATTTTTTATTTTAATCTCTAAATTTTAATACATTTATAACTATACCCATTAATATTGAAAACTGGTTTTTACACATGTCAAATTTTAAATTGTTAGCAAAAATACTCCATGTGTCGCATTTAGCCCACTTAAGGCTGATGTGATACTAATTTAAATGCTAAAAATTTAATTTGAACTAAAATTTTTATTATTACATAACAAAGCTTAAAAATCTATAAAAATTCTGCATCAAATATTCAAAAAATCAAATAAATTTGTGTAAACACAAAGCAATTTGTATTTTTAATAATAATTATATTAATAGTTTTTTTTTTCTTCATAAAATTAAAATTCAATAAACAAAATCATTCGATGTGATAGAAAACAATGAAAGCACACATTTAATCCTTTTTTCTTTTGAAAAGTTCACCTTCATTAAAACCAAAAAGCCCAAAAAAAAAAAAAAAAAAAAGGGTAACAAGCTAAAATACTAAAACAAGCCAACATCACCGGAAAAATAGGGATATACATAGGCAGGTTCGACGGGTGGGTTGAAAGACAATAAAATTTTTCAAAATCTCAAATTAGACATGCCCATCATGAAGGCGGGTTGAACGGGGCGGGTAGAGAATTTTAAAGTCAAATTTTCAATTCGTAATCTCCTTTGGGTTGAAAGACAATAAAATTTTCAAAATCTCAAATCGGACTTGCCCATCATGAAGGCAGGTTGAACGGGGCGGGTAGAGAATTTTAAATTCAAATTTTAAATTCTTAATCTCCTTTTTTATCTTCTTTTTTTATCTGAATTTAAAAAAAAAAAAAAAACCAAAATAAGCTTGGAACGTCTTAATCCCTAGTCTACAAGCAAAATTTGAGAGAACCTAGAAATTCTATGAGCGTGGAGAAAGGGAGTGATATCTGAACTTAGTTTTATTTATTTATTTATTTAAGAAAGGGATTTCAATAATCATTGATTATAGAGGAGAGCAAATTACAAAATTGAAAAGCTAACTTTCTCTAAAAAATCTTCAAATTCCATGCAACGAAAAAAGGGGGGAAAAATAGTAAGAGGAAGAGAAAGAATATACTTAAAAGCAAGTCTAATAAATATATTCATTATTAATAAAAAAAAATGTAGGCGGGTGAGTTGAACCTGCCACTAAAAAACTGAAACCCACCCTGCCCGCAAGAGATGGCAAGTGGGTAGAAAAACCCGCCCAAAACAAACGGGTGATGGCGTGAACTCATTGTAGTGGGTGGGGCGGGCACGTGTTGGCTGGTTTGGGGGGTGGGTTTGAGGCAAAGCCCTACCGGAAAGGATAAAAGACAAAGAAAATAAACATAGAGATAACATCTAAAGCCTGAAAATGACTAATGCATTCATAAGATTTGTTTGAAAAAAAAAAAAAATACACATAATGCAATTAAAAAAAGCAAGGAATAATTAAAGGAACTTGCATATTCGGAAACCTTGAATTCTTAACGTTATTTTTGTGATAGTAAAGATTCTAGTTCAAACTAAATTTTATTATTTAAAATAGTGCCGTACCAAATTTTTTTTTTATGTGGACAAAATATGAAAGAATGAATATTTTTACTAAGAATTTAAAGTTTGTGTGGTATAAGCACCAGTTCTTGGAATTTAGGGATAAATTTACAAATTTATTATAGTTTGGTGGCAAAAATGAAATCTGTCTAAGTCTTAAGTGGCAAAAGTATGATAGAAGATGTGTTTTTGCTAATGGGTCAAAGTTTAAGGGGTATTTTGTTAACAGTAAAGTTTAAAAGGGGTAAATACTGGTTTTCAATGTTCGGCGGACAATTTATCAGGGTACTAAAATTTAGAGGACAAACAAATAAAAACTTGTTTGGAAAAAAAAAAGAAAGAAAACATACCATTGGTCCGTCCTCATCCAATTAAAAAGAAAAAATTACAAGAAAATTGTAAAATTGCATATATATATATATATATATATATAGATATTGCAAATTTTAAAGCGAGGAGGGAGGATCCAAGTGGTCAAATGGTGTTATCGAGCGTCTGAAAAGTCGAGTGGGCCCTACGAACCAACCAATCACAGGTCAATTTAGTAGCACCGAATCCAACCAGAGCCGTTCGTTATAGACCCAAAAAAAAGTCATCAAAAGCAACGGTCCACATTAAATCTAAGCCTCACAGAATCAGGTTCACAGAAGACGGAAAGCGACTTTGAATGTCTCTCTTTGTGTACACCTCACTCACATACACGCGTTTCTCTGGTCCTCTTTTTTGTACGCTTCGTCAAGCTCTCTTCTCTCTCTCTCCTCTCTCTCTCTCCTTGGAGACTCTACTCCTTCTTCAGCTCCGAAAGCTCTTTCCTTTAGATCCGTGACGATCTCTCACGCTCATCCATGGCTTCCAAACGGATCTTGAAGGAGCTCAAGGATCTCCAGAAAGACCCTCCTACCTCTTGCAGCGCAGGTGAAATTTTCTCTTCTCAATTTATTTTTTCTTCCCCTTTTTATTTGCTTTTATTTCTGGCCCTTTTTCTTCGCTTTTCATGGCTGAAAACCCTTTCCCAGACTCGATCCGTGTGTTTTTCTTGTTTTCCGCTTCTGGGTATTTCACATGTCGTCTAGATTTTGTTATTTGTAGCTGATAAGAACAAATCTAAATTTGTACTTTTTCTGGGTATTTTTGTTTGTTTGTTTTATTTTATTTTTAATGGATTATGAAGCTGTTTGGGCATTAAACATATTAATCATAGTTTTAGCTGAATAATTTCCCTATGGGCTTCTGAAACAAGTTGGAAAAAATAAAAATAAAAAAAAATTAAATCTTTTAGATGCCACTTGAAGTTTTTGTGTGGAATATACACTTCAGTAGTTGTCTAAATATGTTATCTTGATTATTCTAAAACGAAGGGGTAAAAAATGTTGTCTTTGAATGACAAATTGTTGTTGTTCTACCACTACTACTACTTGATGGAATGATTTGAGATACAATTGGCTATGGTGACAGGCCCTGTAGCTGAAGACATGTTTCACTGGCAAGCTACGATAATGGGTCCGCCGGATAGTCCTTACGCCGGAGGAGTATTTCTAGTTACCATTCATTTTCCTCCTGACTATCCATTTAAACCACCTAAGGTATGGGACCCCTGACTGCATACACTTAAATGTCCTTTTGAACGATTCGAAATGTTGCTTGGATGAGTCCTGTTGTTTCTATTTATTGATTCTATTCGAGGCCTGGTTTTGTTTGAATCGGGCGTGGGACAAAATTGTTAGTGACAATGATTTGGGTCAAATGTGGATGTTTTGTAGAAAAAAACTATGCTTTTACGTTTCTTAGATTAGAGATTATAGTTCTTGTAGGGATTGTGGAAATAATCAAATGTTGGATGGTGGGTTTGATTTATGTTGAGCATTGGGATTTCATTGTTCGGTTAGTTCAGTATGTGAGTGGAGCTTCGTAGTCACATGGACTCTACATCTAGCATGTGTTATAATGTTGAAGTTTCTCCGTGTGCCGACTAGCGATGATAATCATAAATGAACTTTAATGCATGTTATCCTAATTTTCATTGCATATCTTGTTTGCAGGTTGCTTTCAGAACAAAGGTTTTCCACCCAAATATCAACAGCAACGGCAGTATTTGTCTCGACATTTTGAAAGAACAGTGGAGCCCTGCCTTGACAATTTCCAAGGTTCTCATTTTCTTTTATGACATCTAAGACTTGAAACTTCACGGGCTTTTAAATTTTCTAGTCTAAGATAAGGACATAGGAGGTGTGAACTAATTATCATAAGAATTGGATGGTCATTACTCATTAATCATGACCATTGGAAAATCACTGTGAAAACTTAATATATTGTGCTAACTGCTGATTCATATCTTTTGTGCGAAATTTTGTCAAGGAAAAGAAGTGAAGATGGAAATGATACATACAGGCATAGTAATTTAAAATATATATATATATATATATCTGTAATTACCTTGATTTAGGTTGCCTATGGGGTTGTTTGTGATGTGACTTTCATGCCGAAGTCCACATGTTTGGTGTGCATTATTTTTTGCAACTTTGGCTAGAACTTTTTACCGAAATGTAATAGGGTGTAGATCAGGTGACATAAGAACTGTAATATGATTTTTAATCTTCATCGTTTGCTTGGCGTCTAGTTTTTCATCTAGGGTTAGAGACTCGGTCCATTCACATGTATGCATGGTTTTGTTTGTAAGATTCATGCATTGTAACTTTGCACCACTCTTCGCTCGTTCATGTCTGCTAGTTTTTAAGTGAGTGGGAAGGGTTTATGTTTCTATTTCAGGTGCTGCTTTCAATTTGTTCCCTGTTGACGGATCCAAACCCGGATGATCCGTTAGTGCCAGAGATTGCCCACATGTACAAGACAGATAGGGCCAAGTACGAGACAACCGCTAGGAGCTGGACCCAGAAGTATGCCATGGGCTAAATGTGCTTTGTGGTGAGGGCATTTAGGACGTTGACTTAATATTCCTTGTTTTATGTATAAAAGAAGTGTGTTTCTCAGTTTCTGTACTTTTTTCAATCTTGTAATCGACTATTGAAGAATAGTTCTACATGTTGCCCTCTTTAAATTAAGACCTTATTTGTATTCCCGACTAAAAACATCGATAGACGATGTTGTTTGATATACCAAGTGTTGTATTTCCTTCTCTCTCTCTCTCTCTCTCTCTCTCTCTCTACTTTCTTGTGTTCTTGGTTTTCAGGTCTATGTTAGCTCTAGTTGTTGCACACTAAACACTGCTTCGAAGGAGGAACAGTTTAAAAAGATCCGTGTTTATTTTCCTGGTAGACAAGCCTGGGGATGAACCATTTATTGACCATCAGCTTGTTATAGAATCAAAGTAGGTTTTGCGTAACCCTGATCTCAGAGAGTTTTTGTGTGGTTGGTTTTCCTACAGATTACACGGACTACCGATTACAACAATGGTTTCTTGGGCCGTTACCATTGGTTGTATCGTCGTTTATTTTTTTAAGAGAAAATTATCGAAATAACCACATTTTTTTTATTTATTGATCAACATAACACAAACTTCACTATCTTGATCAACATGGTACAAATTTTAGTTTATTTTAGTTTAATTTTGTGTTATATTGATGAAATATTTCTTTTTTGTATCATGTTAGTACAATGATCTTTAAATTTGTGTTTATCAGATACTTTGAAGGGAAATGAGAAAATTAGATGGCATGTCAATTATAAACTTTATAAATCTTTAGGTTTATATCACGGTTTATTTGTGGTTTAAATTTTCATTAAATTATTATGTTGATTTAGTGCTTTTGTTAGATTAAATCCTAAATTTCAAAATGGTCTTTTTCGTGGCAATCTTAAAAGTTTCTCAAGAAAAATTGTAGAATTATTATTATTATTTTTATTATTTGTTTTTGTTTTGTCTTGTCTTGTTCGTCCCATTTCTTGTTTTCATAAATGTTTTCAGCAAATTTTGCATTATAGATTTAGATAATTAACATAATGTTAATTAAAAATTATAATATTAACAGAAAATGACCTTAATAGGGGTAGCTCAGCAAATAGAAGATTATGAGATGAGGGGTTTGGGTAGAAACTTTCAGGTCCAAAATATGGAAGGGTTTATATCTTTTTAGTAAGTATGAACTATTTGGCCCATCTAGTAAATAAATAAATAAATAAAACCAAATTTTTTTTCCCCTTCTTAGAAGTTGTAACATATTGGTCATTTTAGAAAAATTCTTAAAGTAAATACCAGATTTTAAAACAATTGAAATTAATAATATATTATTAAATATTTGAAACAAATAACATATTTACGAAATTAATTACAAGATATATATTTTATAAATAGTAAACAAATTATTTATTAGTAGATTTATAATTTACTTTAAATATTTTAAACTCGGCTATTTACTTTTTTTTTTTTTTTTGTTATTTAGCTATTATATGTCAAAGATAAAGGAAGAAGATTTATTTTATGTTCTTTCATAGAAGAGAAAGAAAATATCAAAAAAAAAAAAAAAATCTAATCACTATATTGTGCTATTGTACCCTTGTATAAATAGAAGATGATGAGTGATTAAGGTTTATATAGATGTTGTACCTTATTGGGACTAGTTCGGGATGTGAAGGGTATGGGTAGGAGTTCTTAAATTAGAAACCTAAGAGTGTTTTCATTTCCCCCTATGCTGGAAAAAAAAAAAAAAAAAAAGTCAAAATCGTTATTTTTACCTATCATTTGTTTTGTCAAAAGTTTCCCTTCTCTTTTCCTTTCAAAGATGGAAGGATTAAAAAATGGCGAGCCTCTCCAACAAAGTATAGAGATTGGTTCACTTATGACAGGGTCACAAGATACAATCAGAATCAGAATTTGTTTGATGGTGTGGCATCTTCATTTAAGAAAAGCAGTCATATTCAATTTGAAGGAGTTATAATAAGAGGGATTTTTGGATATGCAAGTGCTTATAAATAGTAGGTTTATTTAGAAATTCATGAGGCATGAGGGCAGAACTTTAATACGTCTTCTAGGTAGAATAATTGAGTGTCGGAACTTATTCCAAACAAAAAATGGTTCTGGAGGGTTTTTTTTTTTTTTTTTTTTGTTTCCCCCCCTTGTTGTTTGGGGTCTGAGAAAATGAGAATTTGTATCATTTTCTTTTCTATTTAATGGATTGATCTCAGGAAAGCCCAAAAGTAAAAGTAGGGCATTTTGTTGGAACTACAATAAATCTCTTGCGTTGATTCTTAATCTGATCTCCAAACTCTCTTTTCCAATTTCTTTTCTCTCTCTCTCTCTCTCTCTCTCTCTCTTTTTTTTTTAAACTCCACCAAACATGGCATAAAAGTCTGTCATTTCCCCCCAAAATAAGCTTACAAACAAGTAGACCGAACAGCCTTCAGTTCAAGCAGAGTACATAGAAAATATATGCCCAAAATACTTGTCATCTTGGACTAGTGTGTTCAGTTTAAGTAGATAACGTTGTGGACTGTGGAGAAACATATCCATTTCTTTTTCTTTTATAGTAAGGTTGTTTCGTACATAAATCAGTAAGTACATCAGGATATATCCAGTTAAAACACTTCTCAATGAGAAAATTAGATAGCATGATACAACTTTTTTACATATTTAGTTTATAAACAAGCATGACATAGCTTTTTTACGCAATTAGTTTATATAATAAATTATTTGTAGTTCAAATTCTTTCATGTTGACCAAATATATTTGCATAATAAAAAATTTTTAGTTTAAAAATCCGTAGCTAAAATTTAAAATTAAGGTCTTTTTGCGACATTCCGGAAAATTTTCTGGACTTCAATTACATAGCTACTTAAAAAAAAGAAAAAGAAAAAAAGAAAAAGAAAAATTGAATTCCATGGTATCTAATTGTTGTTCCTTCTGAATTGGGGTTAAGAAGTATATGATGTCAGATGATATGGGGTGTCCATAATGTCTTCCTATTCTTTGTCTTTGTATCCTTCAAATAATTTTATTTCTTAAATTCTGTTTGGATCTTTATTTTAATTTCACTTTTATAATTGATAGTTTAATTTTTTTTATGAGAAAAAACATCGAGACAAATGTTAGAACAATAAATTTAAAACGGAGAAAGAAAGAAAAGTAGCATGAGATAAATATTAGTTAAAACTCAAAACGGGAAAAAAAGCTCCCATCTTTAACTTCTCCTTTTCTTTTTCCATTTCTATTTTTGACGACACAGAGAATAAAACCTCGAGGGAGGAGAATTATCTTTATTAGTTCCTTCTTTACAGTGTTACAAGGATACTAAATATATATATATATATATATATATATTTTTTTTTCCTGTATATGCTAATTAACAAAAAATGGGCCCAAAGCTTTGATATTTGGTCAAAAAGCCTGCACTGCAAGTTGCCAAAAATGCTCGTAAAGAATAATGATCAGTTGATAGCATCTGTGACTCGTTTGAATCAAAGCTCTTAACCTATAATTTTAACCAATCATATATATATATTTTTTAATTACATTTAAAGATGTAACTTGCTATTACAGATTAAGTAATCTGTTAAATTTTTAAATATAATTAAATAAATATTTTTCTCTATATTTTTGCATAATCATGGATTTAACCCTCTCATATTCCCATTTTCTTTTTTATTTTATTTCATTTTATAGTAAAAATAACAAAAATAAATAAATTATAATTCATCAAAATAAAGCCCGTAATTATTTTAAATAATAAAACCATAATAATAATAATAATAACAATAATAATAATAATAAACAACTTCATCCTCTCCCCTCCCATGAAAACAATACTTGTTGTATACGAGCATAAAACACGAAGTCTTTGGGAATGATTGCCACCCAAAAGCCAAAGGTTTTAGTTTCGTTAAAAAAAAAAAAAAAAAAAAAAAGGAATGATTCATAATTAACACCAAAATAGTACTACTTGAGGGGGGAAAAAGATAGAAAAATTCAAGAAAATACAACTAAAGCACTATAGATTCTAATCCGTAATAAATTATATATAATTAAATAATCCTTAATAAAATTATGTTTAAAGACAAAAGTGTTTTATAAGATTATTTTTTCCACACCTCTAATAACTAAAAATTAAACTTATTCAATTATAAGAAGGGTAAGTCTATTGTCACCCTCTATTTACTTTTCTCACATCCTAATTTAATAAATTTTATTCTTATTGAAATACCCTTAAATAACATTACATTTAAAGACATGAATGTTTATAAGGTACTTCTTACACACTAACACGCCTATAATAATTATAAAATAAAAACTAATATTACTCTTTTTTAAAAACAATACATATAAAAACACTCAATCTTAATTAGTAATGAGAAAAAGAAAAGACTTCTCAAAACTGTATTTTTCTTTTCATATATTGTTTGTGTTTTTCTAGTGGAGGCTAAATATTATTATTTTTTTGTTATTTTTTTTTTGTAAACATTATAATACGTTATTGTTAATTTAATTGAGTCTCTCTTTTCAGATTTTTTATGCCATTTTGTCTCTTTAATTTTGCTTTTCAGTTTTTTTTTTAAGCCATTTTGTGTCTTTAATTTTGTTATTTTTCATAGATTCTGGCTTTTTTTTTTTTTTTTTTTTTTTTTTCGGGAAACGTATTCTGGTTTGGCTTCGTAGAATACACCAGATCCTTTTCTTACCATGGACGCTCACAGTTTTGTTTTTTGTTTTTGTTTTTTTGTTTTTTGTTTTTTTTAAGAAAAGCCTTTTGGCCTCTAAATCAGTAACATAACGTGAGAGTACGAATATCTCTTCAAAACTAAAAATGAATATGTAATTTATAATTTATTTAAAAAATATTTAAAAAACATGTTAGCAAGTTACCAACAAGTTACCTATCTCAATCTCATTTGATGAGCTTCCTAAGTTTTATGTTCATTAATTGTCATTAAAGTTTTTTTGACCAATTACTTAATTTATTACAAATATTTGATCAACATCATACAACTAGAATAACAATAAATATGATAAATATTAGAGTAACCATTAAAAACTTTATATATATATATATACATGTTTTTTCACATAGGAAAGTCATCTTTTTCTTAATACTAGCCTAATAATAAAATTTTAATTAGAACATTAAAAGTGATACAGTGTATGTGTAAAGCGTACCGATAAGGATTGAGTTTTTATGGTAAAAGATAAGGATTTATAAGTTTTGGTCCCGAAGCCACCTAATATTTAGTATGCTTAGCTTCAAAGTCGACCTTGTAATTATTTTCATCAATGCAATATACAGTCATCTCCAAGTAGCTCTTTTATTTATTGTTTGGGTAAATTACTCATTTATTCTTTAATCTTTTTCTAAAATTTATGATTTGGTTTGAAATTTTTTATTTTAACTAAAAGATCCCTAAAATTTTAAAAAGTTTGTAATTTGATCATTTTTATTAATAAATAAAGGTTAAAATGAGATGCAGTAGATCGTGTGTATGATACATGTAAGTTGAATCATGTAAAATTTTTTTTCTCAATTACCCTTTAATAATAAGTCATGTGTGGTTAACGTGATACTTTTTTTGTTAAATTTGTACCCTTTGTTAGTAATATATCTATATATATATATATATACACACACACACACATATCAAATTGCACTCTTCTAAAAAAGTTCAAGTACCTTTTAGCTATATTAAAAAAAAAAGTTAGAGACCAAAACATAACTTTCTAAAAAGTTAGGGAACAAACGAGCAATTTATCTTTTTTTTTTAAATTTAAACTTAACAACTTGTTTCGCATTTTGTCAATAGTAAAATGACTCAATTGCTTCCTTTTATTTGTTAAACAATCTTCCAAATTTTTTTTTTAGCAAAATGACTTTAGAATGATCGAAAACAACCCTTTTTTTTTTTTTTTGGTAGTTCCCATCTTAAATAAAAGAAGGTTATTTTACTAATTTCAATTTTTAAGATTGTCACTATAATAAATTCTCCATATTTTGGTTATAAACAGAGAAAAATGATGAAGAAAATGAAAGGGAAATGTTGCTTTGAATAAGCCTTCAAAATTGAAAAAAAAAAAAAAAAAAAAAAAAAAAAAAAACCCAAAAAAAGGAAAGTCAGGTGAAGTAAATGAAAAAACAGTGACAAAATGACAGCAACAAATGAGAAGGCTATTTTCCCATTTTCCACCTACCTTCTCATCTTCCCAATCCACACCTTTCAGTTCAGTCTTTATAGTTATAGCCTCAATGGCGACCCAATTTATGATTTTGTAGCCCTTTAATGTTCTTACTTGGCCTTGTTATATTGGAACAGTATTTTCCTTTTGTTTATTTATTTATTTTTTATAAAGTGTTTTCCTTTTATTAATTTATTTATTTTTATAAGTGTTTTCCTTTATTTATTAAGACATTGACTTCCATACATTCCATTTGTTACGGTTATATAAATATATATAAAAAGGTACTTTCGAAGGGGAAAAAAAAAATTAATGGAAATACGAGTCAATAATTCGCTAGGCATTTTCTTTTGAAGGATTACTTACGTGTATATACACGTGTTTATTAAAAAAAAAAAAAAAAAAAAAGATTCCAACTTTCTTTGAAGGATTTACTTACCAAGTATTGCAATAAAATAGAGGTTAGTCGTAGAACATTTGGAGTACAATAACAGTGCTTTGGACATGCAAATATATATATATATATATGATATCGGACTTTCGTTTAAATTTACGTGATATTTTAATTAACATGACATAATATTATTGAGAAATATGAAAAAATATATAAGAATTAAATATTTGAATGCGATCATTGATTAATATTTGAAATCCGGGTTTGTTATTGTAGCAAAAAAAAAAAAAAAAAGGATTTATGGATAGGCAAAGTTGGGCATCTGGCATTCTAGTATCTAAGTTAGAAATCAAGCCAGAAACAAAAAGAGAAACCAAATGATTCTATTATGTTATAATATACTTTGATATGCATGATTGTTCCATCTATATATATATATATATATCAATGTAAATTGGAATGCAAGAAAAGTACATTTTTAATTATTATTTTTTTTTTAAGAAAAGGACCATAATTGAGAAACAAATTAACAATAGAAGCAGAATATTAGGCACACAATTATGCGAAAATTTGTTAGGTACCAATGGTTAAGATGAACTTGTACTTGGTAGGCTCCAATGGTCATTTTAGTGTAAGTAAAAAAGTTATTAATTCATGCAGATAGAATATGAAGGGTCTAATCATCTATTTATTTTTATTTTTTTATTTTTTTATTTTATCCTTGAATGGGTCTAAAACTTTGGGAAATTGTTTATTTATTTATTTTTAATTTTTGTAGGAGGGTGTAAAACTTGGTTGACAAGCAATAGTGTGTTTACTTGTTCACCTCTCTGTCCAATTTTTTCCCTACAACAAACACAAATAAAGAGTGGATATTATTGGAAAATTCCCCAAAATAAAAAAGAGGAAAACGAAAATCTCGGGTTAAATTAAATGAAACATTCTCACTAAGTCAAAGCCACTAGACTGACAGGACTGTGACGGATTTGCTATTTTTTGGCAACATGTGCAACAGACCTAGTCTAGAGTCACGTGCCCTAAACTAGAGAAAAACAAATGAAGGAAAACGCTACTCTCACGAACCGTTGAGCAAAAAACACCTCACAGTCATTCCCAACCCCAGGGCGTGTCCCGCGGGTTTTAGCGGAGCGTGGAGGCCTCACCAACTTTCTTGGGCTCCAAGCTTCATCTAAGGACCACGCGCCTCTGCCTGCGCGCCACGTGTCACTCTCATGCTTCTCATCCATTATGCGGCGAGTCGTTAGGGATCTCCGGTAATCGCCGGAATCTCCGGCTGTGACCATCAACCTAATTAACCCACCCCCTCCCTCTCTAAAAAAAAAAAAAAAAAAAAACCATGATAAAAAAGAAAATAATTAGGAATTACTTTATAATGGCCCAAAACTATAAATATTATTATATTGACTCCTAATTTTTAATTTTACACATCATAAAATCTTGAATTTTTTACTGTTACACAAACGGCTCATGAGTCACTATTTTATTAAAATTAAACATGTTGTGATCACATAAAATTGTTTATTATTATGTTTTTTTTTTTTTTAAAGAAACAGAAAAATTATAATTTAATCAAAGATATATAATCAGAGATATTTGAAGAAAACTTATAACGTAATCAAGGATATTCAAGTATATATTCATCATAGACAGTTTGGAGGTTAAAAAGAAATTAATTATAATTTTTCGTTAGTATTCACATGATCATCATAAGGTCTTTAATTTTCATTCAACTTTTTTTTTTAATACTTTCAGATGGATAACAGTTAAAAAATTTGAGAGAATATTACGTGTAAAATAAAAATTAAAGAATAAAATAAGATTGGGTGTATAATTATTTGTGAAAATATTATTATTATCTGACTAATTAATTGTTATGCGACTAATAATATATCTGATAAATAGGGAAAAAAAAAACATAAAAATGAAAAAGCGAAAAAAAGGGAAAAAGGAAAAGTTGAACCGGTGGAGGCTACCAGGATTCACTCTTATATATATATATATATTGAAAAAAAAAAAAAAAAAAACGGGGGATTCACTTCGGCTTCATATTCCTGACATTTTCTGGAACTCCAAACAAAAATTGTCTCTCATTTCTTGTCCTCCTCAACGATCAAAATCTTCAGTCTTAGCACTAGTTTTCTCTTGTTTCGGTTAAGAGATAAGAAATGGGTTCGGTGAAGTTCACGGAGCACCGGACAGTGACGAGCAAACTGGTGAAGTCTTGTTCGTCGGAGCTGACGAGAGTGGTGCGGATTTCGGTGACGGACGAGGAGGCCACGGACTCATCGAGCGGCGAAGGAACCGAATGTGGCGGCGGCGACGCGGTGTTCAGGAGGGTGAAGCGGCACGTGAACGAGGTGAGGATCGAGGAGTTCTCGAGGCCGAGATTGATGGAGAAAAAGGCGAACGCGAGGAGGTCTTCGAAGGATCACGAGGAGTATTTCCCCAAGGAGAGGAAGTTCCGCGGCGTTCGCCGGAGGCCGTGGGGCCGGTGGGCGGCGGAGATCAGGGACCCGCTTCGGCGGACCAGGATTTGGCTCGGGACCTACGACACGGCGGAGGAGGCCGCCCTCGTCTACGACCGCGCCGCGGTTCGGATCAGAGGACCCGACGCCCTCACCAATTTCGGATCCGAAGCTACGGCGGCTGCTGCGGCGGTGTCCTCCGATGACGGCGTTTTGGTCTCCGGTTATGATTCCGGGAGGGATTCGTCGCAAGATGTGTTCGCCGACCTCCGTTCTGAGGTTCCAGCCGGTGGTGGACGCGAAGACTGGTGGTGAAGTGGAGAGTGGTATTGGCGGTGGTGGAAAAGAGGAGTGGAATTGGGCGGAGGATTTTGTGAATTTGGATTCGGATTTCTTGGGGGATTGTTTGTACGAAGAGTCAACGGTGGCTCCGCCGCCTCTGTTCGCCGTCGACGAGGAGGAGGTACGAGTGCCGGCGGCAATTTCCGAGGAGGAGGAGTACGGCGACGTTTTGGTGGACTTGGATGGGGACTTCGGCTCTTGTAAGTGGGACGTGGATCATTACTTTCAAGACACTTTGGGCATGGAATTATCATGAGACAAATTTTTATCTCAAAAAAAAAAAAAAAAAAAATGAAAGAAAAAAGAGAGAAAAAAGATTGATATTTGTGTTGAGAATTTGCGCGGGGTTTTGAAGTTAGATTCCGAGTGGAGTTTTGATACCATGCATGGTGATAAATATTAATTAATTTATGATTTGTATTATGGTTTTTCTCTATATTGAAATGAAAAAAAAAAAAAAAAAAAACCTAAAATTATGTAGGAAAAAAAAAGTGTAAATTTGTGTTTAGTGGGTCATTGTGTTCTTTTCCTGTTTAATGTGGAAATTTTCTTTCTAACTCTTCTCCATCTTGTTTATGGATGAGATTTGGGAGGATAATTCACCATTATGTCATTTGCTTATGTATGATTTTTTTTTTTTTAATTTTATACAGAATTCTTGTTTGCTTATGTGTGAAGTTGGTGAGTGGGCGAGATATTTATGTCATTTGTCCCTATGTATCCAATAAACGGCCTATTATGTGGGCCCAATTGTTGGTGTGCGACTCAAAAGTCTGCCAAGTAAAGCTTTTAAAGTCGTTTCCCATGTTCAACGGTGTGCACCACTTTAAGGGGTCTTGGGAGCCACTCCTACTTCTGTGTTTATTCAAGCCATTCAATAATAATAATAATAATAAAGGAAGAAGAATCAAATGTTCAATTACAATTTGCAGGTCTTGTCATCGTGTCAAAAAATTATCAAAATGCTTAGATTGGACTTTGAACTGATGCCTCAACTAGTTAATTTGCCTTTCTCCCTATATTTGTCATATATATATCTATATATCTTAATATTATATACTCTATGCCATTGCTTTCTCTTAGCTTCCCGGATTTTTTAAATTGCTAGCTTTAAAATCGCGCTGAAATTGCATTTGGGGTCCAAGCTTTTTGTGGCATCTTTGTTTACTCAAATGGTGGTGAATGATGAGGCATTATGCGATATAGGAAGGAATCACTCACCGGTCATATCTCACACGAGGACGTGGGACTAGACTAGACATTGCCACATGCCTCAACTATGTTGGCTATATCTCTATTCCTATATCTATATTGAAATATTGCCATTTCTCCCACCTCCCCTTCTTTGTAAAATGTGTAATAATTAAGTCGCCCACAATTTTCTTTTCTTTTTTTAGTAT
Source organism: Ficus carica (assembly GCA_009761775.1). NCBI lineage: Eukaryota > Viridiplantae > Streptophyta > Magnoliopsida > Rosales > Moraceae > Ficus > Ficus carica. The sequence continues at coordinate 7,188,243 of CM019748.1, read as the reverse complement.
GTCGTTAATATCTAACATGAGATATGCCATGCATATTGTCGTGTCAAAGGCCTGAATAACATAATGTATCGGTCATATGGTGTAACTATCAATGTTTCTATGACAACATAATGAATTCAATTTGCGTTTACAGTTGTAAATGTTGACAAATCATAATTAAATATTCGGGAATTTTTTTTTAATTTACATTTGGACATAATATCAGTACATTTTGCATGTTTTTGATTGTTAGAATAAACAAAATAATATATAACTGACAAAAGTTAATAAAGATTTTATAGGTCAGAATAACGTCCCAACCAAAAGAAATTCTTTTTATAATCATGTGTGATAATCATGAGTGTCGTTAGATTATCATTCCATCTCAAAAGTTTAAACTGTTAGGATATGGGAAATACTGGTCCACAACAAATACTAACTAGGGACATTGATAACGCATAGAGTCTTGGTCGAGGTTCAACAACATGACTTGTTTTTTGTGATGGTAACCCTTCTTGCTCCCCATATACAAAGTCTACATGAAAGAAACAGGCATTCACACCACACACACACCACACACACACAACACACACGCACATATATATATATATATATTTATATGTATATCTTGGAAAGGGTGGTAAGTATAGTAAGCTAGGAAAGTAGACACACATAAAATAAATCCGACAATGGGACATTGCTTTTTCTAGGCTAGAAACTGCAAGAAAATTGCTAACTCTTGCTTCCACGTGATATTCACCGGCGTGTTCTTAATTTTCCGCCATGAACCCTAAAAGGGGTCTGTGCTTGGATGTCATTTCTAGGTCAAATTTCCCAAAATGGATTGGTGGTAAGTTTTATGAAATGTGAAAGAAATAGAGGTTTTGTTCCATTCTAATCAACATATATATATATATATATATGAATATATATATATATATATATATCAGTAAAGCTAGCAGACCCACACAGGACAGGCCACAACCAAAGCCTGTGCTCAAGAGATCAAATCCTAATGTAATGGACCCCTCACATCTTTTTGTCCAATGGCAAGCCATATTTTTATTTTCAACTTTTTTTTTGGCATTCTAAGAGTATATTGCTTTAAACGTACAAAATTTGAACTTGTTAATCATATGCATATATATATATATATATATATATATTATCATGTCATAGGGCCATTTGATGGTGTTCAACACTAAGTATAAAAAATCCGCTTTGTATTAGTAGTGGTGGTCGGTACCAGATGTCACATGTATTTTTCTTTCAAGTGTGTGTGCAGAGGAAGAAGGAAGATATATGTAAATCTACCTCAAGTAGTACTCTCTTACTATCCCTTCTTCTATTTCTTTTTCTTCTTCTTTTTTTTTTATTTTTTATTTTTAATTATTTCTTCCAATGCATTTGATAAAATTAAGAGCATGGATTTCCATAATATAGCGCTAAGAAGTTCATGTCATTTTTGTTCATGATCACGCCAACAAATTCTGAAAAAATCAATACTTTTAGTCTCATAATTAGAGAATTTTAACTGTAGGATTTTTCTGCTTTCAAGTATTACATATAGGAACTACTGTTTTAAGCCGTTAAATTAAATTTAAAAAAATTTAAACTATAACTAGAGCAGTTCTATCATGTGTGTTACAAATTTTTAAGGTGAATACTCATAAATTAGACTATTAAAACCAACCGTTATAAAAAATAATTCCTATGACAGTAAAAGATCCAAGCTTAAAACCTCCTCTCATCTTTAATCCTTTTACCGATTTTGCTAAGATTTAGGGGGGAAAAAAAAAAAGTTTTGGCCTTTTAATTTCTTGGGTGGCTATCAATGTATCAACATCTCCATGATGATACCTCTCTGGCCCCAAAAATGCAAGTATTCATGGCAATCGAGAATGCCCTTGCTTCTTGGTTGGTCAGTTTTCTTAAAGAAAAAAACAAAACCAAGCAAACAAATCTAAACCATAGCTTTTTTTTTATTTTTATTTTTTTACCAAAAAAAAGAATGAAATCACCAATTAGAAAACCATGTCAGTACGTTTAGCCAGCCTAAAATTTACTGGTTTTTTTTGTCGGCCCTGGCGTTTAGTTTGATGCTGACTCTGCCATATGCATGAGATGTAATAAACCTAAATTTCTATATTATTATATATACTTTAAAAGAGTCATTAATTCTTTTTATTTTCTTCTTTATTTATCATATCACAATTACGTTATCACATAAGTATTATGTGGACCATATCAACGACACATAATTTTTTTTTTCACTATTTCATTACACTTTGCTTTGCTTATTTATTCTACATACACGAACAACTAGTAAATAAAAAAAGGGAAATAATTAGTGAGAAAGGAAGGTGGGTTAAAGAGAGGAGATCAAAGTTCGAAACTGTAATAAATCTGTCTGGAAAAATGCAATAGGGGATATCAAATCAACACGGCAATAAATGAGGATCTTCTTCTGGTTGATAGTATTGGTGTCCGCTCCTAGACCTCCCGACAGTCTTTATAGGCGCATATATATAAAGACATATCTATTGTCGTACGCTGAGAGGTCTGGAAATAGTTGAAGTGGGTCATGTGCAAGTTGATATATGTGGTCCCTTTCAGGTTTCAACAACTGCGTATGACTTTAACTTTGTCACTGTTCTAGGGTTGAACTTGGTCTTCAGCTAATCACATTAAATTTTCTAGTTGAAACTCCAAAGATCATGCTTCCGTTTCAATTGTCGATTAGAGTTAAAATTTTTAAGTTAGAGTTGATCGATTAATTTTAAAAATTAAATATAATTTTTGTTAATTTTTCAGAAAAAAAAAAATAGTCAAAAAAATACAGTTTAGTTAAAGCTGAAATAGAGTATCAAACAAACCTTCTATTTCTCGAAAGATTAACCCTAAGGAAGAAAATGTAAACATATAAGTTTGGTGGTGCCTCTCATACTCAGTAGTCAGTCCCATACTTTCGTCAGATGGCTCTTATTGCTATATTTGTGTTATGCACGCTTTTACTTAAAAAATTTAGAACTTGTTTAAATCATAGTTTAAACCGACAATCTAAATAATAAATTGAAATTTTTGTGAAAAAATAAAACAGTGTGGAAAAAGTTTGAGAAATGAGTTTAAAACGGGATGTTAAGTGAGAGCTTAAATATTGGTATTGGTATTTGGATCTTGATTTTGTTTTGATACTTAGGTGTTTATTTCCGTTTTAAACATTATTCGGTATGATTTGCTTGGATACCTTTACGTACAAAGTTGCACCATGTATCTGTTTTGCGTGTAGACATTTTTTATGTGTATTTTAGTTATCAAGGAAATTTGAAAAACGTATGCTTTTGTTAGTTATACAATTCATTTGCTGGTGAGGTAGCTGTAGTTATAGTAGTTAATTGATGTTAGTTTTAAATTGAGGAAACAAAAATTGATGTTAGATTTAAGTTTTAAAATATTTTTTCAATTTTGCACTATTTTGTTAAATAATAAACATGATTTTTTCATGTCAATCCTTATATGGCATGAACCGTTTAATAATATGTTTCGTGTATCATTTTGTGTCATGTGTGTATTAAGTGTGTCATGTTCCTCATATGTTATTAATCATATTGTATCCGTGTTTAGGCTAATTGTATCATACCATCAAAATGTCAATCGGAACACAGCACACGAACATAAGTTGCCTGCCAACTTTTGTGAAATTTGGCAAAAAAAGAGAGAATGATATTTCTACGTTAAGGATCCGTTTTGGGGGAGGGGGAGGGGGGGACATCTGGAGATGATGTTTTGAATGTTGGGTTAGAAATGTGTGTTTGAGAGGAAAACTTTTAAATTTTTTTGTGATATAGAAAATAGTCCAAATTTTGGAATGTGTTCAGAAAAAAAAAAGATATTGTCTTGTTTGTCTCATCGTTACGAGCATTTTGACATAAATATTATCTCATTTCGATTTGAAATATGAAAGTCATGGACTTTTAAAGTTTGAGTTTTTTGAAAATAGAAGAGAAATAAAATTTGATATAGAATTGAGATTTTGAAATCCAGATAGTAAAATAACATATACAATTTGACCCCAAATAGGTCCGGTTTCCATCAGAGTTTATTAACTCTTCATACTTTTTTATTTTGGTACGATTACTAGTAAAACCGAACCAATAAGATACTTCTATACAAAACAAAAGTTGTCACAAGAGAATAATTTGTAGAAAACCAAATGGAATACCCATCAAGTACTTGGATTGCTTCTTGTTGTGTAAAAAGGGACACATTAAGCCGCAAAACTTTCTCTTTGGGGGGCCAGCAAAAAGCATAAAAATGGAATTTATATCAACATTAATATTGGTTTAAGGCCTGAGACACGCGAACAAATAGAAGGGATATTTCTTAACAACCTATAACATATAAAAAGAAAAAGAAAAAGGGAAAGGAAAAGAAAGATGATTTAAAAGTTGAGGAATGATTAGAAAATATATATCTACATATAAAAGGAGAGTTAGACATTACAAATTTTTCTTTCAAAAATTCCCCCAAATTACTGTCTTCCTTAATCGCTTTTTTGACTCCTATTGTTAGCATGAATAACGTGTGGGGGTATATCCCACAATGAAGAAAGAGGAATCATTCACATACACATATATATATATATATATATGTATCGAATATATCTCAAGACCGACAATAAAATGTGTCCAACAATTATAACATTTTATTTAGAATCTTTTATTTACTTGTTGATACATGTAACTTTCTATTTTAAATATTATCACGGTACTATTTAGAATTATCAATGCAAAACACAAGTATCATTAAAAAAAAAAAAAAACACTATATTAGAATCAGATGGTTGTTACATTAACATACAAAAAAGTTACAAGTATCGTTTATAAAAGCGTTGCATATATAACAACCCTCATACATACCTATATAAAGGAATTAGCTCACCATCTTGAGCTGCTTATTACGGGGCCTAATCCCATTTAACAATTTATTTTCCATTTTTTTGTTTTAATATAATTTAATGGCCAGGTGGATCACAAAATTATGTCAAGTGTTATATGGCATGAAGAGATCGTCCAAAAGAAGTTATTATTAATTGCTTTAAAAATATATCTTGGGTTATTTAACGAATCTTACATACTCATCACGCAGATTTTGGAGAATTTGAACAAGCAGGGCAAGTACTGATATCTATTTCACCTACCAGAAGAATGCGACGAAATATATATATATATATATATATATATATATTGCATTAGATTCAGCAGCTTATATTTGTACCGGTGGCTCCAAAGATCATCAACATTAATTATGAGCCATTTTGATGACCCTTTTAATTTATTATTATTATTTTGTTTAAATAACTTTTGTTATTTTTATATATGTATATACATAGCTTTTATAATATAAGGTCGAGAATGTTAACTTGTCCCTTGACAATGGGGTCCTCACTGATCTGATACATTATTATTATTATTATTTTTTTTTTTTTGAAGAATTAATGGATCTAACTTGTAAGTGAAGGATCTCTGATGCCAATTTGGGTATTCCCAAGCTTTTGTGAAAGATCTAAGGATAAAATCTTTGAGTAATTGATGTCTTGTCCAAGGAATGAGCCAAAAAATCTGAGGGAAAAAAAGGAACAAAGTGTAGTTGTTATCAAGCAAAAGTTCTTGTATTTTTCACTAATTTGTACCCAAAAATTTGCTATAGCTTATGTTTGTCTTGTTTAGACTTCCCAATTTCAAATTTCCGGCCGTTACTTGAGCTTTTGTTGCTCGGACCTTTCTTTTTCAAAATTTGTATTTCTTTTTTCAAAGAATTCTCCATAGATATGAAGAGTATTAAAAATACACCCTACTAATAGGATACCATTTTAAATTTACAATTATATTAGAATTATTTTAGATCACGAATATGAGTGCCAACATGAATATAAGTATATCAAAATAACATTGGATGTCCTAATTTTAAAATATTGAGAGAAATAAGTCATAGAAGAAAATAAACAATCACAAACAAGTAAGATTGATATATGTTTGCCTCAATGCAAGACTAAGTCATGTTTTTATCCAGTAGTAATTCACGATAATGATAAAAAAAGTTAACAAGAAAAAATCGTACACACTTAAACTGAATATATCTTTTTCTTCAACATCTCTTATAAAATCCTAATAAAGGCGCCCCTATTAATAAAGAAAAACTAACTCAATCAAAATTACAAGTGTAATATCCCCAAATATGCACTTTCAATGAAAAAACTATCAATTGTAAACTTTGGGGGCTCCGCCCTAAATTCCAATCTCATAATAAACCATAATGAAGATGCTCCCTATTTGTAAAGAAAAACTAACACAACTGAAATTACAAGTGTAGTATCCCCAAATATGCACTTTCAATGAAACAACTATCAATTGTAAACCTTTGGAGACTCCGCCCTTAATTCCAATCTCATAATAAACCATAATGAAGATGCTCCCTATTTGTAAAGATAAACTAACACAACCGAAATTACAAGTGTAATATCCCGAAATATGCACTTTCAATGAAACAATTATCAATTGTAAGCCTTTGGGGACTCCACACTCAATTCCAAAAACCATAATGAAGACGCTCCATATTTATAAAGAAAAACTAACACAACCAAAAATTACAAGTGTAATATCCCCAAATATGCACTTTCAATGAAACAGCTATCAATTGTAAACCTTTGGGGGCTCCGCACTCAATTCCAATCTCAACACTCAATTCTAATCTCATAATAAACTATAATGAAGACGCTCCCTATTTATAAAGAAAATTAACACAACCGAAATTTTAAGTGTGAAATCCTCAAAATACACTTTGAATGAAACAACTATCAATAGCGTAGACCTTTTAGGATGCTCCCGCTCAATTCCAATCTCACCCCCTTCCTTTTTTTTTTTTTAACTAAATCAGATGAATTCTCCATTTCTTTTGCTTCTTTGCCACTTTAGTGGCCATCATTTTCATAATGGCTATTCCCAGATTGCATAGTAATGTGAATTGGTCACGGAATGTTAATGATTACTTACAGAGACTTAAAATGAAGTTGCATAAAGCATGTTGTGTCTCTGAAGTTGCAATTAGTGCCAGGCATTATTTTTTTGGGGTGGTTTACTTGGTGAACTGTTTGAAAAATGGCCCATTAATTGCATTTTGTGTGGCCCAAAATGGGGATACCTTCCATTGGTCCCCCATCCTTCATCGGCTGAATGAAATCCAACCATGCATTAAAGCCCAATTTTCTTCGTCAAAACGGAGGAAAGAGACTGATTTCTGTGGCATTTCATTGATTGTGGACCTAGCCAGCTGAAATCTTTTTTTTTTTTTTGAAAAAATTATCTGAATAACCACATTTTTTTAATCTATTGACCAACATTACATATATTCTCATATCTTAACCAACATAACACAAACTGTAATTTATTTTAGTTTAATTTTATATCATATTAGTCTAATGTTGCTTTTTTGTGTGACGTTCGTGCAATAACCTTCAAATATGTGTCATTTAGATACTTTCCTTGTCTTTTTTTTTTTTTTTTGCCTTTTAAAAAGTGACCTTGTATCCCGAACTTGATGCTTAAACTCTACTACGATGACAATACTGTAGGGGAGGTCGTGCGGGAAGATAGCTTGGCTCTTCTATCTAATTTTTTTTATCCAGATATTTTCAACTTCATAATTGTATTCAAGCTGCAACAAGGGGGATGCGGAAGGCAAGGCTAGTGACTAGAGTGAAGTTATAACCAGATAGCTATACTGAGAGGTACAGCTGGATCACCACTTTTAACTATGCGAAGTTTTCAATTTTGTGAAATATGTGACAATATCCGTAATTTTAGTATAGAAATCTAAATGCATGAACTTTGACCATCAATGGGATGGTCTAGATGGTGTAATGGTAAATATGTTTCTCACTTTTTTATTTTTGGTTTGATACTCAACAACCTCTATATCGGTCTGATGTACTTGATGGCAATAGACACATAATGATTTGCATAAAAACTGGACTCATTATTTGAATAGAATTGTGTCAGATCTATCGATAACTTTATGAATTTTTATGTTCTTGATTGGTGCCGAGTGATTTAAAAAGTAGTAAATTCACTAACCATGTCATGATGATATATAAGTACATATGCAGTCTGATCATGAAACATTCACATGTCAACGTGGTGGACACAAATCTGTGGGGTACGTAACAGCTAAGCCTCTCATGTAGCAACAAAATCTTTCCTCTAAAGGAAACACAAAAACAAAAAGAAAAAGTGGCCAAAATGATTTGTCACCAAAATGATTTGTTAGAACACAAGAGAAAGATCTACCATATCTTCCCTTAGATTCCTAATGTCCTGAGAGACATTTCCACCACACGCAAGCTCAGAAGAAAAAGAAAAGAAAAGAAAAGAAAAGAAAAGGCTGGGAAGTTCTGGAAAAGGTGAAACAAGTGCTAATTAAGAATAAGTTTTCAGGGAATTGATGAGCAATAATATTATTGTTTTGCTTTGATGGAGTACTTGAGCGAAGACCTGATCAGTTCTCTCATTGAGAGAGCATGGATCTGCATGGTAAGCTCAATTTCGAAATCGAAACGAGTGTCGAGTTCTGTCGGTTTTGTTCGGAGCACGGTCGCTTCTGTGACATCGCTGATCAGACCCCATTTGAGGACAGAAAGACATTGATTGTCATTAGAGATTCAGTTAAACAAGTTGAGAACACTCTCCTGTCTTTACAGGTATAATTAATTTCTTCTTCTTCTTCTTTTTTTTCATTAAATTTAAATCATCAAATTTGACAATGTAAACAAATGGGCAAATTCTGATACATAGCAGTTTCTATTGTGTATATACATATAAATAATTTATGCAGAAATTGCAATCTTGGCGACAAGAGAGAGACATGAAGCGTTGACACGGTTGGAGGAAAGCAGAGTGGGACTAATGGAATTGGTGAGGAGTTATAGAGGAAGACCCCCAGATGTAGTGAGAGAACTAATTACATGTTTTGGAGATGAAAATTGTGTCGTGTCGAGGCGAATTGACGGATCCGATTTGCCGAGGAAATGGCCGGCTCTGATTTGTGGCATTATCAGAAAGGTATTCTTCATCAAGTGGAAGTTGAAAAATGCTGTTTGGTTTGCAGTGAAATTTATCATCTTTACTACAAGCATATCGTCCATGGTTTACTTGAATGGATCGAGAAGAAAAGTTCCTTCGCTTTTGGATTCAGCGGAAGCAGAAATGAGAGAGAGTCTACTCACCATCTCAAGGAGTCCTCTGAATGTCTTCCATGGCAGGGGATGAATTTTTTATTATTATTATTATTTTTATTTATTTATTTTTTAAGTCTTTTCTTTGGTGTTTGTTACTTTTTTTTTTTTTTAAGAGATGTTTCTGCTTGAAACTATATTTTCCTATACTATTATTTTTGTTTTATCTATGTAGAGTGAGGTAGCAAAATTATGTAGCATAATATTAGAGAAGTTATTTGATTTGTACCCTTTGTTTGTCATAAGAATCTTATAGATGGAATCATATTGTTTGTTGTAATGAAGTTGGCACCTTAAAGATTTACAGCTAGTTTCTGCAAAGACTATTTATTGATTGCCCACTTGTTTGCCGGAATCTTTGTCAGGTTTTTACCAAATTATTATTATTATTATTATTATTTTTTCGGGAGGGTGGTGACGCCTTATGCATGACAACGTTTTTTTTTTGGCTGAATCACAATAATTTTTTTTTTTATTAACGGCGGTAACATATATCAACGATATGTGGTTACTATAAATATAGTTTAACAATAATTTCATATCTAATACATTATCGGGGTAAAGTTTAAATAGCCTATTCAAGTCAAGGGAGCACATCTAAATGAACCATATTTCGTAGAGAAAAAAAACACCATATAAACGACAAAGTTTCTTATTATGATATCAACAACAAAGTTTAAGTGGATTTCCAAGTCAGAGAAATCGATTCTAATTTATTTTAAGACTCTGGTCTCTCAAAAAGCATGCAAATTTCATGCCATCCTCCTATTTATAATCTCTGCCGACAGGAGATTCTATTATGATTTTGATTTCTTAATTTTTCATTCTCGATTTTACACGTGTCTTTTTTCTATTTTCATCTACTTTTGAGTTATGTCTACTAAAATGGCGAGGACTTGGTTCTCCTCAATTTCTTTTACCGCTTCCATTCTCTTTATTCGTACGCCGTCGTTTTATTCATTCTCTATTAAAGATTTAAATCTCCCAACGCAACATCGTTTCTTGGTAATCTAAAATTCACCCCCACGAAGACTAACATAAACAACCTAACCTTCAAAAACGAAACTGTATTATAGAAACGACAATAACACACAAACAAATCAAACAATAATGCGGTAAAGTTTCTTACTAATGATGGTAACAAAGGAACAATGTCGTACTATGACACGACGACAGCACGTTGTGTTTTGAAACGACAAGAAGTTAATGGCATGTAATAATAAATAACAGAGATTCTAAATTAAACAGTAATTAAAAATAAAAATTTAAAAAACATGTTAACATAACAACGCCAAACATAAAACAAACAAATTTTTTTTTACATGAGAGTTAGAAAAGACGTTGTCTTGTGAAACGACAACAAGTAAACGAAATGAAACTTAAAACGACAAAGTTTCACAACATGAACAGAAACCTTCAAACCACATAACTTTGGAGAAACAACAATAACAAGTAAACGACATTAAACATAAAGCCATAAAGTTTCTTATCAAAATATTGATTAACCCGTCTTGATTGACCTGCAAAAACCAAAAATATAGAAAAATGATTGGTCTGTTAAAAAACGCATGAAAAAGCCATGTTAACATAACAATGTCAAACATGAAAACAACAAAAGTTTTTTTTTTATTTTTATTTTTTATTATTATTATTATTTTATGGGTAATAGGGTAAATCTATGATAAAGTCTCATTTATATACCGTACCGGTAAAACTCATTTTTAAGCCATCCCAATATAATTAAACGGTTGAGATGTTACTTGTGCATAATAACTATAATATACCTTAACCTATAATATTATATACTAAAAATTAAAAAATTGAAATAAAAAAACAAAAACAAAAAGTTGATCTTACTCCTGCCCCCCCCCCCCCCCCCCTCTTGACGTTGAGGAGGCCACCCTTCCCCGACGCAGGCGCTCCCCCCCTCCCCCAACAAAATAAAAAAAAAAGAAAAGAAAAACGCTGACCAGATTTGGCTTCGGGAGGGTGGGGGGGGGGGGACTGGCTCGCGGCGGGGGAGTTGTTAGCCGGGGAGCATCGCCGACGGTAGGGGAGGGAATGAGTGTTTTCTTTTTAATTTATTTTTTTATATATTATTTTTTAATTTTTTAATTTATACTAGTATAATATAAGGTGTATTATAACTATCATACACAAGCAACATATCAACCATTTGATTACATCTTAACGGTTTTAAAAATGGACTCTATCAATATGATATATCAAAGAAGTTCTATCAGTCTTACCTTTTTTTATTTATTTATTTTTTATGTGTGTTAGAAAAGACATTGTATTGTGAACGGTGGTTGATATCCATGGAGATATGTGGGGGTTGCAGCCCCTACTAAAATTTTTTACTCTTATATTTTTGCCCCAAATATTTTAGAAATTTTCTATATTACCTTCATTAAAAATTAAAAAAAAAATTCTCACAGTCCCTTTTTTGCTCCATAAAAATTAATTCTATAACAAAATTTTATAGTTTTTTTATTTTGTTTATATTAAAATTAAAAATTCTTAAATAATCCTTGTTAAATAGAAGAATAGATAATATAGCATATTCAGCTTCATTATTTTAATAATATAACATGTGATAAAATTTAAGACTACGATTAATAAATCAATTCGAATTTAAATTTTTTTAGCTCAGTTTTATTTTTTCTGAAAAATTAACAAAAATTATAACTAGTTTTTAAAAAGTTAATCAATTTCAATTTAAAAATTTCAACTCCAACTCCAACTGTAACACCTAACGAAGTCTAAGATACTAAAATAACATATCTTTCTTTAAACTTAAATAGGAAATCTCCAAAATACCCTCTACAAACAAAACCCACCCAAAATCAAGATCCCAAAAGTCCCCCGTATATTTCTCTTCCCTATCACCCCTACTAGACACCGACCTGGCCGGAATACCCAGACTTGTCCAAATCACGGCCGAGCAAGCTCAAATTCCAGAGGAGGACACAACAAAAGCTCGTGATCCTGACTCCGGCGATCGCGACCCGGCGGAGGTCGCACCGAAAGTTTGCGATCCCGACTCCGGCGGTCGCAATCCGGAGGAGGTTGCGACGAAAGCTCGGGATCTTGACGCTGGCGATCGCGATCCGAAGGAAGTCGCAACGAAATCACCGTCGTCCGTCTGTTCGTTGCCATCGTAATTGCAAGGAAAATCGACGGAATCGCGAGGAAAACCGTCGTCGCAATCATGACGAAAATTGCCATAAAATCGCGACTGTTCGATCTCGTTTCCGTCGGCATTGGATCTGCAGCCTACCAGCAGTGGTGTCTCCGATGGCCGCCGAGTTATTTGTCTTCTCCGGCAAAGCTTTACGTGTTATGGGTTTGGGAGATAGACTTCTAATTTAAAAAAAACAAATGGGCTTATTATTAATTACCAATAAATCTATAATTCCAAAAAAAAAAGCAAAAAATGTTAAATAAAATTATTTCCAAATATAGATTTACTATTTACAAAGGAAAAAAAAAAGTGAATAAATGCATTTCCATAAAAATATATCTACTATATAATGTGTGTTTATTAGGAAATCTGATATTTATCATTTTAGTAAGTAAAATCATATATTTACTAGTAAATCTAGTGCTTATGTTGTTTTTAAAAATTGTCAACATATCAAGTAAATCAGAATATTTACTCAAAAATATTAATAGTTTACTAGTAATTAAAGTTGTCTTAAAAAATATTTAAAAAAAACAAGTTGGTTTAAAAATTATCAATTTATTAAGTATTTATTAGTAAATTCAAATATTTATTAGTAATTTTACTATTTACATTTTTTTAGTTTAATATGTATTGTTTTTAATTTTAACTTGCAAATCTAAATATTAACTAAGAAATAGTGGTATTTACATGTAAATCTTTTATCTATCTTGTATTTTATGCTTTTACTTTAAATAATAAATCTAAATATTTATATGTAAATATTAGAAATTATATGTAAATACGTTAATTTCTATTAAATAAGTAAATTATTTTTAAATCCATATTTCATTAAAATTTAATATTGCAATAAATCCCCATATTTACATTATGGTATTACTACTAAATCCACATATTTACTAAGTAAAAAAGATAATTATATGTAAATCATTTACTTTTAAAAAAAAAAATTATGAGGCTGAACTATAGTTTTGTAAATATAAATAATTTATTGTAAATAAAGATAATGCTCGGTAAATACATATATTTACCAAATTATAGTTGTTAGCGTTTGTATAAATTATTTATCAACAAAAAATATATGATGTTGGTAATATATATTTACAGTAAATTTTATTCTATCTTAATAAATAAGGGATTAACATATAAATATCTTAGCTTATTAAAAGGTAAATATTATATTTACAATTAAATCATCATATGTACACAAAGGTAAATAATTTACAGCTAAATTATCATATTTACACATGTAAATACAAGTAAATTTACTTTTTTTTTTCTCTAATACGTTACTTATTGTAATTTAAAAAAATGTCCCGAAACTTTAAAAAATACATTTACTAGAAATCCAATTATTTTAGAACTTTTTGAAGAACAATTATTTACTAGTAAATCTATCGTTAAAAAAAATCAATTATTTGTTAGTAAATCCAATAATTTGCTTTTTTTTTTTTTTATGATAAAAAGTATTTATTTTAGAATTCTTTTTGGACCGGTAATTATTTAGGGGGTGTTTGGTGTTTGAGTTTGAGTTAAGATTTATAAGTTTAAATAGTGATTTTGGTTGACTTTTTCAGAAAAGACAAAAAACTTTTGGGAAAAAAGACAAAAATTAAGTTGATGGTGGTGAGTTTAAACTCACTACCCAAACGGGCCCTTAGTAATTTAGGAAATCCAAAAAATCTAACTTCTTCTTCTTCTTCTTCTTCTTTTTTCTTTTTTTTTTAATTTACAAATCCAACACAAATAGTGATTTATTACAAAATAACCCCAACTCAAATTCAGCCAAAAAAACCCACTATGTACCTAACCCACCCCAACCTCGCCGGACCACCATCGCCGCCCAGCCGAGGAACACCCGTGGACGGAGCAGTCCCTGCCAAAAGAAAAAAAAAAAGGACAACAGAGACCAACAGAGGGATAACCACCATCTTTGCAGCTCGCGCCGGAGCTCGAACCTCCCAATCGATAGAGAGAGAAAACAGAGACTGAGATCAGCTCATGCTCTCAAACCTAGCTGTGCGATCTAATCGCCGTCGAGATCTGGTGGCAGTTGCAATCCCCTCGCCTTTGAGATCCGGTAGCGAAACAGCCGCGGGGATGGTCGGAGATCCTTAGTCGCTGCCGACAACGACGAAGGGCCTGGGTTCGCTCGCGATCAACGTGAAATCGCGATCTCGCGATTTTTTGCCAGAGATTGCAATCTCCGTGGCCATTGCAACTCGCAATCGATCTCGAATCTCCCCCGCCGCCATGACTCGCAACCTCTCTGTCGCCGTCGTCGAGATTGCGACGGTCTCTGGGGCGCCCAATTTCTTCCGCTGTCGTCGCCTGACTCCATTCGCCGGAGTGGTACCTCGCCGGTCGGAATATATAGAGAAAGACAGGGAGGAGAGATAAAAAGAGATGAGAGAGAAATGGGTAAAAATAAAAAAGAATAATTAATTTCAAAAGAATAATAGAGAGAATGCAATTATTTATTATGATTTGAAGAATATAATTGTACACTAATATTTTTTAAATATGGTATTTAGTAGGGGTGACAATTCGTGTCACGTGTTGGGTTCTTGTCGTGTTAGAGTCGTGTCAAATTTTTTTTCTCAAACCTGAACACGACCCGCGACACGAACACGAAATAAAACCGTGACACGAACCCGTCACGGGTTGACACGACACGAACTAAAATTGACCCGTGACACAAAATTGATCTATGATATGAAATTGACCAGTGACACGAAATTAACCCGCGACACGAAATTGACATGAAATTTAACCCGAAATCGACCCGCCTCCTATTTTTCCCAACCCGAACCCGTAAAATTCGTGTCGTTTTCGAGTCGTGCCGTCGTGTCGCGACCCGTATTGTCACCCCTAGTATTTAAGGGGTGTTTGGTATGGGGTAATCTTTTATAAAGGAATAGGAATCTTAAGATTATCATGTTTGTTATGAGGTTATCTTATTTTAAGATACCTGAGAATCTGAAACCCATGGGTTTCAGATACCCTTATAAAGGGGTAATCTGAAACCCACCTCCCCCATTGGGTTTCAGATTACCCCTTATCTAAATACCATGGTAATCTTAAAATTTAAATAATTTAGACACAACTATCCTTTTAACTTTAAAATTTAACTTTAAAAACCAAACTCTATAATCTAATATTCCTAGGAATTTGATTACTTTAAAAAGATTGTCAGATATCTGATTACATTTGATTACCTTCAACCAAACACCCCCTTAGTATGATTTCCACCGTTAAATTTTATTTTATTTTATAAAAAATTTTAGTGTACGCAACACTGGAATGTGAGATTTGGATGGAAACGACCTTGACACATAAACGACATTAAACACAAAAACGACAGAGTTTTGTAATAAATGTAAGGGACATCATATGAAAAAACGACAACAATTTTGGAGACAAAAGTCAAAACCAAACCAATCCCCCAGTGGAACAAAGTCCAAGGGCGCTGAGGTGTGTGTAAGGTGTCTTCCTCAGACCACTCCTTTCGTTTGGCGCCCTCCCCTTCCACGCCACGAATCCTACGCTACGCTTACACCATTCCTCTCTCTCTCTCTCTCTCCTCCTCTCTCTCTCTCTAGAAAATTGACATCCAAGAGTCCCATCCCATTCCCCAATTGGACCAATTCTATTTCCAATTCTCTCTTCCTTAAATCCGCCAAACAACATTTCCTTTTACGATAGAAACAGAGAACGACAGAGCAGAGCAAAGGCCTCTCCTTTAATGGCGGGCTCTCGGCAGGGCATACCTTCGTGGATAAGCGCGGCGGCGGCCACCAGAGTCGACTTCGACGGAAGCGTGTCGGACGCCATGTCCGACCAACAACAACAACAACACCACCAGCAAAGGCATCCTCAGCGCTCCGAAGGCATGGCTGATTCCTACTTGGGGTTCGCCGAGAGGTCTCTCTCCGCCGCCGGTGCCGCCTTTCTCTCCGCCTTTCTCGTTAACCCTCTCGACATCGCCAAGGTTATTTCTTGTAAGCTGCTTTTTCTCGGTTTTTGAATTTTTTTTTTTTTTATTTTTTATTGTTTCTTTTCTTGCCTTTCTTTAAAAGTTGCTAATTTGTAGGATAAATATTCGTTAAATCAAATGTCTGAAATGGGAGTCTTTTCGATTACTGTATTGATTAGACATAGTTAATTTATTTCTTCACTTCAAAGTTCGTATTTGTCAAAATTCCTGTTTAGACCTTTCTCGTTGCATATTCTGAAGAAAATTGCCATAATTTTATAGAAGAAACATTCTGTAACTTTTGGTTTTGATTTGGTTTGGAGAAATATAAGTTATTAATGGGTTATCTACGGTTTAATACCTTGCATTTTAAGGTTATTATTTTGAGTGTTCTCCACATTGTACCATTGGATTTTTAATTTCATGTCAATTCATACTTTCTTTTGATTATTTTGATCATCTAAAGGAAATGTTAGTTGTGAGGTGTAAAGCTGGCAAGTTGATGATGATTTTTAAACGGTTAAATCGTTATTCAAGTGGTTAAAAATTGTTAGACGTTGAATTTGTCTCACCCTATCAAGTTACTGGGTTGTTATGGTGTTTATATGTGAGCTTGGCACCCCTCTACTTGAGCTAGTTTTTGGGAATGAGTTCTATCCAAGTTCGATTAACAAAAACTAATTCTTAACCAAGAAAGTTATAGATTCATTAATGCAATCGAATTGAAAGGTACAATGTTGATGACATCCAAAATTCTAAGCTTAAAATGCCGGGTATAAAGTATTAATAACGCTTTGTTAATTTCTACAATGATCAAACTGTTGTATCGTATTATGATGTTGATTATTAATTGGTTTTATGGTGCCTCATCTGCAGACACGGTTGCAAGCACAAGCTGCTGGGATTCCTTATCAGGAGATTTGTGGTACTGCATGTTTTGAAACTGGCACGGTATGTATAGGACTGTCTTCGGATGCATTACTTACATCTAAATGTGCTGATAAAGTTCCATTAATCTTGGGTCTTGGATTGCTTTTAGGTTCTTCCAGATTTGAAATCTTCTGCCTCTTGTACGCGTTCGGCTCTTGGATCTGAACCTCTGTGCCGCTCAGAGTGTGGTAGTCACTATAAAGGAACATTGGATGTCTTGTATAAAATTATACGTCAGGTTGGTGGGAAAATTCCATCTTTCATTTTTGTGACATGTTCGGTTTGAAAATGCAATTTTGTGTTTATCTTCGAATTATAGGCTAGTCGTTGTGTTTAGGTTGTCTCCATAAGGTTTGTTCAGCAAATTACGTCTTGGTAGAGGTTTTAAAAGGATTGATTTTTGCAGGAAGGTTTTTTGAAACTGTGGAGGGGCACAAATGCGAGCTTAGCACTGGCTGTACCAACTGTGAGTCTCTTTCTTAGCAAATATTCCCTCTTATAATCTCCTTTTATGGTTCAACAAACTCTTAACTCTTTGAATAGGGTCGTTGCAAGATTTTACGAATATTTTCCAGATGCTATGTTGCTTACTCATTTTTTTGTTTGTCCATCAGGTGGGGATCTACTTGCCTTGCTATGACATTTTTCGCAATTTTATGGAAGATTTCACTGCTCAAATGCTCCATACTTGACTCCATATGTCCCCTTAGTAGCAGGATCTGCTGCACGGTCATTAGCTTGCGTTACCTGCTATCCCATTGAATTGGCAAGAACCCGCATGCAGGTGTTACTGTTGTTTCACATTACTATCTCACGTGACTTGTTAATTTTTGACTTCGGTTGGTATTTAAGCTTTGAAATGAACCATAAGAGTTGGATTATACGCGCATTATACTAGGATTATAAGGGATCTTTCCAACTTATAACAGGAATATGATATCAGAGTTCATAAACTAAATTCTTTTGCTTTCTTAATTATACAATAAGTTTAGAATCCGATACCTTTGCTACTAAATTGTTATGGAGAACGATTACTTGGTCCAAGACAAAGTATTCACTCCTGTTTCTTCCTCATTCTATCATAGGCATTTAGAGACCAAACTGGAGTGAAGCCTCCAGGAGTTTGGAAGACACTGCATGAGACCATTACCCCCCCGTTGCAGAGTGCAAACCCTTTGCAAATTGTAAGTTCACTCCAAAGTTACAAACTTGATACTTAGAACAAGTTGTAACGACAGACTTTAATAGATGGGTCATATCTGTACTTTTTTGTCAATGGCTATAATTTTCTTTGTTAGCTGATATATTTGTGATACCTTTCTCTTTAAAAGTACAAAGATATCGTTTCTGGTGGACCGGCCTTGGAGCACAACTTGCTCGCGATGTTCCTTTCTCTGCAATCTGCTGGTCAACTCTTGAGCCGGTGGGGTATTGTCCACAAGTTTAAGCCTTATCTCTACAATTATTTTTATCTTTTGGACTCAACTTTTTATTTCCCATGTTTTTATAGATAAGGAGAAGAATTCTTGAGCTGGTGGGTGATGAAGCCAGTGCAGCCACTGTCCTTGGGGCAAATTTCTCTGCTGGATTTGTCGCGGGAAGTCTTGCAGCTGCTGCTACATGTCCTCTAGATGTTGCACGAACACGACGGCAAATAGAGGTTAATATCTTCGACAATGCTCTTAGCCTAAGTCAATATTTACTTGCGTCCTTGGTTCTTGAGGCGTTGTGTTTATATTTCAGAAGGATCCAGTAAGAGTGTTAAAGATGACAACAAGAAAGACTCTGATAGAAATATGGCGGTGAGTACATGAAAATCTGCAGACATCTAATTCTAATATTTTGGTTTGCTTGCATGTCCTTACGAAATCCAATTATGAGATATATCAGAAAGCCATAAACATGTTTTTTTGAAACAGGGATGGAGGAATCAAGGGACTCTTTACGGGAATCAGTCCCCGTGTTGGACGTGCTGGCCCGTCTGTTGGAATAGTTGTCTCCTCTATGAAGTTGTAAAGTATGCTTACAGCATAGAAGCCTCACAAGTGATTCAGACCGAAATACTTGATTTGTTTTAGCTCAAATTAAAAAGGAAAAGAAAGAAAAAAAAAAAAAAGGATTGGTTTCTGTCCTTAAGGTTGAGGACTTGGGTGGACTAATTACTTGTATACGAAGGCACATTGGTGATTTCCCCTTTTCTGGAAATAAAATGCCATGGCAATAAGTGCCGGAACTATGAGGTTTATAGCTTGTTGCAAACTTGTAAATCACATTCAATTTGTCATTTCAGTTTTAATTTATTTTCTTGTTTTGTTTCATGTAAGCTCGCAAGTTTCTTTTTGTATTGTTTTCTGGCTAGCGATGTGAATTAGAGTTTTTTTTTAAGCAAGAAAAAATAATAGTTAAAAGATAGAGAAAACTACAAACTAATGGTCGTGTGGAAATGAAAATGAAGACGGGACTTGAAAAGAGTTTTAAACTTATTTTCTGAAACAAAATAATTTTTAATCTTCTCAAATAAAAATTTGAATTTGAATTTATTGTTTGAATTGTGGTTTTGAATTTATGGTTTCATTCGGCTGGATAAATTTTAGATATAAGATAACATCCGTGTCAGCTTTCTAGTCAATTCTTATAGAAAAAAGAAATAAAAGAAGGGAGTTTTAACACTTTTTTTTTTTTCCTAATTGTTTTACTCTTTAATTTCTATTTCTTAGCAAAAGCATTTCTATGATTATCCAAGAGTCGGATCTAATGACCTGGAATTCGAACTTTATTGTGATGCTTTTAAAACAAATCTAAAACAATAATTTTAGATAGCAAGTGAATAGTGGTGGTAATAAACAAACTGAAGAAGGAATAAAAATAAAAATAATAAAGAGAGAACAAATAGAAGCAAAATAATGCAAATGAATATCAACTCATGAAGAACCTTTATGCACAACGATGAATAGCAACACAGAAAACGAAAGTAACATCTCTCACAGTCACAAGAATGAAAAAAGAATCCTCCTCCTCCTCACTTCCACCATTTCCCAAGACAAAATGAAAAAAAAAATCTGAAAAACCCATCTAAGACCCTGATAAGAAGAGGAAAAAGAGAGAGAGAGAGAGAGAGAGATCAGAAGAAGTTGTAAGAAGAAGCGTCCAAGGGGTGAATGAGGTAAGTGAGAACCAACGCCGCAAGCATCAGGACATACGCAATTCCTTGGTCAATGGACGTCCCTGATAAATTCCCCATCAAAATTCGAATCAAAATAATAAAAAAAAAATCGCAACAATGCATCAGAGAAGATGGACAGAAATTCAGTACCAGAAGAAATGTAAAAGAAGAGAGAGAGAGAGAGAGAGTTACCATCGCTGGTCGGAAGCGGAGTCGGAGCCGGAGCCGAGGACTGAGCGTGGACGAGAGCAGGGGAAGCAATGGCGAAGGCGAGGGCAGCGAAAGCGAAAGCTCGGAGCAAAGCCCTAGAGAAACCAGCCGCCATTGTTGCTCTCTGTAAAACCTAGAAGACCAACGAAGAAGAGAGCGAGAATGTACGTGTAGGAAATGGTAGAGAGAGAGAGAGAGAGCGAGAGAGGGAGAGAGAGAAGCGGATGTGAGGGAGTGGAGGAATATTATTCCGTCAGTGTTTTATACACAAGGAAGGGCTTGGAGGTCATAGAAAAACAGCAGAGGGGCAATTTGGGAAATTCGGCGTGATCTCTGTGTGGGCTGTGGGCCCAATTTGATTGCCATAGCCATGTGGTGGTTTTGCTCTTTTTTTTTTTTTTTTTTTTTTTAATCAAAAGAAAAGATTTGCCCTATTTTTGCATGTTCTACTTGGTGTGACAGCCTGTCAGATAAGTTGTCACTAAGCAACTTTTTTTTTTTTTGTGTTCGTTTTTTCCTTCTCAATTTGGAAAGGGGAAAAAAAAAAAAAAATGGGTGGAAAATTAGTATACAACTCAATTCAAATAATCCTCGGATTCTACAACTGGTGCGAGACCTTTATTAGCCCTGTTGCAACGGATTAAACGGCTCTTTGTTTTCGGTCCTTTAATTGAATTTTTGGTTCCAACATCATTCAAATTTGCCATTCATATCTGTTTAAGAATATATATATATATATATATATATAAATAGGTTTTGATCACTGAAATTGGAAAATGGGGAAATTTGGAACTGTGGCTATGTCGGTTTTTTTTTACGATTAATGTTAATATATATATATATATATATTTTTCTCTTTTTAAGACGTCAAACATTGATAATCATTGAAACGAAACTTAAAAACAAGGAAAAATAAATAAGATTGCGAGAGCACAGGAGCGCTATAATCCAAAATGGACAAGAGAGGAAGAAGCCAATTAAAGCTTGCATTATTGCACACAACTTCATGAAGTTGGCTTTGATTATTTTCGAGATTACAAGAATGGGCCCCCAACAATTACATTTTAAGGTGTTTTCCTCATTTGCCTTGCCTAGTAAACTTTTAATTTTTATAATTTACCCATCCAACTTGCTAAATTATTACTATATGACCCATTTTACTTTTTTGATTGTGTTAAATTAATGATAAAATAGGTACCGCCTAACCAAACACCCAACATCCTAATTCAAATCCTAACACAAATCTCTCAATTCACCAAATCAAATAAAATTCAGCACAAATTAACAAAATGGACCACATTGCGATAATTAAACAAATTGATGAAATAAATTGTCACAATTAGAAGATTAGAAAACAAGTTACGAAGTCCAAAATGTTTGGGACAGTAAAAAAGTGCCAAAAACCCTTGATTTTTTAACAAGATATGGAAAAAAAAGCATCATCGTCTAGACGCAACACAAGAAAGGCATCTACAATGCCGGAAGATCTTTTTAATTTTAGAAACAAAAATAAATTATGGTTCATATTTGTTTAGTTTGATAGGAGGATGGCCAGCAAATAGCTAGCACGCACTCGTCTCTTAGCCGATGTCTCCTTACTTATCAGTCATATTCAACATCTTTTATTAACGCCCATGGACCTCCACGTAATGTCTAGTCGAATTTGGTGGGGGGCGAAATTTAAATTTCAAATTCAAACAAGTTGAAATACAATTGACCGTTCAATGGCTTTCAAATTGTTCAATATATATATATATATTCAATAGAAGAAAACAGAGGAACTTTAATTCAACAACAATTGTTTAAATTTTGCACAAAAAAAAAAAGAAGCTTTAATCAATATATACCCTTGATTGGAAAAACAACAAAACAAAGGCAAGACCGTTAAAAAAACATGCCACACCATGCACCACATGCTATTGGATATTTATGCCACCACATGGGGGCGGCAACACAAATTCCTTCAAAAAGTATGGTAAAATAGAGATAAAAATTAGATAAAAAATACTACCTAGCGATGAGGAATGCAGGCCAAGCATCTGATTTCCCAGCTGCAAACAATGAGCGGCCTGGATTTCCTTAATTCTCCACCACGCGAGACCTCAAACGGGGACGGAAAATCTGATACAGTGAGATTCTGTATTCCCTTAAGTGACTGAACATGGGAATTAAGAAATTGGTAGTTCAACAAAAGAATCACACCACAAACCAGCAGAGATTCCACAAAGGAAAAACCCAAATTCAGAATGTAATCAACAACGATAAACAAATCCTTCCTGTAAATATCTACTTTCTCCACCTCTGTCTTAAACCTGCAACCAGAGATTTTCAATCCCTTAGTCATCAATATGCATCTATATGTATAAAATTGTTATGCACATTTCTCGGGAACTCTTAATATGTAACTTACATTAGTTCATACAGCTAATTTTGGGTCAACTGTTCCGCTAGCATTGCCTTCTCCAGTTAGAACATGGTCAGGATCCTGAAGGGCGAAATAACAACAATTACTGGTTATGTGATCTTATGTAAAAACAAACAAGAGCATGGGAAAGCAAGCACGGAAATTACCTCCATTCCCCATTTGATGTAATCCGGCGACTCACACGCCTTATATTCATCAACCAAACTCTCAATTATATCTCTTGATTCGTCAAATTCTGAAAGGTCATTGTCCTGTCCAAGAATTATAAACATTTGAGTAAGTTCCTAAATTACAAGCACTGTATAAAGCAAACAAATCTTACTAGTTAGAAATGTAACAAGCATGAAAACACTATATTCTGTAATAATTCTGGCCAATAACAGTAAATGTTAAGAGTAAAGAGATATATCACAGCGGATTTAGAAAGAAACTGAAACAATTATTCTGTGGCTGGCAACTTACAGCAAACATTGGGAACTTCCGGTAGTTGTCGAGAAAAGCTTGTTTCTTTCTCAACTTCTCATACTGGCTCAAACACTTGCTGAAAAGATGTCGGATGCTAGTATGACTTGCCAGCATAAGCCCACTGACCTAAAAAGACACAACAAGAAAAACTTCTTGAGTCTTCTTTTTTTCCCCTATGATCTTTGAAGTCTATGAACAATAACCTTGCATGACAAAAAAACATATAAGAATACGAAGTAATGCCCGACCCTATGGAAGTTTGAACATAGGGTGACTTTCTTGACAAAGCAACCTACAAAAATCAGAAAAAAGATCACATGAACCAATTTGATCAAAGAAAAAAGGATGGATTGAATAGACAGTAATTTGGTTTTATAGAGAAGAAAAACCTGGATACTTGCAGGGCCCCACTCAATAAAGTTAACAAGCTTTCTTTCCCGAATCCTCTGCAAACTTTCATGAACCTGTTTACAGGGGAAAGATTCTCAAATGTTAAGCTCGGAAATACTTCACATGTTTGCAAACTTTCATGAACCTGTTTACAGGGGAAAGATTCTCAAATGTTAAGCTCAGAAATACTTCACATGTTTGCATTAAAGGCTTCTTTCCCAGATTCTGTACATATGTTTAAACTCATATTATTGTTGCCAAACCTGAGTAGGATCCACTTCTCCTTGAATGATGTTCAATATTGATATGTACTTTGCTTGACTAGCTTCTTTTGTTCGAGCGTAAGAGGAAACCATAATATTTTTTGTCTGCAAAAAAATATTGATGTCAGCCGATTACCTCACTCTATCTTTAGAACCTAATAGAAAGTTTCTTGCCTGCAAAAGTCTTCTCATAACATCCAGTACAGTGGTTTTACGAATTACATTGGCCTGAAAGAAGAAACATTTGCATTAAACAGCTACCTTTCCCATAAAAAGCTACAAACAGAAATTAACAAAATTGTAAGGTACGTTCAGTTAACAACATCCCTTTTTCAACCCTGTCCCTCTATAAACATAGAGACATGCAAATGCTAAACATATTCCTTTGAGATAGAATTGAACGGAGCTTACCTGGCGCTCCACTGTGAGTGGTGTATATCCCGTCATTAGAAAATGGCATCTTGGTGTTGGAATTAAAGATGCAAGAAGACCAACCAAGTCATTGTTCATGTATCCTGGATACCTCAGAGTAGTGGTACTGGCAGACATCACAGTAGAAACCAAAGAATTTGTTTGAGCGAAGGTGGGATTTGAAAGATGAAGGCGCTCAACAGCAATCCTATTTAATGCAGTGTTGTCAAGAACAACAACACAATCAGCATTAAGTGTTAGTCGCTTAAGTGTCAAAAGTGAGTTGTATGGCTGGACCACCACATCACTTGTTTCCATCTGATTAGGGAACACACTGTATGTCTGAACCAGTTTTTTGCTGTATCGATCATTCAGAGTCTCCAACAGATACGAACCCATACCTGCATTATAGTAATTGGGAATCCTCAACTAGTGCAGACAAGAAGTATCAAATATTATGGTATGTGGATTTCTATGAAGAGTGTTATGAAGATTTCTGGATGGAAATATAAAATTAAACAACTTTAAACTTTCAAGTTCACTTTCATTTGTGCAGTGACAACTTGGCAGGGATCAGTGTTGCTCATTACACAAGATATAAAATTGAATCAAGTTTGATAATCGCAAACCAGTAAAGTTGCCAGTGTCATAGTTCAGTCAATTGGCTAAACGTTTTTGTCTATAATTATTATGCAGAAATGCTTCAAAATAGTCAAACCACATAAAATGGTGATTATTATTATTGTTAATATAGACTAGTGAGATGAACAAAACCTGAGCCTGTCCCTCCAGCGATTGAATGGCACAAAACAAAACCCTCAAGACTATCACTCCCATCTGCTTCTCTATCAATCATGTCCATTATATCCTCTTCAACACCTTTTCCCTGTTAAAAAAAAAATGCAGATGAGCAACACGCTAAACATGCATCACACACACAGAATAAAAAAATATCATAATACGCCATAAGCACTCCCATTTGTTTAACCACTCCGTCAAACACATAAAGTTATTATTAGTTGAGACTTGAGAGCATTTTCCCAGTTATTATAGTAAATTACTATAAGAGAAATTTAAGAATTTCCCAAGTCTAATCTATAAAAGAGAATCTCAACTGATTCTCTTGTCACAAGATTTTCTGTCCCAATGTACCCATTTAAGCATTAAACTAAAAGACCAAAAAAGTTTCTATTTAAAACGTTAGAAATATTCTATGGTGACCATGGAGAATGTTCAAAACACCGAAAAAGTCCAACAAACAAACCTGATGGTATCCACTAGCCCAATTGTTCCCGGCACCACCTCCATGATCTGAAACAAAGATGTTCTCGTGATTATAGAGATTCCGGTATTCGCTGTTTTGAATCCCATTTATCACTCGGGGCTCCAAGTCAATCAGTAAAGCTCGAGGAATGTAGTGCTGATCATCGGCTTGGTAGAAAAACACGTCTTTCCGGTCACCTCCCTGCAAAAAATTCACCCTCAAAGCATGCCAAAACAACGAAACAAAGTCAAACTTGAATAGCCCTACTCAAATTTTCCTTCTCGAGTGAGCAATTTTCTCAACAACCAAACACATCTATCCAACAAAAACTGGAATCTAAATGCCAAAACAACGAAATAAAGTCGAATTTGAATAGCCCGACTTGAATTTTCCTTCTCGAGTGAGCAATTTTCTCAGCAGCCAAACACACCTAACCAACAAAAACCTGCGAATTCTAGTTTAACCGATTACCGATTTCGACTTAGAAACACCAAAAATTCAGACTAAAATTTTCATTTCCATTTTTTTTTTTTTCCCGGAGTGAGATTTTCTCAAGGAAGTCGACGAACCTGAGTGGCGAAATCCTCAAGGATGCCATCTTTGTTGATGCCGTGCTCGAGGCAGAGCTGTTTCCAGAATTCCATCCCAATCTGGTTCCCGCATTGTCCGACCTGCAGAGTGATGATCTCCCTCGGCATTTTCTCTCACTTTCTCGGGAAACCTAGGGTTTGTGTGTTCGGATCGTATACCAGAAAGAAATACAAATGTTTTTTTTTTTTTCTTTTTTTTTCTTCTTTTTTGGGAATTTGTTTTCTCAAAATTTTCTCTTTTTTCTTTTACACTGATCTAGCGCGGATAATATTAATTTTTGGTGCAATTTGAAAAGAAGCGAAGCGAGGGAAATAAAGATTAATAAGAAAGAGTGGGAAAAATGAAAATTCCCGGAATTATGGATGGGTTTTAGACAAGTAGTGAGACTGTTGTATAACTGTGACTCTGAAAAAATCTTTTTTTTTTTTTTTTTGTGTGCGTTTATGTTACTGTGCTGTTTTTTTTTTTTTGGTAAATTACTGCGTTGGTTATTTATGGTTACAGCAAAGTGCGCAGCTTTTTATTTTATTTTAGAATAATCGTTTCGTTAATTTATGGTTACAGTAAGATTTGGTTTTAAATCTTTTTTTTAATGACTAGAACGCCCCTAAATTATTTAAAAGGTTGTAATTTGTTACTTTTGATGTTCGAGTTGAGTTTGAAATTAAATGAATATTTTAAATTAAAATTAGTTGATTTTTTAAAAATCTGTTATAATTTTTGTTATTTTTTAAAAGACAAAAAAACTAATAGTAAAATACTGTTTAATTCAAAATGAAATAGAATACCAAACGTAGACAAAATAAAAAAGTCAATTGAATTAATCAAGGACCTGTTTTGGAGGGACTTCTAAAGACTTAGTTTTGGAGGTTGTGTTAAAAATATGTGTTTAGGAGAGGATTTTTGAAAAAATTATAGGATATAGAAAATAGTGAAAAATTTGAACCTGTTCAAGCAAAAAAATGTAAAATGGTTTTTGTCTTAATTGTCTCGTTGTCGCGAGCATTTTGACATAAGAATCATCTTATTATGATTTGAAATAAGAGAGTTATGGACTTCTAAAGTTTGTGTTTTTTGAAAGTGAAGAAGAGATAAAATGAGATATAGAATTAAGAGTTATGGATTAGATGGTAAAACTCTGTTTGGAAATGTTTCCCCAAACGGAGCCTAATTAAGTGGATGAGATCTACAAGTTGGATCATGTAAATTTTTTTCTTAGGCTCCGTTTGGTTCACCGGTTTGAGTTGAGATTTTTAAGTTTGAAATGAGATGAGTTAAGTTTAGTTTAAATGATGAGTGTTTGGTAAAAAGTTTGAGTTAAAAAGTTTGAGTTGAGTTTAGTGTTTGGTGGAAAAAAGTTTAAGTTGAGTTGAATTGTAAAACAAGGGCCTTGTTTGGATGTCCCTAAAATGAGCTGAATCAAATTTTTTAATTTTTTATAACATTCTGGGTTTGTTTGGGTTGGTAGTTCAAACTACCAACCCAAACTAAATTTTTTGTCTTTTTCTCAAAAAATTTTTTGTATTTTCTGAAAAAGTTTTTTGTCTTATTATAAAAATCAACAAAAATTACTATTACAAATAAACTATTTCAACTCAAACTAACCAACCAAACGAACCCTATCTTATATTTTAGGGGGAGTTTGGAATAGCAATCCAACTCTATTGGAGTCCACATAATTTGAATGTGTCTTTTACAGTAAAAGTGGTTGTCTTTTGCCCAAAAATATTTTGCGTTTGCTGAAAATTAATTATGAGACAACAAAAGTCTTTTTAAAATTCCTGCGAAATGAAATATTTGTACCCCATACGCACAAAAATCGTTTGTCTCAGTAGATGCAATTCAAATAAAGCATATAATTACATTCATTCACCAAATTAATTAGATATTTCTCGTTTGCGTTCACGTGGCTCTGTACCACGGATATGATTGGTAACGTTGCCACATAGCATCCGCCATCCTTTCTCTCAACTGATTCATCGTCCCATGTTGGTCCGTTCCTGTACTAGGCCCAGTGTCATCTATGCCCTCGTCCAACACGAAATCATCGTTTACGTCGTCGCTCCGGCCTACAGCCACGTCATTACCTACAAAATCGTCTAGAAATGGGTCCCCAACCTGCACCATTCTTATGAAATTATGTACAACAGCACACGCCACGGGGATCATCTTTTGTTTGTCCATCGGATAGCTGTTCATGGCTTTTAGTATTCTGAACCTTGCCTTCCAGACGCCGAAGGTTCGTTCAATGCAATTCCGGAGCGATGAGTGCGTGTAGTTAAATACCTCCTTGCGGTTGCCTAACCCACCACGACGCCTTCGATATTCCGGTAAATGTTACGTCTCCCGTCTAAACGGGCTCAAGAACCCCTCCTTATTGGCGTAACCGGCATCTGCTAAGTAAAATTTTCCTGCAATATCACGCAAAAACAAATTCTTTTTTAACTGACAATATTTTTTGTCAACTTTTTCCATGTAATTAATGCAATATCATTGATCATATGATTACCTGGTGGTGGTATTGGGAATCCATGGTATGCTATGGCCTCGTCCAACATTCTCGCATCATGGCATGAGCCCTCATATCCGGCCAACATGTACGTGAATTTCATGTCGAACGAACATGCCGCCAATATATTTTGTGAGTGGAATCCTTTCCGGTTAATCCAACCATCAGCATTCTCGTGCCTTGGGACACAGGGGACGTGTGTCCCATCAATAGCACCAATGCAACCCTGCATGCCACATAAAATATTTATTAATTGTAAATGAAATTTTGTCTACCACGGTTAGACCGTATTATTTTTTTCGGTGTAAACTACTACTTTCAATATATAACAATGGTAACGTACATCAAACCATGGCCGATATTTTCCTTCATGCTCAATTATCAACGATTGCACCGTCGTGTAGTCAGGTGGCCTTATGAATTCGTCTTTCAACGCACAAATAACCTTTAACACTCTAAAAAACCAACGTGAGGTTGTCTCTGGGGAATGCTGGAATAAATACGAAACGTGCCGATTTGAAGCGCCTTGTGAACATATGGCTAAAAAAATGAATAACTGCTCGTTCACGTTCATGTGATTCGTTGACCTCAACAATTTTCGACCACCTAATAGGTTACTTAGTAATCTGAAGGTTGATGATTTCATACTGATCATCGATTGAATTACGTCTTCATGACCATTAAGTATTTCTTCCACACGCATGCTTCCAGTTAGCATTGAGTCATGCATTGGTTGCAGATTGCGGCGTATAGTCCGCCTACTATTTATTATTGCCACCACTGCCATCGCGCACATATCGTCGTCCTCGCGTTGTGCGTCAGATGTTGATTGGGCGTCTTCGTCACGACGAGTTGCGGATCGAAACCAATTCATTTCTGTATTTTGTTGCCGTACCAAAATCCACGTTGT
This sequence comes from Ficus carica, assembly GCA_009761775.1. Lineage (NCBI taxonomy): Eukaryota > Viridiplantae > Streptophyta > Magnoliopsida > Rosales > Moraceae > Ficus > Ficus carica. The sequence goes on along the minus strand of CM019748.1, from coordinate 7,158,284 downwards.
CACCTGATCTTCATAAGAATCAAACACAATATTAAGTATAAAAAATTCCTCGATATGGTTTGAACTTCGTCAAATAACATAACGAAACGACATATACTACAATCAGTTTAAAAAAACAAATCCAAATTATTCCACATTAAACACTTAAATGTATAATTTAAAAAAACAACAATAGTGTAAGTGTCTTATTGAAATGGAGGAGGGAAAAATCAAGCATCAATAACATGAACATCATTGGGGCGGTGGAATCTGGGAGCCGACAACTGACGCAATAATTCCTCGCCGGTCGTCGTCGTCAAGCTCTGTGAAAGGACGCTGCAGCCGCGGATGCGCATCGAAGTAGTGCCACATTATCGTTCGCTGATATTGTGGAATATTCATCTCTTTCATTATATTGATGCAGTCCACAATACAATACATGTCGTTGTTGTTGGCGCCATCGGATGTCGATTGCGATCGAGCGTGGAAATGATTGGCGATTTCCTCCATGGCCGTATACGTCATATCATCCGTCGCCTCCCTTTGTTTCCGCTTCCCAGCACTCCCACGTGACCGTGACGGCCCGGCGTCGTCGTGCGAACCTCTCGTGTTTGCCTGTCTCCGCGCACCGATGCTTGGGTTATTATCATCCTCCATAAGCGGTTGTGTTCCGGAGTGGCCCATGGACAGATCAAACTCAAACGGTAGCGAACTTCCGCCTTCCATCGTCACCGATCCGAAAGCCGAGGCACCTGCTGCATGGTTTCTATCAAAAATGTTGAAATACAATTCTTTGTGCCGAAGTCCCTCGTAGCGGAGATGGGTACATTCCTTGTTATCCTGTAAAATCAAAGCAGATTGTGGTCAAAGGTTATCCAGTGGAATCCTATAGTAGAAATACGCGTTTATATATTGCATAGAAAAGGTTGCATTACTTTCAAGAAGGTTTGCCATGTTTCGTCGGAGCAAACAACCGTATCTGTCCGCGGATCATATCCAAGCCCTGTGTGGGTCTGCAGACTCTTCCAACCTCTGTAAATTTTTTTCATCCGCTCTTTCTTTTGCGATAAAGTGGATGCAAGGGCCGGAACACCGCCAAAACGTGTGTTGAACTCGTTGGCCCATAACTCTAGAATCGCGATTGGAGGTTGCTTGCCGCCCCTTTCGGCTAGGTACTCGTCAAGTTTTTCCAGGAATAGTCTTTCCTTGGCGTCCGTCCAAACGTACGACTCACCAGACGCTTTGCGAGGCATGTCCTTAATACATGTGAAATTGAAATATGAATTTAACGCAACAAAGCTGAATGAGTGGAATTTAGTTTTGGCTCAGAAAATATATATGACATATTGCACCTGAGGCATGTCATCGACCCGAAATCATGGCAACTACCATGGCATCGAACGCCGGTAACTACCTAAATGATATCGGGTTATTGACCCACCAGTCAGATGCAAAATACAATTTAGGCTTATGGGCCTCTATCATCATAGCCAAATGGGTGGATCAGTATGGCAGGCTGTGATTGGAGATTGGCCGTGTGTACCATATAGACAGCTTATAAATGACCTAAACAAGCTTTAGCAATCACCAAAACAACAAAAAACCAGCAATTTTAAAGTTTGGGTCCAATACCCCAAAAAAAGGCCAAAACTTGCAAAATGTGAGCCAAAATTAATTGTAAGTATGGAGTAGCTGTGTAAACCAAAGAGCCAGCTTATAAATGACCTAAACAAGCTTTAGCAATCACCAAAACAACAAAAAACCAGCATTTTTAAAGTTTGGGTTCAAATACCTCAAAAAAAGGCCAAAAACTTGCAAAATGTGAGCCAAAATTAAGTGTAAGTATGGAGTAGCTGTGTAAACCAAAGAGGCAGCTTATAAATGACCTAAACAAGCTTTAGCAATCACCAAAACAACAAAAAACCAGCATTTTAAAGTTTGGGTCCAAATACCTCAAAAAAAGGCCAAAAACTTGCAAAATGTGAGCCAAAATTAATTGTAAGTATGGAGTAGCTGTGTAAACCAAAGAGGCAGCTTATAAATGACCTAAACAAGCTTTAGCAATCACCAAAACAACAAAAAACCAGCATTTTTAAAGTTTGGGTCCAAATACCTCAAAAAAAGGCCAAAAACTTGCAAAATGTGAGCCAAAATTAATTGTAAGTATGGAGTAGCTGTGTAAACCAAAGAGGCAGCTTATAAATGACCTAAACAAGCTTTAGCAATCACCAAAACAACAAAAACCAGCATTTTTAAAGTTTGGGTCCAAATACCTCAAAAAAAGGCCAAAAACTTGCAAAATGTGAGCCAAAATTAATTGTGAGTATGGAGTAGCCATTTAAACCATTTAGGCAGCTTATAAATGACCTAAACAAGCTTTAGCAATCACCAAAACAAAAAAAAATCAGAATTTGTCAAGTTTGGATCGAAAAACCCCAAAAAAAGGCCAAAAACTTGCAAAATTTCACCCAAAATGAATTGTAAGTATGGATTGGCCGTGTGTACCATATAGACAGCTTATAAATGACCTAAACAAGCTTTAGCATCACCAAAACCAAAAAAAACCAGAATTTTTAAAATTTGGATCGAAATACCTCAAAAAAAGGCCAAAAACTTACAAAATGTGAGCCAAAATTAATTGTGAGTATGGAGTAGCCATTTAAAGCCATTGAGGCAGCTTATAAATGACCTAAACAAGCTTTAGCAATCACCAAAACAAAAAAAAAATCAGAATTGTCAAGTTTGGATCGAAAAACCCCAAAAAAAGGCCAAAAACTTGCAAAATTTCACCCAAAATGAATTGTAAGTATGGATTGGCCGTGTGTACCATATAGACAGCTTATAAATGACCTACACAAGCTTTAGCAATCACCAAAACCAAAAAAAACCAGAATTTTTAAAGTTTGGATCGAAATACCTCAAAAAAAGGCCAAAAACTTGCAAAATGTGAGCCAAATTAATTGTGAGTATGGAGTAGCCATTTAAACCATTTAGGCAGCTTATAAATGACCTAAACAAGCTTTGGCAATCACCAAAACAAAAAAAAATCAGAATTTGTCAAGTTTGGATCGAAAAATCCCAAAAAAAGGCCAAAAACTTGCAAAATTTCACCCAAAATGAATTGTAAGTATGGATTGGCCGTGTGTACCATATAGACAGCTTATAAATGACCTAAACAAGCTTTAGCAATCACCAAAACCAAAAAAAACCAGAATTTTTAAAATTTGGATCGAAATACCTCAAAAAAAGGCCAAAAACTTGCAAAATGTGAGCCAAAATTAATTGTGAGTATGGAGTAGCCATTTAAACCATTTAGGCAGCTTATAAATGACCTAAACAAGCTTTAGCAATCACCAAAACAAAAAAAATCAGAATTTGTCAAGTTTGGATCGAAAAACCCCAAAAAAAGGCCAAAAACTTGCAAAATGTGAGCCAAAATTAATTGTAAATATGGATTAGCCGTGTAAACCATTTAGGCAGATTATAAATGACCTAAACAAGCTTTAGCAATCACTAAAACAAAAAAAAACTAGAAATTTTCAAGTTTGGATCGAAAACCCAAAAAAGGCAAAAAACTTGCAAAATGGCAACCTCTAGCCGAACCTAAGCAAGCTTTCACAATCACCAAAACAACAAAAAAATAGGCACGGGCTGTAGTTCAACAACAACAGAAAATCCATCGAAAGTCTCGACCTACTGACCCACAAATTAAGGAATTGGCAACTAGTCGAAATTCTCATGAACAACAGAACTTGAAGAAGTAATTTTGGTACTGAAATATTAAAGTTTAAACTATATTGACAGAGAATTAGGGCAGGGAAATTTACTGGGGTTATGGAATTGGAAGCCGACGATGAGTAAACAGTAGAAGAGGGCGGATTAGGGCACGAATTAACGCGATGTTGGGATGATTTCCGGACTTCAAAGTAGTGGGTAATCACTCTACGGGTTCGTCTTCGAGTCGGAGTCCTCACACGGCGCCTCATCTGCTGCTCGTCAAGCCAGGCGAGGGGAAAATTTGAAGGGAATACCCAAATCGGAGAGAGGAAAGAGGCCCACTACCCGGAGCACCTGCTAAGCAGACGCCGGTGGATGGGATGGAGGAGCAGCGAACAGAGCAACTGACAACACGCAACAGCACATGGGCGCCGGCATGGACATCGACAATATTCGCGAACAGAAGACGAGATGGAGGAGGCAGATGCGCAGGGGAACGTGGGTGAACAGTCCACCCATCTGGGTTTACTGTATAACGGGTCAGAGGCCATTTCAATCCGAACTGGGATGCCAAAGGACTTCGGTTCAAACTGAACGGCACTTTCTCAGTTTGGATTGGTCGTCCAAACGAAGCCTTAGTTAATAATAAATTACATGTGATTTTCGAGACCTTTTTTATTAAATTGTATCATTTGTTAACAAAAGGATCACTTGCACCTCTTGAGTTTATGAACCTTTTAACCATACTTTTAAACCGTAACTTTATGAAAATGTTAGGAATCAATTGATCAATTTATCCTATTTTGATTTTGCTTTTATTAAAAAAGATCATCAATGACATTTTTCATTTCACAATTTATCATATTTATTTCCTTTCTCTTTTCCTTCCTTCCAAGCAACCAACCAACTCTTGATTTTCCATCCACTTTCTATCATTCCACTTCCTTCGCTTTTTCCACCCTAGCAAACAAGCATTTATTTGGTGTTCTAATTGGAACTCAAATTTTTCATCTCAATTTTTATCTTTTTTCTGAAAAATTAATAAAAATTATAATTAATTTTTAAAAAGTCATCCAACTCCAATTTAAAATTTTTATCTCCAACTAACGAATCAAACGGAGGAGTCTCCCCAGTTTAGTTGCTCTAACAAAAATATAAAAGAAAATTAAAAAAGTTGTCTCGTGGCCAGTATACCGGGCTTTGGCATGGAGTTGTGGGTGCGGTGGACTGAAGGCCTGGCTTAGCCCGCTGTCCTAAAAGCATACTACGTTGTGTTTAATCGTGGAATCTGCAAATATATTTATTTATTTTGAATAAAAAAAGAAAAAAAAAAAACCATCTTGGAATTTGCATTTAATTATTCTAATTTAGCATACGTTTAATTGGTCCACATGAATTGAAAATTTTGAATTGAAATTGAGTTGTGTGTTTGGTGTGCGTTTGACTGATTTAAGTTAAAAGTATAAAAACATGAAATGCTTTTAGGAAAAAAAATATATATAATTATGAATCTTATTTCATTCTCTCGAAATTCTATGTAATATTTAAAAAATAATCTTATTTAACTTTGTAAATATAAAATTATGGATTTTTAAAGTTTGATTTTTTTTTTTTAGTTATGATTGGAAATGTGAATAGTGAAACTAAATTGATTTTTTAGAAGAAGACAAATTTTTTTTTTTTTTTTTGTGTGTAAACACAAGGTAAGAATCACATGCAAACCCTACTGATAGATTTAAACACAAGAGAACAAAAACTGAGTTAAGTTTTTTTTATTTATATAATTTAAACAAATTTGTCAAACATAGGCTTAATTTATGTACACGAAAGGTTGTTCATCTTAGCCTATTGACTTAAAATGCATAATACTTTTAGCTAAGAAAACAAAATCACAAGTAGTATCAGTTGGGTTACACCTTTTTCTTTCTCAATTCCGATAGAGAGCACAACAATGTTTAAAAAGCTCAAGACTACTGAAAGAAATACTATTTCCGTTGAAAAAGAAAAAAAAAAAAAAAAAAAAAAGAGTATCAAACTCAATATTGATACTTGTCAAGCTATCAACTATAATGGTGTTTTAGTATCCTTGAAGTAAAATAACATTTTTCTTATAAAAAACGAATTCAACGACTACATTGCAGATGGGCACAGCTAAATTGTTAGGGCTACCAATCTGAGAGTGGAACATTAGGGCTTTTTTTATTTTTTATTTTTTTTTCAAATGAAAAATTGCACCGAATCATTAAAATATAAGAGAAAAGAGTGTAACTAGTTTGATAATGCTTTTAGAGTAGCAAAAGTCCTTTATACAAACTTATGATGTAAATATTGTATTTTGTTTAAAAGTCATTTTGCACAAACACCAATGAATTTTAATAGTTATTTTGAGAATAAAAAATTTCAAACTTTTGTTTTTAGTTTTTACTTCTCTTTTTGCTAAAAGTAAAAGTAGAAAAATTATGACAAAAACATAAAATCCCATAATACTGTTAGATCTAGTGAAGTTTTGGGTGGGATGAAATTTCGGAGCTTATTTGATCTACTGTTTTCTCCCCTCCAAGTAGCTTATTTGCACAAGACAACCGGCTAGCCAGTATATTCTGCACCCCCGAGTGCGCAAGAGAAAGTCTCTTTGCTATATGCTTACCACTTAGCAAATGGGTAAAACAACACGTGGCCTTTGTCTTTTTAAGCATAAATTTCTCATTCAACGATGTATCGTTTTGAACATATGATATATTATTTGGATCTTGTCAAAAGGAGATCACGAATCCATCTAAAATACATCACAAATATGACATGTGTCTTACTTAAATCAAGCCAAAAAATAGTACCAAAAAATTGGTTTTATAAATCTCGCAAAAAAAGTAAAATTTTTTGTTCAAATCTATGATCCAGAAGTCATTCAAAAACAAAACATGATCTGAAAACAAAAGTGAGAAGAAAAGCATCATGGGAGAGTGTGCATTTTTCAACCATGACCAACTCAATCATGTGGAACAAAGAAAGAACGTAGAAACTGATAATCACATCATACTTCATACCATAATGTTTGCTTTAATACATAGTTGATCAGAATCATGACTTCTGCAACCTCAAAACAAATCCCAAAATGCACTACTAAGAGGACTAGCTAAAGACTTATTTAATTACCACAACACATAATTAAGTAACAAATTAACAAACCTAATAATTTAATGAGGCCAAAGGAAGGCCCCTATGGCATACTTCCTCTTTTGTTCAACATCACCGGAGATTGGCAGGCCATATTCCTTGAGCAAGCAGTCTAGCTTCCACTCCGGCATGATCTCGTAGTCGCCACGTGTGTACCGCGGTAGTGCAGCGGCATCTGGAAGTACCCGCACCGCTCTCTCGCGTGCTGCCCGTTGGTGCTACCTCCAACGCTCGCTGCCGGAGCCACTGACTCCATTCCTCCTCCGCTCATTTCCCCCCCTACAAGACACTTCTAATTTGTTATTATGTTAGGCCTATTTATAGAGGGGGCTTCTCTTTTTCTTTCTTTCTTTCTTTTCTCTTTTTAAATGATTTTTTTTTTCCCTTGAAATAAATGTTTTTATTTATTTATTTATTTTGGTGAGGCCGGAGGAGTAGATGTTATAGTATGGACAAATAAGAGGTGTACAAGACGTGGTATTTTTAACTGAAAACCCAACGTCATGATGGGAACGGAAGTAAATTATTAAAACATTGAGCGGAAAATAGGGATTGTTTGTTCTTTTAGCTTTTCCTAACTGTAAAAAGTTTTCTTAATTCTTTCGTTCTTAAAAAAAAAAAAAAAAAAAAAAAATTTCAATTAGTTCAATTTATCAGATAATTTCAGCCTTTTTTTTTTTTTTGTTTTTTGTTTTTTCAAGGCACCTTCGGAAATATCGAAATTCTTTGAAAAATCCAATAATACCACAAGATTTAAGAGTTTATTCTTTGCCGTAAAATATAAGAAATGACAACATAATATATACTATTATAAATTCTACAAAGCCTACTAAGGACAAGTGATGATTAATACAACCTAAACATTATTTAAATATGAAAATTAATCACTTTTGTTTTACTGTGTTTTCTAAAACTTATTTTGCACTAAACGTGTTAGTTTGTTAGTAACCAAAGTTAGTCATATAAATTTTTTAAAAGATATGCTACTAGACCCCCTTGAATGGTCACAAATTATTATAAACTCGTCATATTCCTTTGGCGTTGTAATTTTCAACTACTTTAGTTTAATTATTAGTTTCTTAAAAAAGTTCTCCATCATTAAGTATATTCTGGATGGGAAGTTTCAACATAGTTCTTCTTAAATTAAATAAAAAAAAAAAAAAAAAAAAGAGTTGGAGAAAATGAATTATAAACCACAACATCAAAGTTGGGTGTAAATTTACCAAAACATTCTTTGTATTAATTTGCGCTATTTTAAAAAGACTCGCAACGAAAAATATAGGTACTAATGGAATTTAGTTGAAAAAATAAATTGATTTGCAATGACATTATTAGAAGATTAGGAAGTAGAAGGGCCTTTTTCACTAATGTAACTTTACTATAGTTAAAACAATGAGAATCAAAGATCGAAATCAGGTTAATATCAAGCATAATTTTTTTCTAGATAAATTTCATTAAATAGTCTATAACTCATTTTACTAGCAGATATATATTTCTCGTTAAATTTAATTTATGTTTATCTTTTTTTTTTTAAGGGAATTTCTATTGTCTCTTGTTCATAATTTTGTCTAACGGTCATGCATGCCATTTTTAATGTCAAATCCTTGCATCACAAATCACTATGTCTCGTGACTGCAATTTGAAATGATCACTGTAGAATTACCTTTAAGTGAAGGCGAAGGCTATATATATATATAAAATATATAAACTTAAATGTAACCTTAGTTAAGCATATATATGAACTTCTTCAAATCAAACTAGTCAAAATTTCAAAAATTACGGAAAGGTAAGGCGTTTGTTGCCTCTTATCAAGGAAATGACTTTTAGGGTGGAATAACTTTCGCAACCGTATGTATATGAGAATATGTGGTGCTGAACTCTTGCACGGCTGAACTGCAACAAACACAGACCCCAGTTATAATTCACATGGAGTTGGGCCCTCTTGACACCTCCATTATTGTTATTATTATTTAAATCCAGTTGTTGTTATGCAAGCACAAAGGATCAATTTAGGAATACGCAGCCAACGGCTTTTAACTAGGTTATAGGACACTCATTTTTCTTGTTGAATGTTTGGGTTTGAGTCATTTATCGCATTGATTGAGATATATGGATAATCCACTTCGTGAGGGATCTATATCTCACACAGGGACATCCATCTCCCCATTATATGGACATTCTAACATCTACCTCTATAACCCTTTTTGTTTTATAAAAAAAAAAAAAAAACTAAGGAATATGCATAAAGAAAAACAAAATTTGCTATGGATGTCATTTTTAATATCGATTTTTGAATATCAACATAGTATGTGAGTTGTGATTTTTTATTGATAAATATTTTAAAATTAAAATATTGGTACTGATAAAAACTACATTCAGAGTAATGTTCTGGCACTACTCATAAAGAAATTGCTTTTCATTAATTTAACTCTTTAATGCATTAATATTATGTCCACAAAAGAGAGAGAGAGAAATACACATTACATAAATCAAAATATAAAGATAAATCAGGATCCAAATTATAATGACAAAAGTACATGTCTCAAGTAAAATAAAGCATTTAAGAGTATAGAATACATATCAATGCTAAAATAAACGTTAGTATTAATAATCAGACCGATTTGGATGAGTCGTGGAGGTGGGAGACCCGAACTAAAAAATAGACTTTTCAGATCCAAATTTGACCTCCAAGAATTTTTTGTTTATGTTAGGTTGTTAGGCTTTTATTTAAATAAATAAGGAACCTAGAGTTGAAGGCATTGATGGGTCTAACACCATGCCACTAGGCCATGTCTATTCAATTTTGCAACCATTGTAAGAATAATGTATATATATATATGCTTCATTACTCAACAATGAACCAACCTATTATTTTAATATGAACATATATCAAATGTTAAAATTTTTAAGAATACTTATATATAGAGGTAATCAAATTTCAACTGAACAAAATAAGAAAAATCTTGAATTTTTATATATAGAATTGAAAAAAAAAAAAATCACTAAAAGCGATAATCCCTACTAGTAGCCTGTCCCTGACAGTGGTTATTTCCTTGGCCACACATTTGGTCTGAGGAATATGAACCATGGAAAACAATCTCTCTCTCTCCCATCAACCCATAAGGCATTCAATACATATTACATGAATATATGCATAGAACTGTTGAAACGTGGCATGTCATCACATTATCACACTCTCACCTCAAAGATCAATACATTTTCTTCATAATATATATATATATATATATAGATATAGATAAAATATAAACACCCAATATGATTAAATGACAAACCAAAACCAGCAAGAATTCTAGGCCACAGATGGTGGTTTCACTTCATTACCTTGTCAGTAGGGTGGGGGCAGATTAATTAAGCAATACGAGACCCCACATAAAATCTAGGGGCAAGATTCTTTTTCTTTTAAATGAAAAGAAAATGGAAACCTTGATCAATACAAATCAGTTTTATGTAACCTAATTATGCTTAGCCTTATTATAACATGGTAATCAAGTTAATGGCTTCTAGATCTAGTAATCAATTATTATGTAAGACTTGTTTTTTGATTTCGAAAAAATTGTTTTGACTTTATAGTCAAAAAATTACTTCTGAAAGTGTTTGAATAATCTATCAGTAGAGCTTTCTGTAGAAGAGTTTTCTACCATAGACATAAAATGTGACTTCCGTGAAAGTTCTTCTAAATAAATAACTAGTTGAATCAAAGTTTTTTTTTTTTTTTTTTTTTTTTTGAGGGAGTTATCTTAGAGTTTAAGTTAGCATTATTTTTTTTTGTTATTACTTATTTTAAAATTTAAAACCGTTTTGACCTCATAAGCTAGTTGGTTTAAAATTTACTGAAAAAACCAGAGCTTTTGTTTATCGTCTCTACCAAATTAACAAAAAAAGACAAAAACTCTAACAAATGAGATAAAGGGTAAGAGCAGTTTTTTTTTTTTAATGGTGGTGTATCGTATTTTCTCTGTTTTGACAATTGAACTCCAATTTCAATTTTGACAAACAAAAATTAAATTTAAAAATTCCAATTGTAAAAAATGCATCTTAATTTTTGGGTTATTTTTATAAATGGCTTCTAAAATATAGATTAGTCTCATGCTGGTCTTTGACTTTAATTTACACGTCATACTTCTCTTTCAAACTTTTTATTGCTTTGCAAAGGCTCCTATATATGTTGGTATTCATTATAAAAAAAAAACGGAAATTAACACATTAGATCACATGAGTTCTAATTAAGGCTAATAGTGTTATTAAACATTTTTGGGAAGAAAACTGCACCTCTAAAATATCTTTGATGATGATATATATTTTGATGATAATATAGTTCACTTCCAAAATATTTTTGATGGGGGTAAAATTTTCCTCCAATAAATATTTAATTACGACTTCATCTGTAATAAAGCTCACGTGATCAAAAGTATTCAATTTCTGTAATTTTTTATAGAATATGACAGAGAGATTGTTGGTATAAAATAGAAATTCATAGAGTAGGATGGTAAGATAGAAAAGTTAGGGGCCAAATTATAATTTGGGACCATTTACAGTAAAATCCTAAATTTTTATTAGTTGGCAAGTTAGTCCTTAAATTTTTAGTTTTGTGTTTGACACTAATTTCCATTTAGTAATTGATCACATCTATTGTAGATTGGACTACATTGCTAAAAATTTGTTAAATATAAGATCTTAAATGTGAAAATTAAGGGTTCGTTTGGAAACCAAGTTTGAACTTGGTTTTCCAAATTCAAGTTTTGTCTTCTTCCTCAAAGTCTTTGTCTTTTTCTTAAAAAGTTTTTTGTCTTTTCTGAAAATTCAACCAAATTTACTATTTCAACTTCAAAAAACTCAACTCAAACTCATTTACCAAACGAACCCTAAAAGTTTAATGTCTAACATACAATAACGAATAGTTTTTAGTAACAAGGCATGTTAACCTATATTTTGCAATTTAAACGGAATTGTAGTATTAAATAGTAATTTTCAGTAAATAACTAAAATAAATAACATGTTTTAAAATATTTATAGTACATGAAATTTACTTCTTAAATAATAAATTTGTTATGTAAATATCTAATAAATAAAAATAATAATTTCTAGGAATTAAATAATTTTATAGTAAATTCACTGTTTATCTAATAAATTACTCCTCTTCTCTCTCTCTTATCTTTTTTCTCTAATGTGTGAGAGTTAGAATTTTTCAATTGTTTTCTTCTCTTGAGTTGGATTCTAGTGGCAGTCTTTGGACTGTATCGGTTTACCGGCCCTAGAGATGGATGTGAGAATCATCTAGTGAGAGTTTTTGAAAGAGACAAGCCCATTAGAGGAGGATCGACATTGCGGAAGGAGCAAGATAGATAGGTCCTGCAGCAGATCAACCTCAGCAACCAAGTTTCTCTCGACTGAATCTTGTTTTCGGCAAAGACTCTTTCTATTGATTAGTTTTTTGTTGTTTTGTTTTTTTTGTTTTGGTTTGTAGTTTTGTGTGTAATGTGATATCTTTGCTGTCTTTTATTTGAGTATTGTGTTCAATTTGTTAATTATAATAATGGAGTGGTCTTCGCACCTTTCCGCATTGATTGTTTGTCTGCCAGATCTGAATCTTGGCATTGTTTTGGTCCCGCTAGAATTGTTTCTATGCGAAGTTAGTGGTGGCCCTATTGCTACATAGTCTTAGCCCTTGATTGATCTGTATATTTTATCGATTGTTGAGGTTTTGTCAAAAAGAGCCTTACATGTACTCAATTTCAGTATGTCGAGGTATGTACTCATTATCGGATCTCAAGCATAAGTATTTCTCTTTAAGCATCATCAGAATTTACTGACGGATCCGTTCTAATTGAAGGATTTTATCTCATTAATACGGGGTCATTTATTATGTTTGTGTCTTTATATATCCTTATTAAATTTAATGAAATTCCTATTTAAAAAATAAATAAATTTACTATTATTTATTTTAAGAATTTGAAAACCTGTTATTAATTTTAACTATTCCGTAAATTAAACAACTACATGGTATACATATACACTTCTGTTGCGAGATATAGCCCTATAGGTTCTTTACAAAGTATAATATCTCAAGTACCTTAATAATTCCATATATAAAAAAAAAAAAAAAGTACCAAAATAATTCCAACAAAAAAAAAGTGCCTTAATAATCCTCACATTTGGAATATGGATTTTCTTCAAAACTAGGTAGAATCTTCACATTTTTACAACAGTCACTCAACCACCAATATTCCATTACCCCACCAAATTAAATCAACAGTGTTATTAGGCCCTAGCCCCCCTACGACAACCCAAGCTATGACTTCCAAAAAAATCTCCTCCATACCCACCTTTAATAACAGTGAACATGGGGCTCACGCACACACATATACATGTGATTGTATCTATGTCTCTGCTACAAAAAAAACATGCTCTCACTAGGCCATATCCAAAATATTGCTTTTGTTCAATGAATTTCTTGAAAGACAGGCTAATTTCAGTAGCCCCCCCCCCCCAAAAAAAAAAAAAAAATAAATAAATCATTTTCGTGTCCATGATTGCACATAAACTCAATCATGTTTGCTGTTACTGTTTTGTTTTTGTTGTGTAGTTCTCTATGATTTCATGAAATCTTAAGAAATAAAGATAAAAGAAAATAAAAGATAAAAGAGAAGATAAAAGATTAGCGTGGTTCATCACACACTAGAAACAAAAATATTATCATGCACTATAACATGAAATAGATTTCCCGTCGATAACTTACCACGTCAGTAAGAAAATCAACGTCGAATTCAAGGATATCATTAGAGTTGGTGCTGGAATTCTATGACGCCCTAGAAATTCATAAATTATTATCATAGATTTCCTTTATTATATACTTCTAATGAATTATTTGATAAATATCAAATTTCAAGATCATGAATGATTTTATATGTATTATCAGTATGATGATGCAATTGATCTAACAATGTTGAGTTTTTTTATTTAAATGAGAAATTATATATATATATATATATATAGAAAGAGTCGAATGATATATAAATTTATATGAAAAATTTAATATGTCGTATTAGAAAGATAAATGATAATTTTTAGAAAGGAACCCCCAAACTATTATTAGTAGGTCAATTTGATGACCTTATTATTTATTTTAGTCATATCAATATTAAGTATTAAGAGTATGATTGGAAAATTAATGTGTCACATAGATAAAAGATGAATGGTTAAGATTGATTAGGAGTATATCCAAAGGAGATGATTGATCAAGAATTGGATTAGATTGGAAATCAATGGTGTAGATTCATGTGAAAGGATCTAGGCAAATCAATGGTCAAGTTTTCAATATTAAGTGACCAATGAGAGTTAGGTCAAGGATTGGTGTGGTGGATGATCAAATGGGTGAGATCAATATGATAACCGTTGATCAATGGTTGGAAAATTGGAAGGAAAAAAAAAAAAAGGAAAATCTATGCGAGAGCTAGATAGAATCGGATTTTCTAGTCAAACAAGCAGATGAGTTTTTAATTAGAGATAAGAAGAGAATGTTGTGTATGCAAGCATCATCAACAAGAAATGGTGTGGGTTGTTTAGGCAAATGACACACACAAGGTACACTTGATAGTGACCCCTTTCTGTTCCACTTGGGACAACAAAATTCACACCAACTCCCTCCCTCAAAGTGGCGACAATTCCAAGAGGAAATCAGCCAATCTTTTTCACTTTTACCCCTCAAAAGACAGCCTTTTCAAAGCATATATTGGCTGAACATAAGCCCTAGCATCTCATCTTTTTCTCACAAAGTTTAAGCTCAAAAACCTAGCATTCTCTAGCACCACCAAGCTCAAAAACCACCACACTCTTCTCCATTTCCAACACCCCTCTAGCACCCTCCTCCCTCCATTTTTAAGCTCCAAGCAACCCCAATTTACCAAGTTTGTAGAAATGGTGAAGCAGAGTTAGGGATGTGTTACTATAGGTAACCTAGTGATTCTCTTTGTTTTTTTGTCATTTTAAAGAACTAAAGCATGTTATGAAGTTATAATCTTAATGTTAGACTCATTCTTACCTAGGAAAAGATTTTGAGAAGAAATTTGTTGGTCCGAGATCTTAGAGGATCCACGGAGCATTTCGGTAAGATCTACAAACTTTGTTAGAGCTTGTGGTTGTTGTGATAATATGGCATGCGTTACAAACTTTTGTATGAAAAATAAATTATATGATAATATTTTACAGAAGATAAGCTTCATTGTAGGCTTAGAATTACTTGGTTTGCTTATGTATGTCTAAAGTTATGTGCATTTGAAGTTGTGACACAAAACTAGAAGGAAAAGTGTTACAGTCTAGCCACGGGTTGTATGAAATCCTAACCCCTGAATCTAAAAATTTTGGATTATAATTATATCTAAAAACTAGATTCTTTAAGCTTTCCAATAAGGTATTTTATGTCTCAAATGGATAAATATACAATTTTTGGTGAATTTTACGATTTAAGACTACGAACTGAGAGGTTTTGCTAGAACCTTGTACCAACCACGAGTTTTGTATGTTTTGGATCAGTAAACCATAAATTTTGTAAACTATTTTTGGTACATAAACTAGACATTATAAGATTTTCAATTACATATTGTTTGTTCTTATTGAACTTGTAAGTGAATTGTTATGATTTTCTAAATTGAACCACAAATCTGGGCTTATGGTACATAAGTAAGAACAACAGTAACACAAATCTCGTTATACGACATATAAGACTCCAAAAATTACTAAAATAACTTTATGATTGTAAAATTAACATCGTAAGCTTTGAAATGAGTTATCATACATTTAAAACGAATAAGTACTAATTTTAATAAATCACACAACATTAGATTGAAATCTAGTAAACTGAGATTTTATTGTGGGACATTAAAGAAAACGTCCATACTAAGGTTTAAAACCCCTGAAATTTTGGAAAATAAATTATAAGGACAGAAAACTAGATCTTTCAAAGCTTTCCAACAAGTTGTCAAGTGTCCAAAATAAAATTATACACAAATTTAAATAAATCTTACAGATTAAAATCTCACACGATAAATGATTAAAGATTAAATATGTGACATAGGGTAAGTCATAACATTTAGATATAAATACTGATAAAATGAGTTGATATTAAGTATATGATCAAATAATGTGAAAAACCACCATAGTTTTAGAAAGTTGAATCACAAGTTTTAAATGAACCAAGACAAAGTAAATTAAAAGATTACTAGATATACCAAGAGACTATCTTAACCCACTAAATGATCATAACTAATGGAATTGAGCTTACGAGCCCAATAATAGATAGAAGGCAAACCAATTAAGGGTATACACTTAGGTGTCTCCTTGCGCTAAGGTGATATAGATTGTTTAATTAATTAAGAAATAAATAAATAAACTAATAATATATAATAAAATGTAATTATCCTAAGAAAGTTAATTAGTAATTAATAAAGTAATTAATTAATTATAAGAGCTAATAAGTCATTATTAATTGTGTAAGCAAGGTTATTATATTGAGTAATTACATAATTAAAATGCATGACTAATTAGAGATTAATTAATCATTAATCATAATATGATTATTAATATAATAGTGGATGATTAATTAGAGATTAATTAATCATTAATAACTAACATAATTATTTATTATTAATTAATAAATGAGAAAGAATATTTAAAGAATATAATTAATTATTGAGGATATAATTACTAATTAGTCAATAAAAATTATGTAATTGATTTATCATTTTTCAATCAAGTAATAATTAAGGATTACCTATTAAATAGTTATTTAGTTAATCGATTAATTAATCAAGTAAATTAAATTAAATAAATGATAATTAGTAGAATTTTCTTTACACTTACTAATTAATGGGAATTAATTATTAATGTTAGTTATGATGTAAGTAAATTAAGTTCACCTTAATTTATAAAAAAATATTTAATATATATATATATATATATATTTATAACTATGATTCACTCTAATGACGAAGTATGTTAAATCAGGACAATGCACCGAACTTATGTAATAGGAGTTACAATTCTTGAAGTTAAGCACATAAGTTAAGTAAGTACAAACCTCATCTACAGCATGAAGCAAAATGTTTTATTTGTTGACGTTCTGTGTTTTGCTTTGATTTTTCTGATGATGTTGATGAGTATATGAGTTATATGTATTGACGTGCATAATTTCTCTTGCACTAATAAGATCGACATTATGCCATATTGATATAGGCATAATGACATGTAAATCTATACATTGTCATAATTAATAAGAATGATGCTAACAAAAGACAAGATTAAGGTATCGTATCAACCTCCAATTAGTTAGAGGATATGATCAAAACGAAAGTTATAAGTTATGACCTTGGAAATTGTTGGAAGGTTGCTCCCCCCAACTCCCCATTGATTAAGCGCATATGGATACGACATAGGGGCCTTAAGTAGATAATATATATATATATATAATAAAGAATAATTAAATACATATAGATGATATGCATTTTGAACATTCATGTTGTGACGTGTGATGATATGATCTATGAAATATTTGTGAGATATAGTTTGTGCTTGCTGAGCGAAAGCTCATATGTGTGTGTTTGTGCTGTAGGTAACGTGAGTAAGCAGCCCGTCACTTAGATGTTTTATGGGCTGGCACAGCAGTGCGGAGGCGACGAAGGAAGGGAGTGGGATACCACCACGAATTCAATTTCCGCATTTAGACTTCGTCAAATTATTTGTATCGATTATCTTTAAAACTATGTTTCAATATTTCGGTACTACTAAACTAGTAGGAGTATTTAAAGACTTTAAGGTGTTTCATTTTAACTCACATGATGTTATAGTTTTTTAAATACTATCTAAGTACGAATTTGAATGTGATGTTTATTATTTAGAAATTTCAATTTCCTTAGTTAAAATTTTAGTTTATTAACTCTTTAAGTACAAGTATGATTTGTTTTTAAAAGAAAAAAAAAAAGTTCTACATTTTGAAATCAAACATAAACAAGTATTAAGACTATATTAACTAAGAATAAGTAAGTTAGCTAACGGTTCAAAAAGTCGGGTCGTTACAACTTCGTCCTCTAATCTTAGCCCTCCACGTGTCAGCATCACACCATCGAGGGATCATGAATATCAATTAAAAATCATGACAATATGAAAACTACCCATAACCAAAGTGGACAATCAACTACCATACATTTAGTTGATTTTCCAGTAGTGGGTTCAACCTTACTAATTCAAGCAGTGGGCACATCCCCACTGACTCAAGTAGTGGATTCGACCCCACTAACTCTAGTAGTGGGCATTTCTCTATAAATAGGACATCAAGTTCATTAAAAAAAGCAACAAAGAGAGCACTCTTATCCCCCTCATTCTCTTGCAACTCATCATTATTCTCCCTTTCATATACAATGAAAAACTCTAGACATAGAAGACTAACTCATTCTAGAATGAACCTTTATAATGTCGGTGTTATTATTTACTTTTATGCATTAGCTTGTAATTCTTATTTATCACAGTTATTCACAACATCGATTCCTATTAATGATGATCGGTCCCAATTCTTTCGATCAATTATTATTTTTTGATTATTAATTTGAATTTATTTTTTTGTTTGTTTCAACATAATCTGTATTTTTCTTTTATAATTCATTGAAAAATTTTTCAGACTCTGTCCGTGATAACTTGTCACCAAAAAAAAAAAAAAAAAAAAAATCTTAAATAGGTTCGTTCTAATTCCTTTATTTTTTAAAATTACCCTCAATCTAATTTACATGTTTTTATAATTTTTCTTTAAAAAAATTCGGTATCAAGTCACCATCAGAGTAGAAGTCTGGCTTTGTCACCATGAAATGGAGTCCTTCAAGGCGACTATGGATAACCTTTGCCAATCTAAATGTCAAGGTTTGAAAACGATTTTTTTTTTTTCTTCTTGAATTTCTATCTTCTTGCCTAATTAAGTAGCAGTTAAAGGATACGAAGACGAAGAAACTGACGATTGAAAGTATTGAGGTTAGTAACACTCCAGATAACAATGATCATTTGGCCATATAGGTTCGAATTCGACATTTAATTCATTTGTTTTTCCTGTTCATTTTATTTTTTCGTTTGTTCTTATTTCATCAAGTTGTTTGTTTTTATTGACTAAAATTTAGGTGCATGTGAAGTGATGCAGATTGAAGTGAAATTGGATGATAGCTTCATCGCAGCAGCCTTGGTTCAAAGTGGCGAAATCAAGGGTACGCTTCTTTTACACTCTTACATTCGATTCGATTCGATTTGATTCAACCTCATTGCACCATGCTTCTTTGTACTCTTACATTCGATCGCTTTGCGAGTTACAATTCTTTGTTCACCGCACATCTACCTTAGCGATTCATTTGTTAGTTTTGCCGTGTACTTGTCATTGTCATATAATTGATATCGTTTCTCGTTTTTCAGATCGATTCTATTTCGTTTGCCCACGTGAATGTATTTTCCAAATTGATTGGCATGGTTGGTCGCTATTCTGCCTTTGTAATGCTTTTTACCTCAATATTGCCTTACGCACGTTAAAGTTTTGTTATTTCTTCTTAGGACCCAACTGAGCAGGCATCTATTGACAATTCAATTGTTGCACACAAAAAATGGTGAAAGTGGAACGTCGTCGACGATGCCTTGCGGTCTGCTAAGCAAGTGTTCATGTCGAGAAAATCCTATAATAAAATAGGAAAATATCACCACCACAAATGCAATCATCGACAACAACTCGGCCACTGCATCCGCCGAGACCAAACCAGACAAAGCCATTCATGTAATGGTCGTTTATCATTTTTTCATATTTAGTCAATTGGTGATTGCTAATGATCAATCAGTGATTAACTATGAAATTGATGGTTTACATTATGATCAATTCGTGATTAACCACAATCAATCGCTGATTGACTAAATTATGCGGTCAATAAACGATTGACTATTTAAGAAAATTTATTGACCATTTTAGAAAAAAAAAAAAAAAAACAAAAAAGACATTTTAACTAATTTTTTAAAAACTTTAGTCATTTGTTAAAAAAAAAAAAAAAAAAAAAAAAAACTATTTAACTATAAATCTCATGATAATTATCTCTTAAAAAAAAAAAGGAATATTAACCAAAAAAAAAAAAAAAAAAGAGTGTGAATGTAATTTTGTCAATACAAAAGAAAAAAGGTGGAAGCGCGCTCAAGAAAATTGAAAATCCGTTAGAACCGTTAACATAATCTTTCCAAAATTTACCACACCAATCGACAAGACACAAGTGTTGGGATAAAATCGTATCCGAAATCTTCCCATCAACTCATGAAAAACTTTCCCGAGAAAAATCTCCACCATTCTCGTACAATAAAATTCTTGTTTCAATTCTGGTGTTATTTTTCGTAAGAAGCTTCTTCTTTTAATCTCAATTTTTTTATTTCATGAGAAAACTCAGTTCGGATTTTTTCTTTTATTTTCTTTCAGCAATATCATAATCATAGCTAAGAAACCTTAAATGGGCATGTCGGATTCTTCAATTTATCCGCTAGATTGCCGATAGTGTTGACAAATATCCATTTTCTATCTCAAGGGTCCTCATCTGATTCTGACTCCCAGTTTCAGTATATATATATTTTTCTTAAATGGAGCAATTTCTTCAGATTGGAGAGGTATTAGGTAGTATAAAGGCCTTATTGGTATTCCGAGACAAAGTTCAAATCAATCGAAGACAATGTGTTTTGTTACACGACATTTTCGCTTCTGCCTATGATTCAATAGCGGAGGAGATGCGAAATAGTCTGAGATTCGAAGAGAAGAACACAAAGTGGAAAATTCTCGAGCAGCCATTGAGAGATTTGTATGGAATATTCAGAGAAGGAGAAGCCTATATTAAGCATTGCTTGGAGAGCAAAGAGTGGTGGGCAAAGGTCATTTCTCTCTACCAAAACTCCGATTGCGTCGAGTTTCACATCCACAACTTGCTTTCTTGCATACCGATCATCGTTGAAGCAATCGAAAGCGCTGGAGAAATATCGGGTTTCTGATCATGACGAGATGCCAAAAGAAGAGACGTGTGTACTCAAGTAAATACAAAAAGAGTACGGAGATTGGAGACTTTTTCGGTGGAAATTGGGGAGGCAGTCTTTGGTTTGTCAGAGTTCTGTGATCGAGTCGAGTCCGTTTGGAGAGAAGATAGGTGGAATCTGGTAAACAAAATCCGCGAGAGGAAAATTGCAGGGTCGACGAAGAACGAGCAGCGTCTGGTCGATCAACTTTTCAAAGGCTACGACGGGTCGGGGCCCTTTAACGAGAAGCTGTTGCCTAGTTCGGTTCTAGTGGGGTCAAAGGACTACCAAGTGAGAAGAAGATTAGGAAAGTGGAAGTTAATATAAGAGATTCTTTGGTTGGGTGAGAGCTTTGCCTCTAGACACTTCTTTGGCGAAGCCGAGCCCCTAATGCCGGAGATTCCCTCGCTATTGTCTCTTTCCATCCGAATATAATAAACTTCCTTTGCGGTTTGCCGATGTGGAAAAGAAAGAGTGGTTTTTTATATGGAGCTCATGAGTAAAGACCTTTTCAGCTACATCAAAGAGACTTGCGGTCCAAGGAAAGCGATTTCCATTTTTCGCTTCCTGTCGCTGTTGATTGATGCTTCAGATTGCCAGGGGAATGGAGTATCTTCACTCAAAGAAAATCTACCATGGAGATTTGAATCCTTATAACATACTTGTTAGATCAAGAGGGAATAGTATCGCCACAGAAGGGAGTCATTTGATAGCAAAAGTTTCTGGTTTTGGTTTAATTTCTGTTCGGAATTTTGGACAAAAGAATTCTTCTAGTCATAATGGGACTCTACTACCGTTTTATTTGGATGCACCAGAGGTTTTGGAGGAGCAATAACACGCCGGAACTTCCGAGAGCTTGAAGTACAGCGAAAAGTCCGATGTTTACAGCTTTGGAATGGTTTGCTTTGAGCTCTTGACCGGAAAAGTCCCCTTTGAGGATGGTCATCTCCAAGGGGACAAAATGAGCGGAAATATAAGAGCAGGAGAGAGGCCTTTGTTTCCTTTTCAGTCACCAAAATACGTGACCAATTTGACAAAGAAATGTTGGCACACAGACCCAAATCAGCGGCCGAGCTTCTCATCCGTCTGCAGGATTCTCCGCTACATAAAAAGGTTCATATCAATGAATCCAGACTACAATACTCAGCCAGACCCGCCAGTGCCATCGCTCGATTATTGTGACATCGAGTCGGGCCTTTTGAGGAGCTTTCCCAACTGGGGTAGTTCTGATCAATCTCCATCAGTGTCACAAATCCGTTTCAAATGTTTGTTTATAGAATTTCGGAGAAGGAGAAAGCAAGTAGAAACTTTAAAGATAACTCCGAAGAATCTGGCAGCGATGCAGCTTCTATCGGCGGAGATGAAAACTTGATTACAATTGATGATACTTTCCCATCAACACCGGAAAGGAAGCCGCTAGCTTCACCTGATAGTATGAACAAAAGACTCTCATCGGTGAAGTCTTCAGATGCAAAAATGAATAAACCAGGTTTGTGCCTTGCTAACTTGCATAATTCTTCATCTTGGATCTTCTTAATAACTTAAATTAAAACAACGAAAAATACTATATATCACCAATGTTGATCATATGTTCTAGATTTTTTACTGAATAAAAATTGACGTGTAAGACTATGCGGTCTATTTATTCTGATATGTGAGCCCCAGAGTTTGACACGTGAATATGTGATTGATTGAAAATGTGCGGTGATGAGCACATTCACCGATAATGATGAACAGTATTGCTTTAAACTAACGGAAGATATAGTTGGGTAAATGGTTGGTGAACCGCTAAAGTGATGACTTCCGCTATGTAACGAGTAACAAAATTTTGTGGCTTTGGACTTGCAGGCACGCCAAGAGGATGATCGGTAAGGCCTCCACAAATAAATCCTCCAGGGAGAAGTATGAGAAGAAATTCCGAAGGCAACTAATGATACTAAGTCCGAGAATTAGAAGAACATCATCTGGTCATGCTTCAGATTCAGAACTTTCTTAGAGGTTTGCTTTAACCAAATCCTTGTATCCAAAACCCCAGGAGAACAGCTCAGGTATAAATCTCGGACGACAAGAAAATGGCAAGACAAGGAGAAAAAAGGGTATTCATTCTTTACAGAAGAGAGCCATGTTGGAGAGCGGTCTTAATTCTTTTTGTGTGACAACCAAATTAATCCAGAAGAATTTTTCATCCAGGGTAAATGAGAGAAATTTAAGACTTGAGGCTGATTATTTGCGCATACATGTGAGCACCGTTATCTAGCGTTTTGCAGTTATTCAAATGGGAACGCACTAAGTCAAAGGTCCATCAAAAACAGTAACATACCTATGAAATGCGCAAAAACTGTCGAAAATGAGAAAGTTCTGTTAGAACATTGTAATTTTGGACATTGTAAGTTTTATGATAATGCCTGCAAGGATCATAGGAGTCTTACATTAGTACAAGCCAGAAGAGCATAAGGCGCTATCACCGGTTCCAAATAGGAGTGTTCTATGATTCTGCCTCAAAAAAATGTTCATAGGGCGTAAATAATCTCACACATCTCCAACGAATTGCAAATTCACATATTTAAGGTATACAGAATTAGACTAGCTGCTCCAACAAATTCAGCCAAGAATCTTTCTCAAATTTAATCACGTCAGGTTACAAGTAGTTGGATTTTTTCTATACTAGAATATGTGTATGGTGAAGTAAATGGTTGGCACGGGACATATCGAAAAACATGTCAAAATTAAATGATTAAAAAAATTTGATTAAAACTTGCTACTGAACCATTGATTCATGGAATTTTGACCGCCAACTGTGGCCTGTGTAAGCTATAGAAGCTGGGACAAAAAGCTAAAGAATACACTTTGAGGCATTCTTCAAACTTTTCTTGTGGGATCTAATCTTGTGGGATCAAACAGATTCCAGAGGTAAAATCACATGATCAACACAAGGAGCAGTACTAAAATTCGTTTCCCATTTAAATATCCAAACCTGAGTGTTTAGCCTCCGCTTCCACTTCATATTTCCATCCCAAGAAGGGGAAAGAGAAAGCCTTGGTGAAGCATCTGAAAATATGAAAAATTTTAGTGGAGAGAAAGCTTTTTTCGTCACACCATCTGAAGCAGTTTCAGAACTCCACTCAGAGTTGGCAGCAACCACCATGTTAGACTTCCTTCTCCAACAGACACTTGAAACAAACTGTCTACCATCATCACTAATCTCGTTGCCCGAAACAAGATCAATGGTTTTAAACTTGTATGAAGTAATCGGCATTGGTAGAGATCTATAATAACTATACACCTGAAACAAGAAAAAGAGAAAACATAAGGATAATTAACTTTTTATATAAGTGAAAACTATGAACTCTCCAGCTGCTAAAGATTACAAACGTAATCATCAAATGGCCAACGCCTTAACAATTTCACTTCTGATGTCAAAATCGATTAAATTGGATATGGGAGTTTCCCGCAATAAGGTTTAAGGATAACTAAGTGGAAACACATTAGTTAAAATTGACCCAAAACTTGTTTATGTCAGATAAGTTAAATTGTGTTAGAGTGGAGAGATTATTCACTAAAATTATTCCTAATAATGCAAGTTCAACATTTAATTTTATTTATTTATTTAATATAAAAAATAAACTGGCGAGAGAAAGACAACTAACACCAAGTCATAAGAGAACATCCCAACTAGGATGACACCCTTTTCTGCTACCTATCCCGCACTAAACCTCCCACTGGAGTGTTACTAAAAAATAAATTAAATTACAAAAATATCCAGAAGGGAATGAAAGAAAAAAAAAAAAAAACCATAAAAATTCTACGAGTAAAGATAGAGCCTGAAGAACGACATCATACAAAAACCGAAAGTTGCTCCCAAACGATAGAGCCACGACTCACACTCTGGAAGGCAACTACAAATAGCCTCGTTAAAAATTTAAATCGATGGTTTTCCCTCCTAAGAAACTTGGAATTGTGACAAGAGGACTAAACATGTGTACCTCATTTGTTTCTGATCCGCACACTATATAGCCATCCAAACAGATAATCCCACAAATTCTGGAAAACAAAAATCGATGAATGTTAAAGCGAATGAATCGCATTTTCAAAGATAATTTTTGATAGAGGTGTAGTAACAAACCTTTTCATTAGTATGGCCCTTAAAAGATAGGCTACAAGCATCATCAGACCCCGATGAGATGGTATTCTTGAGATCCCAAGCTTTAGAGTATTGTCTGTGGATGCAGACACAAGGGTGTCGGCATCTAAAAACTTTACGTAGCTAACAGCTTTTCCGTGACCAGACAAGGTGCACAAAGGGATTCTGACGTGGCGTAGATCATAGCTGTAGATTTTGTAATCAGCAGATCCAAAAACCAGCTGATGGTTAGAGTAATCTGAGAACTGGACACAGCAGACATTGGCAGGGCTCCAGATGGTGCCAATTGAGCTCTTCTGCAGAAATAACATTCAAGAGTTTTTTGTTACTTCATTTTAAAACACTATCGGAAAAGACGAATACCAAATTATGATGCAACAAGTGTTGTTAGAATGACAAAAGAGAGGGGCATACCTTATTTACACTCCACAGTTTTACCGAACAGTCATCGCTTCCGCTAGCAAACATGGTCGGGTGACCTCTAGAAAAATCGATAGACCAAGCCCCTCTTCTGATGTTCGGTGTATTCAGAAAATCCTTCTCCGGTTCCCGCATCCCATATCTGTAATCCATCCATGCACACCAACTATATTCGTTAAACTAGCATAACAACTGAAAACTTGATTAAGGGTCTCAAATGAAAGTAAAAGCTTAAACGGGAAATTTGCATAAATGACCAAAATTTTGGACCCCTTTCGAAAAAATGTCATTGATTTTTTTTCTTTGACATATGTCTGTTTTCCAGTAATCAGATATTACCCTCATAAATCGTCGATTTAACTCAACAGAAAATGGACATAAAACTAAACGCACCTTTACCACTCCATCATAGTCTGTTGAAGCTAAGTAGTTTTTGATATAGTAGTTCCAGCATATACAGCTCAGCGTAGACTTGTTCGACATCTCAACAACAGGATAATGGATATCAGAAGTCCTCATTTGACAGGGCACCAAACTCGAAAATCTTGATCTTCTTGTGAAACTTTGGCTGCAGCTATGTACTCCTCATCGCGATCGAAACTTAAGGAGCAAATGGCATTGGGTCGAGTTAAAAAGATCACCATTTCTCAGAGTTCCACATACTTTGAACTCACTGTAGCGAGCAAACTTGCATAAACCATCAAAAAAGGATCCAACAGGATCATCTGAAACCTGATTCGTGCTCAAACCTGCATTCCCATTTTGCAAATGAAACTGTGTGGGTTCTTTCTTCACCACATCTTTATCGAGTGTGATACACAGGCACTTTTTGTTTGCCAGATTTGTGATCTCGTGGTAAAGTAAGCATGCTCTAGCTAGTGATATTTTTCATCAACTTACCCTCGTTTTTTTTTGACACTGAAAATGAACCAGAAGGAACACCTAAAGTGCTCAAGTCTTTGAAAGAAGAACTTTCTTCACTTATGCTAGGACGTTCCTTGTGTTCCCCAGAAGAAGAAACCGAGGCAGTTTTTGATAAATACCTTCTCTCGATCTCCTTAATATCTTCTTCTAAGCACCCTATATCCTCGATTAACTTAGACGCATGCCTCTCCTTTTCAATCTTTCAATGAACTGAAAAGCTGAGTAATAGCTCTGATTGAGGATCATTATTATCAGCAGAAATTGAACATACATTCTTGGGATTTGAATCTTGTGGACCGCTTATCAGATCATATTGAAGAATTTCTCTGTTTGACACCAAAAAGTTTGACATATGAGATGATCAAG
Source organism: Ficus carica (assembly GCA_009761775.1). Taxonomy (NCBI): domain Eukaryota; kingdom Viridiplantae; phylum Streptophyta; class Magnoliopsida; order Rosales; family Moraceae; genus Ficus; species Ficus carica. The sequence goes on along the minus strand of CM019748.1, from coordinate 7,131,490 downwards.
AACGAGGATTCAGGTTTATTGCAGCAGTTGACATATGAAATACTAAAATTTAGATACCTAGTTGTTGGACGGGACAAAGGCTCAGGATGAAGAAGCCGAAGACAAAATCCATTTCCAATCTATGTTCTGCAAGAAACTTTGGTGGAAGAATCCGATGGTGTAAATCCGACATTGCTGCAGAATGAGCCTCCGATGATTCAGAATAGAACAGCAACTGATATAAACAGCCCTTGTTAGTTAAAAGGACGGATGTTCTACTCATATAAGAATTCTATTTTCATGCATTTAACTAACTAAAATGATAAGCAAAGAAGCAAGAGTCCGAATATTAGTGAACAGTTCAAAGATATCTCCCCACCTCGAAAAGGAGAACACCAAGGCCGTACATATTTGATGAAAATGTGCAACCTCTTTCATCTAGCTCTTCTGGACTGGTATACCACTTCTTCTCCAACTGACCGGTTGTTGCAACAGATTGTTGTTGTTTTTGTTGCTGTGCAATTGATACATTCGGATTTAATCTGGAATCTTTTTGCAAGTTGAGAATTTGCGGACGAGCAACGTAAAATTCAGTCTCCTTCCCGATTTTATTATGCTGGTTTCTTAGAGATCTCATAGCCTCCCTGAGTTTTTGTTGCTTTCTACCTGAAATATGGTCTCCAAATACGTTCTCCTCCAACGGTCTTTTCTCGTTCATATCTCGGGGGATTGCACTGATTTCTCTCATGACCAAAGAACCAGTGTATTGAATCTTCTTTGACGGCAAAATAGTGAAGCAGGATGGTCTCAAGTCTTGCAAGGCAGAACCTTGGGAGTGTGCAAAATCCACCAACTTCACAATCTGCCTAAATATCACCAGGCTTTTGACTTTGTTCGATTTACAAGACTCGTTTTTAGCCATTCCCTCAAGCTGATTCCACTAATATTAGATTCTGGAGAAGAAGACTTGAGAACCCCAGTTGAAAAATTCTGAAAATTTTTTCCACTTGATTTTGCATCGGCACTAGAAGAAGCCACCTCAGTGTCATAACCGAGTTTTTCGTCATTTTGGTCCATAACTACACTGCGAGCCTCTTGATATCTACTAATGATACCCTTCTCCTTCAGTGTTTTCTCCACAGGTAACCGAGAGAAGCAAGCTGAATTGGCCTTCGGTTGTTTTTTGCCAATGAGTAATGCGTTGTTTGAGATGATCTTGTCATCGTCAACTCTTGGATTTGCAGACACTTCATCTGGGTCTTGCCCAATATGCTTACTTGACGAGCGCTTCATGTTCTGCATCTTGAACTCCTGCTTTATCCTCAACAAAATCTGATCCTTGTCAACTGACACAAAATCTCCATGTGAATCTTTAGTCATAAAACCCGTTTGCCAAGTCATACTGATACTGCCATGGATCTTGTCTAGAGCTACTCGGGCTATTGGCCGAAGTTAAATTTGTGTTCCTAGAATTCCCCATTGTTAACTCAAGCCTCGCATCATTGATAGAAGTGACATATCTATTCAAATCATTCTCCTCCATCATGGCAATATAATCACTTCACTAGAATACTTTTCCCTTTTCTAGTAAAGAGATTTTAAACTATACAGACATCAATTTTAGACCAAAACGTTAACCCAATCAATTTTCGCTTCGAAGAAAAAAAATGGAATCCTTTTGTTCAGTCTTTGTTTTCCTTATCACGTAGACTTCAAATTAACGTCTACAAGAGCCTACAAACATCATATTTTGCAACAATCGAGGTTAAGGAAGCTCTAGACACTGTTGAAATACAAGAATAATTTGCTGATTGCTAAGAGAACATAACCCAAATTTTAAAGGAAATTCAGATAATATGAAAATTTGGAGATTTCGAAGAACAATGCAAAAGATTCCCATGAAATCTAGATGTAGATTCTACTCTAACACCCCTACTCATAACAGAAAGAACTATATATATATATGTGTGTGTGTGTATATGTATATAAGATTCAACAATTGGAGACAAAAATCAGTAAACTCATCCACCTAAACATACAGATATGTATATAAGATCCAACAATTGAAGATAAAAATCAGTAAACTCATCCACCTAAGCATACAGACACACACACAAACATATATATATATAAACCCAGAAACTACTTATGCGATATCATCATTTCAAGGCAATATTAACAAGCAAAATCAAAACCAACATATAAGAAGAAAGGGCAAAAATCAGAACAAAACAAGACCCACTAATCTTAATAAAACTCAAACCAAGAAAAAAAGAGGAAGTAGAAGAAAAGCATTACCTTCAGAATCAGAATCAGGGGAGAGAGAGAGAGAGAGAGAGAGAGAGACAGAGGGGTCTGAAAAGACTTGTCTTTTAAGCTTAATAGAAGAAAAGAGAACCCAAAAAGACTTATTGTGACTGAGAACCAAGGAGAGTCACAAAAATTCTTTTGGCTTTGCTCTGAGAAAGAAAAGCAAAGCAAAGCCAAAAAAAAAAAAAAAAAAAAAATCTTCTTTCTTTCTTACATCATACACTTTAACTAACCCAACATTGACAAACAATTTATACCCAAAATCTCCTTACTTTCCATTTCATAAATTCTCTTTTTTGGTTTTATTTTTCATAAAAATGAGGTAAAATTTGCTTGGTTCTTTTTAAGTCGTTTATATGGTTTACGTCTGGCAAAAAGTGCGTCCACGAACACGATATTTTTTTACCCAGTTCACCAAACCAGCTGCCACGTCGGACAATATTTTAGTAATTCTTTTTTCCAAGAATTCAACTGTGGGGCCCAAGGATTGAACCGACGGTAAGATCCAACGCCACGTAATGATGGGATCTTTTTTGTTATCTTGGGTGCCAGTGATAATATATCCGAAACAAAACACGACACCCAATCTCGTGTCGTATAAAAGTGGGCCCCAGTGGGGGTCTTGATCCAATGGTAACTCACGTTTAGTGGGGCCTACAACTTCTGACAATGATGAAAGCCGCCCTCGCAATTTGAAAAATAATTGGAAGCCGTTTGATCTACTTTGGAATCAGATCCAACGGTTGTGGTAATAAGTTATTTTTCTGTATGGAAATGATTTTTTTTGTTGGGGGTTTTAATAATAATAGTAAACAAATATAATTATTAAAAAAAAAAAAATTTGTAAACAACTTTAAATTGGACCACGTAAGTTGGAGGAACGAGTGGCGGACATTTGGGCGGGGAAGGTCCTGATTGACGACTGTCACGTGACCACCGTTTCGCCATAGATTCCCAGTTCTTTACCCCTTTCTTTCTTTTTCTTTTTCTTTTTTTAGTTATAATTATCTTTAAAAAAAAAAAAAAAAATTTAATGTTCAGCTCCACCCTTTTTAGCTCACAAACCTCTCGGAAAGGCGCAAAAGGAAGAATTATGTGGTAGACATTGCCAAGATTCTTCCAACTTTTTTTTTTTTTTTTTAAATTTTATAAATAGCTCCTAAACTATACATCATCTTGCATTTGATTATTGGCTTTTGATTTTACACATTAAAAAATGAGACGAAAATTCGATGTGTTCTATCATATGAGTTTAATTTATAGATAGTTACAATTAAATATTTTTTTTTTAAGAAATTGTATCTCCATTAGAGATATTTTAGAGGAATAGTTTCACTATGAAAATTACTTAATTATACTTTTGGTCTTAATTAAAGCTCATAAAATCTGAACGTATTTAATTTTTATTCTTTTTTTTTATAGACTAATTACCTAACACGCACTTTACGCATGTAGAATAGACAAACAAAGCAAGTAGAAAAAAAAAAAAAAAAAAAAAAAAAAAAAAAAGCCACTTGACGTGTTTTGGAGACCACTACAGTCTGAACAAAAAGAGCAGATTGGCTCTTTTTGATATAGATAGATAGATATAAAAATATAAGAGTATATGGATTACATGGAAATCTTACACTCTACCTCTGATTATGCTACATGCATTATGTAACTATATGTGGAATATAATGTGGAGGGAAAAAAAGAGAAAATTTACGGTAAGAATGTATTTTTACTTTTTCAATAGGTTTTATTTTTTTAATTATTAAATTACCTTTTTAATGATCTGATATGAAAGTATCCATGTTAAAAATTTACATCGCACGATACAGAATTATTTTAATAATAGATAAGACCGTTGAAAAATTAATTCAAACACTAAAACAATACTACCTAATAATATGATAAAATTGGTTCCTACCATGAATTTACCCCTAAAATAGCCCAGGTTTTGTATTTAACCTTCTACTTTACGAAAAAAAGGCTATCACTAGTGGATCACAAATTATGAACATAACCCCTTTTTGACGTTCACATACTTGAACGACAAGCCGAAAGAAAGCCAGTGGCTTGCATTTTCTTATAAGGAGTTATCATTAATACATAAATCTGTGAGAAGCGCAAAACTAACACAGGCCTTGCCCTCTTCAATTTGTCCCTCAAATTTTCTATCTAAACCAATATTATACACACACACATATACATATACATATACATATATATATATATGTATGTATGTATGGGAATTCTACAATGGGGTCATTTTTTTTTTTACCCTACCGATGGGGTCAAAAAATTTAGGCCATTACATTGAACTTGAACAGATTAGATTTATTGTGCACACAAAACTTATAGTGCATCCAATCACATAAAATTCTTGCAAAAATCTTGAGAACAAAAAAGAAGGAAAAAAAAAAAAAAAAGTCTCTTCTTCCGGTCATCTTCTAGTTCACTGGCAGACGAAGGAGGTAAAGCAATCACTGGAAAAGGGGAAGCTCTCCTACGCCTCCAACCATGCCGCCGTTGCCTCCGCCAGAGCAGGCGAGCCCCCAGCAGCCAACGACAAGATCCGACGACATCGTGCGAAGGAAGCGAGTCCCATTGCGATCGTGACCTCCAGATTCGGTTTGGGTGGGGGGCAAAACTCAGAAACTCGCGTGGGGAGGGGGGGAGGGGGGGGGAGGGGGGGGGGGTGCGAACTGAGTCGCGGCGGCGGGGCAGGGCAAAACTTAGAAACTTGAGCGGGGAGGGGGTGAGAATTGAGTCGCGGCGGGGTGGCGGGGGGCGAACCTAGTCGTGGTGGGGGGAAGGGGACTAGAGGGCTTGACGTCAGTCAGGGGGGCAAGGTTGCAGTCGGGGGGGGGGGGGGGGGGGGGGGGGGGGGGGGGGGTTCGGGAAGTTTATTGGGGATTTTTTTTTAGTATAATCACATGTAAACACTTACACCCTAATTTAGTATACCTTATCAGTCTACCCATTCTCATCCGTTAGATTTGACCCCATCAGTGAGGTAAAAAAAATCGACCATGTTTTAGAATTCCCTATATATATATATATGTGTGTGTGTGTGTGTCTATGTGAAAGCTCAGTTATACGGCGATGAGAAATTACCAAACGAGGAGGGAGGGAAGGGGAGAGAGAGAGAGAGAGAGAGTCACATTCTCGACCTCTCCCCTTCTCCTTACTCTCAGCCCATCTTGGAGGTTGCCTCCTTCGACACCGCTGATGGCATCTACGACCACGCCTAGGGCATCTACGACCTCGCCTAGTCTGAGTCCCACGACTCCCTCATTGCCACCATCGCCTTTCCCCTTCCCCTTCCCCTTCCCCTCAACCCATCTCTGACATCGCATCCTTCGACACTGCCGACGACATCTATGATCTCGCTTGGTCCGAGTCCCACGACGCACTAAGGCGGCTGTTGCCAAGGATGCCGATGTTGTATCACTGCACATACAATATTGCCGTATAACTGAGCTTTGGTATACACACACACACACACACACGCACATCATATAAAACATTGTATGTTAAATTTCAACATATTAATCCTCTTGTTTAGTGAAGCAGTAATACAACGAATTAGAGAGAGTTAAGAGGAGAGAAAGTAGCTCATATGGTATGAGATCACTACAAATAAAAAGGAGAGTTCATTTCTGCGAACTCTGTTTATCTTATGGAGCATGAAATAAGGCAGTTTCTGCAGCGTCAAAAGCATTTTATTGGAATACATATCAAATGGAGGAGCTGAAACCTACTCAATAGTCATGTTCACAAAGGAAACATAGACGGGAAACAAGGGAAAACAATTTATAAACAGCATGCTCAACCGCCACTACTAGCTTCGGAGAGGGCTAAAACTAAAGAAATTACCCCTAGTTTACCATCTCTCTATCCCCTTGCCTACAAAAATACCACACATGTAAAACAAATATCATGGAGATCTTCCTCATTTAATCGGATATCCTGATCTCGACTCCTAAAATTTCCTTCACCATCTCGTATGTAACGAATGCAATTGCAATCGACGGAACAACCTGCGAGAGATTGAAGCAGAATCAAACAATGTCCTTTTTTTAAGCACATATAGGAACAATATATACAAAATAATTCTGAAATCGACCAGAAAATGCATCTTTTTTATTAATCAATAAAATTTACCTAAATCATGGATTCCAAAAGAGTTGGAAGTTTAAAATGCATATCTTCTAAATGATTACATGATTTCAAAGACCCTAACCTGTGCAACTTTGCAAGTACCAAACTTTATTATTGCTAAACTCACTTAATTTTCCCTTTAAAAAAAAGGCTTAAACATCAATTTTGACTATTAACCAGTTAGATATAATCCTTAGCCAAAAAAAAAAAAAAAAAAAATGATTAATCTTATAACCCCGTATACATGAAAGCAGATAACAAATAAAGAAGTAAGACTCACCTTGACAGAATTGGGAATCAATCCCTTGTACAATGCCCCAAAGCCCTCGTGCCTAACAGTTTTCCTGAAGGCGTCAACCATGCCATTATACTCAAGTGGAGCCTTGCCCCTTCCATCACCAGTAACAACAGAAGCAGCATTGCTCCAACCCACCATCTGCATTCTCCGCCGAATAACATCAAGAGGGTAAGCAACAGTCTGGCCAACAGTTCCAGCAGCAGCTCCACAAGCCAGCCGTGTCGTCACGCTCAACTCGTTATCTTCAATAAGCCCAAATGGTTTAGCTTTGATTAACCAATCCTTGAGAGATTCATACACTGCAAAGTTGAGACCAACATACGGAACCTGCATGAAACAAATGGGAATAAGATCCAAATAAACAAAAACTAAATATAGGCAAAGCGTCCAAAAGTCAAAGGAATGCAAAAGGCAATTGTAAGTGAATGCAAAATATATTATACAAGAAGGTAGTGATTCATCTGTAGTACCGAGCGCCCTCTCCCTACGGATCATTTTCTGGTTCAATTGTAAAAGCATCAGGTTACCAAGTAAGCTTAAGAATGAACACTATATACCAAAAATATTAGAGAATAGGACGCACTCACTTAATTGAGACCAGTTTGGGGTAACGTCGATTAACAAAGAGCTCTCTTCCTAAGTAGAGCAACTGCAATTAATATGCTCAGCTCAGGGCTTACATCTCAGTTTTGATGTGTCTTAAACTAACGCTAAAACCCATTCAGTGGAATAAATGCAAACCATGGAGGCAAAATTTTGATTTCAAGAGTCTGCAAGAAAAATATAAGCTTCATCTTCTAGTGTATTTTGATAGAACCATTTCAAGACCGCATATATTTCATTCTTCTGGTGATGATTCCTGTCAACTGTAACGAAGACGTGAACTTTGCTTTCAATCTCGATCCAACTGCAACCAGGAATCCTCTTCATTCCCTTTTCTTTCATTTCTCTTCTTACTTTTGAAACGTTCTGCCATCTACCAGCCGCAGAATGTGCATTAGACAGCATGACATATGAAGACACATCCTCGGGATCCAAAGCCAGGATTTTGTGTGCTGCCAACTCCCCTAAATCCACATTAGAGTGGATCATGCAGCCTCCAAGTAATGCTTTCCAAAACCCAACTCCTGGATCGAATGGCAAATCATGAATAAACTCCTCAGCTTGGGTAAAACATCCAGAGCGTGAGAGTAGATCAACCATACAAGCATAGTGCTCTGACTTTAGCAAGCCGGGGTTCTTAAGTCTTGCACTATTAAAGTATGAATAACCTTCATCGACAAGGCCAGTATGATTACAGGCCCACAATAAGCCTAGAACTGTGATGGCATTAGGTCGACAACCTGATGCTTGCATTCTTTCAAAAAAGCTAATAGCTTCATGCCCTCTACCGTTTTGAGCATAACCACAAATCATGGCATTCCAAGATACAATGCTTCTTTCCCTAAGCTTATTGAAAGCCAAAAGGCTATCTTCCATGCTTCCACATTTTGCATAAAAGCTTACAAGTGAATTGCCAACAAACACATCAGGCTTACCCAAGAACTTCACGACACAAGCATGAAAGCTTCTACCTATTCCAAGAGCTGCAACATTAGCAGCTGCAGTGATTGCACAAGGAAAAGTAGACTGATTCGGAATCAATCCTTCTCTAAGCAGGTCTACAAAAAGATTCAAAGCCTCTTCATTATGGCCTGTCTGGCTGTACCCACCAATCATTGCATTCCATGAAATGATGTTTCTCTCTGGCATCAATCTGAAAAGATGACGAGCATCTTCGATCCTGTCCTTTTTTAGGTATCCACATATCAAAGTCGTGTAAGAAACAACATTGGGAACTCGGGTATCTTCAAAAGCTTTATGTGCATCCTCAATCACACTCAACTTACAGTAGAAGTCCAAAAGTGCGCTTCCCACAAAGACATTTTCATGCAAACCTGTCTTTGTTGTGCATGCATGAAGTTGCTTGCCTACATGAATATCTCTTTGAGCAGTTGACGAGCGAAGTAGAGTGCCAAATGTAAACTCATTGGGTCTGATATTTGATGCAAGCATTCTTGAAAAGAGAGAGACAGCTTCTCCATGACGGTTCCACCGGACAAATCGCCCCATTATGGCAGTAGCAGATACCACACTTAGATCAGATGCTTTGGTGAACCATTGAAGAGCATCTAAATATTCATTTGATTTAGAACAAGGGGTAACAACTTCTGATTGAATTTGCGTAGATGATGTTGCTAGCCTAAAGGCACCAGACCTTGTCTTCTGGTTCTCAACGGGATGGGAAGATGCAGACGAGTAAGTTTTCTTCTGAATGAGCTGGGAAAATGAAAGGGGGTTTCATGTGTGAGTTCGGGAGGGTTCTCTGCATCTTGGGCTGAATTCAGTAAGTGTGATGGCGGTATTACTCTATTCACCCCAAACGAAAGATATCTATATGGACTTGGGAACCTAATGGAGGAAGAAAACTAAACCAAGACCGAAAAGAACAAGGAAACAAAATGCAAATAGAAAACACAAAAATGAAATATCAGATTCTTTACTTCCATATGTAGCCAGTGGAAAAGATGGCAAATTCTACATTGCACCAGCAACCATCAATTATGCGTAAACTAATAATCCTTATAGCTTTTGATCCTTTATTTTATATTCGTAAGTTGATGAAATATTTATCATCATAATACAAAGAAAAAAATTACTTACTACTCCAATAACTGAAGGAAGCCAGCCTTTGTATAAAGCACGCGGACCCTCCTCTCTAAGCACAGTTGATAGAGCATGAAACATTCCCCTGTACTGATATGGTGACTTCTCTGTCTGTGTAGTTGCAAAGAAAGAAAATTAAAACCAAGTGAAATGTACAACTACAAAATTATAACTTCCTATAAATGATCAATCAAAAAGTAAACTTAAATCGAAATAGTTCCGATGTGCTACAATAACATAAAATAAAATAAATTTTGATAGAAAACTTCTCCTATATGTTTTGAAAACATATTTTCCCTTAAAACAAAAGGAATGACGGGACCATAACAAGTACCTGCACAGTTATCCTTCCTCGAACCATGTCCATTGGGTATGTTGCAGACATGGCAATAATACCAGCACATGCTCCAGCTCCAAGTCGTAAGAGAGGAGTCAGTTGAGCATCCTCTGTAAATAAAAGGGAAAGAAAAGACGACTTAGATAATCCTATATCCCCATGTAACACATTTTTCAATTTTAATGTCTGAAATTCGAGACGCAAAAAGATAATTTTAGCTACATCAACATAATTTCTTGGCAAACAGCAGCAGGTGATAAAAAATGCTGATCTAACGACTTCTCATGGTAGTGGACACTAAAGACTAGGGACATGGAAAAAGCAAATATGAATTCAACTTCAAGCCGAACTTAAAAAATGCTATGAAATTTTTCAATAAAGTGAGAATCCAGGAAAATTTTCAGAATTAGCCTAATAGCATTTTAGTAGAAGTAATGTGCCAAGGGTTCACCTACAATCGTAGAAAACATTTAAACTACTAGAACTAAAATCTGAACATCCAAAGATCAAGACATGACATGCGAAACTCAACATACCATTGCCGGTTTGTTGCTGATACAGAAGCAATATTCCCCTGCCAAATCATAGCAAAGAGTGATCATCAGAAGGGAGAAGGAGATGAAAATCAATGATGTAAAAGTGGCTGTATTCACAACTCATAACGAAAAGTAGAGCGATCCCACAAAATATACAGGAAAAGATGTCAGAGATCAACAATTCAACACTGTAACCTAAAACTAGTAAAAATGTGTCTTATGTTACAGAAACCATGCACACATTGCATTCCCTTCTATCTAGGCATAAACCGTTTATATATAGTAGAATCATGAAGAACTGCTCTTTTCCTCAGACACAAAAATAAAAAACTTTAAATGCATATATGGCTCTGACTCCAGATCATCACTCAATATAAGTTTGTAAAAATGTATCTCAAAGATATCCACAAAGTGATCTCCCGCAACAAAATAATCACTCCCCATCTTTAATGAATCAATACAACAACATCATCTCCAGGATGATTGAAAATTTTGGTTTCCATACTAGACATGACGCATGCCTAAACCTACAGAGCACATTCTTATTAGGTTAATCAATTTGACACCCCAAAAAGTTCAGCTTCACTGGAGATGGCATTTCAAACAGTTAGCCAATAGCTAAAGACACAAACCGATAAGAATATCATACAGAAGTTAAGATTATAACATTGAAATTTGAAGATAACATACTTAGAAGCTTGCTCATAGCTGAAAAACTTGACAGCAGAGTTTGGGACAATACGAGCACAATTGGTTCCGTTTCCTTTAAATAATCCACGGAAACCTTCAGCTCTCCAGATATATTTTAAACCTTGAATTGTCCCACTGTATTTTATGTTATGGGGATTCTGAACCTGTGGAGCATCAACACATTGTGTATTAAAATTTGAATGTACAAAATAAAGAGAGAACTTTTGCATTTGAATATATGTGTATGTATGAATGTAATTTTATAAACTACCAAAGAAATGAACCTGTAGCAATATCTTCATACGTTCTAAAGGAGCAACAGCTGTGCGAGACCTGCATGGGCATTAGAGAAAACACTCAAAAGGTGAACTACATGGTTGCTTTCAAAACCGTACCCGGAAAAAATAAATAAATTAACAGCATTGTACTTCCAGCAATTAGAGCAACCAGTTCACAGTTAATGTTAATGTTCAAAAAGAACAAAATCAGTCTTCAAGGGTTTTAAAAAACATTTGTTAGAGTTGATTCCACATTTATTCTTTTTCTTGGTCTAAGAACAACCTAATTATGGAATTTCAAAATCTCAGCTGTGAAGACGTTTTCGTCACAACTCCCAAAGAAATGGAAAATTAAGGGCTTGTTTGGGATAACATCTGGAGATAGTGTGTTGGAAGTTGAGTTGGGAATATGTGTTTAAGGAAAAACTTTTGAAAAAGTTATGTGATATAAAAATAGTGCCAAAAATTTGAAATGTGTTGGGACAAAAATATGCAAAATGATATTGTCTTGTTCGTCTCATTGTCACGAGCATTTTAACATAAAAAAAAATATATGTTACGAATTTTTAAAGTTTGAATTTTTGAAAATGGAATAGAGGGAAAATTTGATTTTGTCATCTAGAGATGTTACCTCAAACACCCACTAAACACTTTCATAAGCAAGTCAACCAGAAACCGAATTCAACAATATAAAAGGCATTAGCGAGATCTTAATTAACATCTGTCACGCCAAATTCAATAAGATTCGATAAACCCTAAACCCTAAACAAAAGAACCAAACAGAAAATCCATTTCCAACTTCCATCCTGATAAAATTAAGGAAATCAATTTCCCGGGAACAATGTTACCACAAAAATTACCTAATGAAACTCCACATGTTCTCCTCATAACCATGATCAACAAACAAAACCGAAACGAATAACAAAGATGAAACTTTCAGCTGCAAATTTCCGCGGCAGAAGAAAAAAAAGACCGCAAATTTCATCAACAAACAAAGCGAAAAAGCCGCAAAGACCGGAACTTACACTCCTCCGGCGACTCCACCGGCCACGAGAGACTTGCAAATACTAAGGACGGCATAGTTCGGTTTTACCACACTCTCCCGAGCTCTGGCCAGCTTGGCCTCCTCGGCCAGATTGACGATCGTCGAGACCGCAGACTCACTCTGCTTAACGTCCTCAGAAGCCATTTCCGATTCGAACTCTCTTATTCTACCCTAGGTAATCGGAAAACCTGATCTGAGCTTTCCGGCGAGTATTCCGGCGATGGATCGGGGGTAACGAGAACTCCGGCGATTCCTATGGGAAAGCGTGGGCCTTCCACATTTCCTTCGTCACCGCAGGGCGGTCGGCGGCGTACGGCGGCCGCGAGAAGAGGTGAGAGCGAGGGCAAAGGGCGAAACTGCGCGAGAGAGAGAGAGGCTTTTCTCAGAGTGACGGCGTGGGTAATGAGGTGAGGATTTATTATTCAGACAACAATGAGAGAGAAAGATGAAGAGAGAGAGAGAGAGAGAGAGTTGGGGCATAATTTTGTTGTACTCGCGAGTGTATGATTGGCGAATTAAAGACGCCGTAGAAGGTGTACACGTGTGAGGGCAAAAGTGGATCCGCCTACCTTGTGGCTTGCGAGGGCTCAACAGACATAGGTCAAAAATAAAAATAAAAAATCATTTTACGACTTCTCACTTTAGATCATTTTAGTTTGTTTTTGGTATTTTTAACTTAGAGTTTGTTAATTTTTTAAATACTAATTATAATTTTTAATGACTTTTCAGAAAAAAGATAAAAATTGAGATTAAAAAATATAGTTTCGTTATTATTAACTTAAACGTCAAATAAAATATTAGATTTGTTTCGAGTTATATTCATAAAATTTTGTATTTTCTCTCAAAAAAAAAATTTCTTTGAATTTATGGTTCAAATTCACTTTTAAATCTATGATCTAAAAGTGATTTAACTTTACACTCCTTCAAAATGCTACTTAAAGAATAAGAGCCCGTTTGAGGGAACTATTCAAGACGGAGTTTTGAAATTAGGTTGGAAATGTGTGTTTAAGATTATAACTTTTGGAAATGAAATGTGATATAAAAAATCGTAGTGCAAAAATTTGAAATGCGTTCAAAAAAAATTTATGCAAAATGCATCTTATTTTGTTCGTCTCGTCGTAATAAGTATTTTGACAAAAGAATCATCTCATTTTCAATTTGAAATGAGAAAATTATAAAATTTTAGTTTTTTGAAAAAAAAAAAAAAAAGATAAAATGAAATGTAAAATTGGAAGTTTTGGATTAGACAATAAAACTCCGTCTTTAAAACTTCCCCTAAGGGGGCCTAATTTTATATTTCTAAAAAAAAAAAGAATATTTTACAAGTTTTCTCTTGTACTGCGGTTTTATCACTGTTTTGAGACTGTTTTGAGTACTATTCATAAAGTTTTTTCATAGTATTTTCTTTATAAAAATTAGATTTTAATGTTTAATCCAAACAAAGACTTAATTTTATCACCTCTTCAACATGTTACTTAAATCATAACTTTCAAACATATATGTTTGTGCCTTATAATCTATAAAACATTTCTTGATTCATCAATATATATATATATATATTGAAAATTAAGAATTTTAATAGACGGAATTTCTTATAATCGTTTGATGTGAGATTAAGTATATATGGTTAGGGGCTCCAAATAAATAGGAGAAGAAGTAAATAGCATTTTATCTAATAATTGAAGTGAATAACAGTTTTAAAAATATTTAGAATAATTTATTTAGTAAAAGGATTTATTTTGCTTAGAGTAATTTGCATTTACCTTGTAAATTTTATTGTTTACCAAATTAGATTTTTCTATTTACCTTGAAAATTTGCTATTTACTTCAAATATTATTAAAGCCTTGTTATTTATATCAATTAATTTTATAAAATATTGCTTATTACAATTTCTCCAAATAAATTAGTTGATAGTCAGACGCTGTTTGTATTTTCTTTTTGAAATAGTGCTCATAAGCATGAAAAAAGGGGGGAAATGGATAACAAACCTATTCAATTTAATTAATTAACTTTTTTTTTATTTTAGAATTGATTAAGTTTTCCTCCATATGGTACGTGGAAGACTGTTATTTCTTTCGATATAATTTTAGGGTTTTGTTTGGTGTGTGTGGGGTCCAATGGAAGGAAAAAAAAAGGAAATGAGTTGTTTTTGATTTGTGTTTGGGTTGCGTTAGCATAAAGAGTACCATTCTAAAGGAATATTTTTTCACCTATTTGTGGGGAATTGTCTTTCCATTCAAAAGAGAGAGGAATGACAATTCCAATCTATTTTGTTTTCTCGGAGCCCAACTTCAAATCCATTTTTAAAGAAAATTTGACAACATAAATGCAATATTGATGATTTTCAACATGGATTTTAGACTAAAAATCAGAATTTAAACTTGAAAGAAAAACTAGAAATGCAGTGTCTCTATTTTTTTTTATTTTTTTATTTTTTAACATTCAGTCCGAATCGGCCCAGTTTCGGGTATTGCATCTTAGAACCCACAGCCACCCCATACAGCTTGGTTTGAGATTTGCAAGACAATTTAACATTCTCGACCCAAAATTCGGGTTGAGTTGAGCGGGTTCATCGGGTTTGGGCCAATTCTGTGCAGCCCTACTCCTCCCTTCTTGCCTAATTGTCACCACTCTCTGACGCACTTCGGCAAGATCATTGCCTAAGCGCCTACCGTCGAGCATCTGATCAAAGCCTAGCTCCTCCAGCACTCTTTTTGCCTTCGTTGTCCAGGTCGATTATTGCTCGTATTAGTTCCTCTCGTTCCTAGGGTTTTTGGATATTATATATACATATCCAAAAAAATCCTGGATATTCATCGATATTCATTAATATTATGGATATTTTTTGACATTGGACACTACAGGAAGAATATCCTTCCCCTTCCCCTCCCCCCTCCATTATCTATGTCGAGACTTTAAAATATTGATAACGTCGTTGATATTTTCATCTATGATTTGGGGGTAGTCTTGTGCTACAGGTTTGTTGGTCTCAATCATTAGAGTTCTCCATTAATTATAGAGGTGTTATTAAAATAGTCATATGTATGCGCAATAGTTAGTGTGCATTTTCAGTTTCCCATTATTTAAATTCAGTGCATGTTTTATTATTCTATTATACATTTTAGTAGAATTTACTAGTGAAACTTATCTATAGTCAGGTTTACTTGCATTATAAGCTCATTCGAATCAACATTGATGTGTATATTTTCTTGATTTGAAATACAATTACACTTGAAGAAAACATTTGATAAAATTATATGTTAGGTCCTCCATTTCATTATCTATGGGCAAAACATAATAACATATGAGCAACAGAGAGGACATTCACCCCAACGAGTGTAAGGACTCCACTTATCATCCACACATCAGTAACAAAGTGTAGTGTTTACTCTTTAACCTGACGGGAGTGTTTAGTTACTATTTTAACATTGCTCCCAACTAGTTAATCATCAAAGCAACGTATTTTAAATTGTAACGATGGTTTTGCAACTTTTGCATTGCTTTTGTTGCAAGATTTGGTCGCAAATAAGGATTTCGGGGGTGTTTGGTGATGAGTTTAGTTTAAGATTTTAAGTTTAAATAGTCATTTTTTAGAAAAGACAAAAACTTTTTAGAAAGACAATTTTTTTTTTCAGAAAAGACAAAAATTATGATGAAAAAGTACAATTTAGTTCAAAATAAACTAACAACCAAACGGGCCCTTCATAACGATTTTAAAATTCATAGGTATTCATCTATCATTTCCAAGAATAGATAGTATTCGTGTGTTTTTTTTTTTTTTTTCTCCTTTTAATTTAGGGTGAAAGATTTGAATTCTTCATTCTATAGTGAGTCAGGTATAAAATTACCGCTAAATTATGCCTGCAACTACAATATTTGTGTTATTAAGTTAAAATCTATGAAATACTTTACAAATTTTTTTTGTATAATTTATAATAGGGTAAATTGCTCATTTAGTCAATCAACTTTAACCTTGTGTAAATTTGGTCGCTGAAATTTTTTTCGTAGCTGAAATGCTCCTAAACTTTTAAAATATTATTACAATAGTCCATTTCGTTAATTTTTGGACGAATATGTTAGTAATTTGGTCAAAAAGTGGTGCTAACTATGGATTCCATCCAAAAATTAACATAATGAAATTCTATAGTAATTGTTTTATATTGTTTATAGTCATTTTAGTTCCGAAAATTAAAAGAACAGAAAATACCCCTAAATAATTAAAATGTTGCTATAATAGTCATTTCTGTTAATTTTTAAACAGAATATGTTAGTAATTTGGTTAAAAAGTGATGTTCGCAAATGGATTCCATCCAAACATTAACGTAAAGGATTGTTGTAGCGACATTTTAATAGTTTACGGACATTCAGCTACGAAAAAAAGTTCATGAACCAAAGTTGCACAAGTTAAAAGTTCAGAGACTAACCTAGCAATTTACCTTTTCTAATATATATATATATATATATATATGTTTTTTTTTTTTTTTTGCAAAAACAATTAAAAAAAAAAGGGCAAAAGATTAGTAGTTAAAAAAAAAAAAAAAACTAGTAGATTATAGGGGTGAAAGTTTTAAAGATATAAATGTTATGAGTACTCTTTCAATTAGTAATTATTAAAGATATAGGTCTAATATGATCCTCCTCCTTAAAGCATTGTGATCGATTTATCCTATGAAAAAAACCATATGTGTACTACTTTGGGTAAATTTAAAAAAAAAAAAGAAGAATAAAGATACTAAAAAACATTCATAATACTTTTATTTCACAACTACTTGATACTTCATTCATAATACTTTTATTTCACAACTACTTGATATTTAAATATCCCTTATTGTGAGTGCAGGTTCAAATCTCCCGTCCCCAAGTTTAAAATAATAATAATAATAATAATAAATAAGCATACCTTATTGTCCCATAAATATTATTGTCAAATTTGCATTTATAATTTGTACTTTTTTTCTTCCATAACCTTATCACTATTTTATTTGATGTTTCCAAATGCTCGCAAATTATAGGTTCTTCTTTTTCATTTATTATTTATCATTATTACTTTGAAACAAAGCATATGCGTTTCATTATGACGTGACAATCAATGCAATTAAATAGTGCTTCAAGTGTGAGCCGTTTTTGACTTTGGTGTCAGGACCTTAGGCTGGATAATATTGAAACAGTACCTCGTTTTTTTTTTTATTATTTAAATTTATTGAAACAATATTTTTTATTATAAAAACAAACACATGAGTTTTCTTCTTCTTCTTCTTGAAATGAAAGTGGTAATTTTATTGGATAGCAGCAATGTCTGTAGCAATACAGTCAGAAATGCAAGCTGGAAATCTCCAAACCAAACAAAATAAACATAATCAGACATAGCTAATTTTGCTAAGGCGTGGGCTAAAATTTGATTTTTGGACAAAATTTATGATAAAAATATATTTTACACTATTAGTAGTTAATCTTATTTTAATCAGATTGATTTTTTAAAGGTTTGATTTGTAAGTGTCCATATTAATTATTTACGAGCCTAACATATAAAACTGTTTCTAACAATAAATTATACCATTAAAAAATTGATCCCTCAGTAAGAAATAACTGTATCTATCAATAGAATAAAAATATAGTTTCTATAAAATATTTTACCTGTTTTCTACACACTTTTTTTTGGTGGAATAGAAATAAACAAAATTTCTATAAATAGAAATATGTCAGTTGAAGATTTGGCGTCTTATGTTGTTGACAATAACGCCAAACACAAGCAGAAGACTCATCACACTTTAATTTCCCTACATTATCGCGTTATCAGAATCCTTGGGATCTGAAACACATTGTTTGGCCTTTGTAAGTGAAGTAATCTCACTGTCACAAAATGCTCATAATTTTGGGCTCTTTACGGGAATGCCTCATATCCATGGTTTGGATTTATTTATGCCATGAAAAAAAAGTATTTGCAGACATTGTTCATACCACTATATTTAGAGTATCGATTATACCCTCAAGTTACAGATCAATAACCGTCATAATACCAGTTGATAACAGCCATCATCTATCATGATACCAACTAGTAAATATTGATATCCATAACCGCGGTTACTGACCAGTAACATTACTAACTAACAACCACTGTGATATTAACCGATAGCCTCGGGTATATATTAGATTTCTCATCGTGATACTAAAAAAAAAAAAAATCAACAAAATCCCAACAAAAAAGAAAAAAGAACTAAAAAACCACAAAAATCACTAACAAAAATACATCATCGTGGGTTCACCAGGGATGAGATTTAGCGACCAAGGATGTGTGTTGGCTAGTTCTGTTGGATCTTCCTCCCTTGTGCGATGCCTCTGTCGAATCTCCCTCTTCTATGATGTGTTTGTCTGATTCCGCTCACTTTCCATGCGATTTCGTCTTTGATATGAATATTCATGTTGTCACCCTATGGAGATATGTGTATTTATGAAAGATTTTTTTCTTTAATTTTTTATTTTTTATTTTTTTGTGTGTTCATAAAGACTAGCTCCGTTGTAATACTTTAATTTGGATTAGTGGTAATATAGACTGTTATAAATATATATACTAAAAGAATGCAAAGTTTTATTGTTTTTTCTATAGTAAATAGACGGTTGTGCCTTCAATTAGGGTTTTTTTTAAGGCTGCATAGTAAGCGAACGTTTTGCCCCTTTTATTACTACGCGGGACGGTTATGTCCCTTTGAGTTTGCTACCCGGTGTTCTCTGTGCAGTGGATGGACATTTATGCCCTCAAAACCCTACTTTCCCTTCTTTTTGTTGTTTCTCGCCGTTCATTCCCTCATATGCAACTTTCTCTCTCTATTGTTTATGTTCATCTTTACTCTCTCTCCTCTCTCTACCGTTCTCTCTTCTTCTCCATTCTGTAGATTTATGGCCTCCAAAAACCCTAGCTTTTGGTCTTCTTTGTCTCTCTGCACGCTCCATCCCCTTTTTTCACTTTCGTTTTTACTATTGATGTTCTTCTCATTCTCTCTTATGTTTTTTTCCATTGTGTTTTGTTTTCTCCGAACCAAGTTTTGATTTTTGTTTTTTTTTTGTTGTTGTTCGATTTTTATGTTGGAGGTTTAGATTTTAATTTTTGTTTTTTTGTGTTTTTTTCCTTCATTGTTGTTTCCGTTTGTTTTTTTTTTTTTTTTCCTCCCCTTTGGTTATTTTTCCCCCTACTGTTCATTCTCTCTCTTGGGTTTTTCTATCATCTCTTTTCTCCGAACCCTAAGTTTTGATTTTTTGTTTTTTTTTTTTTTTTTGATGTTCGATTTTTGTGTTGGAAGTTTAGATTTTAATTTTTGTTGCATTGTTTTTTCCTTCATTGTTGTTTGCGTTTGGTTTTTTTCCCCCTCTTTTGTTATTTTTTAGCTCATTGTTCATTCTCTCTCTTGGGTTTTCTCTCCTCTGTTTTCTCCGAACCCTAAGTTTTGATTTTTTGTTTTTTTTTTGTTGTTCGATTTTGTGTTGTTTTTCTCTCCTCTCTTTTCTCCGAACCCTAAGTTTTGATTTTAGTTTTTTTTTTTTTGGTTCAATTTTTTGTGTTGGAAGTTTAGATTTTAACTTTTGTTCTCTTGTTTTTTCCTTCATTGTTGTTTCTGTTCGGTTTTTTTTCCCCCTTTTATTATTTTTTTATCCACTGTTCATTATCTCTCTTGGATTTTCTCTCTTCTCCGAACCTTACATTTTAAATTTTTGTTGCTGAAATTTAAACTTTGTTTTCGATTTTTGTTGCTGAAAGTTTTGTTGTTTTTGGTTGTATTCTCCTTATTTTGATTTTTTTTCATTATTATAATTTTTTTTTGTTGCATGTAGATAATTGAAGAAAAGTTTTTTCACTTTTTTTTTAATTTTTACTATGATTATTTTTTCCATCTGTTTTTTGAACTTTTGCTGATTGTTTTTTTGTTTTGTTTTTGTTCCTTCAATTTTTTCCTGTGCATGTATATATCAAATAAAGTAATTTTCATTTAGTTTTTTTCTTCTGTTTTTCTTTTATTATTACTTTTTTTACTTGCATTTATATGATTGAGGAATCATAGAAACAAATGCAGAGCAAAAAATTAAGAAAGGATGGGGTATGTTTTTGTTTTGTTTTGTTTTTTTTTTTTTTTAAGGTTTATATATATTGATTTTGAATTTGATTTTTGTTATTTAT
Organism: Ficus carica; assembly: GCA_009761775.1. Taxonomy (NCBI): domain Eukaryota; kingdom Viridiplantae; phylum Streptophyta; class Magnoliopsida; order Rosales; family Moraceae; genus Ficus; species Ficus carica. Next base: position 7,110,994 of record CM019748.1, on the reverse strand, counting down.
TTTTGTAGATTGTAGTAAAAATGGTTGCAAAATGGTCGATTGCAAGTATCAAGTGAAATATTGATACTTTTTCTCTGTTATGTTTAAAGTTCGGTATTTTTTCCTTTTTTTTCCCGAGTAATATTTTGGTGATATTTGTTTTCAAATTTTGTTTCTTTATTTTTTATGTTTGATTTCTGTTATATTTATGATTTACAGTGTGCTCTTTATATTATGAGTTTTTTTTTAAATGTTTTTTTGATTTTGTTAATAATATGAATATTTTTTTGTAATGGTTGACTGTGATTAGGTTAGTGTTTGTGTGGTATTTAATATCATTATTCTTCAATTTGTTAGTTTAATCTATGAAAAAGTTCTAATTTTATTTATAATTTCTAGGCTAAATGTTTTTTCTACTGTTTAAACTACATTTGATCGAATTGTTAGGTTTTTCATTATATTTGTTGTTTACAATCTGTTTATCAATGTGAAAATTTATGATTTGCTCTAATTTTGTTATTTATTATAAATGATTATTATTTTCATAACTGTATTGTATCATTTAGTTACATTTGAATGGATAGTTAGACTTTTCTATTGTTTAGATTTCTAGATTTTTCATGCAATTTCTGTAATCAAGATATTTTATTGTGTTTTGTGATTTATCCTAGACATTTATCTTCTAAATTATCTTCCTTTTGTTGTAATTGTGCTATTGCATATAACAATTCCTCAATATCTTGTTCATTCCGCAACAAAATATTTTCTTTTTGCGCGGCAGTAGAAAAAAAAAAAAATAATATATATCTATATATGCTCTTTTGGAGAGAGGATACTATTTCATCCAATCAAGTTACAGGTGTCTAACATATCATATGAGAGATGATTACCTTGACTGAAATTCCTTACACATGTAACTCTGTCATTAGTGCTTCTAATTTTTTTAAATATGTTATCTGTTGTGAATAATGTGCTTTTGTCTGTGTTTTTCAGGTGTAACTCAGTTATATGTCTACCGGTTTTGCCCTTTTAATACTACGCGGACGATTATGTCCCTCTGAGTTTGCCTACCGGTGTTCTCTGTGCAGTGGATGGACATTTATGCCTTCAAAACCTACTTTTCCCTTTTTTGTTGTTTTCGCCGTCATTCCCTCATATGCACTTTCTTTCTCTATTGTTTACGTTCTTCTTACTTCTCTCTCTCTTACCATTTTATATCTCTCATTCTGTAGATTTATGGCCTCCAAACCTAGTTTTTGGTCTTCTTTGTTCTTCCGCCCGCTCATCCCCCTTTTTCACTTTCGTTCTCTATTATTGATGTTTCTCATTCTCCTTATGTTTTTTTTCATGTGTTTGTCTTCTCCAAACCCTAAGTTTTGATTTTGTTTTTTTTTTTTTTTTTTTTTTTTTTTTTGTTGTTCGATTTTTATGTTGGAGGTTTAGATTTTAATTTTTGTTGTGTTGTTTTTTCCTTCATTGTTGTTTCCGTTTGTTTTTTTTTTCCTCCCCTTTGGTTATTTTCTCCTTCCCCCAACTGTTCATTCTCTCTCTTGGTTTTCCTATCAACTCTTTTCATCATTTCACATCAACCGAACCCTAAGTTTTGATTTTGTTGGCTCTTTTTTTTTTGTTTTTTTGATGTTCGATTTTGTGTTGGAAGTTGAGATTTTAATTTTTGTTGCATTGTTTTCTTTCCTTCATTGTTGTTTGCGTTTGGTTTTTTTTTCCCCCATTTGTTTTTTTTTAGCTCATTGTTCCTTCTCTCTCTTTGGGTTTTCTCTCCTCTTGTTTTTTCCGAACCCTAATTTTGAATTTGGTTTTTTTTTTTTGTTAGATTTTTGTGTGTTTTCCTCTCCTCTATTTTCTCTGAACCCTAAGTTTTGATTTTGGGTTTTTTTTTTTTTTTTTTTTTTGTTCAATTTTTTGTTGGAAGTTTAGATTTTAACTTTGTTCTCTTGTTGTTTCCTTCATTGTTGTTTCTGTTCGTTTTTTTTCCCCCGTTTGTTATTTTTTTTATCCACTGTTCATTATCTCTCTTGGATTTTCTCTCCTCTCTGAACCTTACATTTTAAATTTTGTTGCTGAAATTTAAACTTTGTTTTCGATTTTTGTTGCTGAAATTTTGTTGTTTTTGGTTGTATTCTCCTTTTTTGATTTTTTTTGTTGCATGAGAATTGAAGAAATTTTTTTCACTTTTATTTTATTTTTACTATGATTATTTTTCCATCTGTTTTTGAGCTTTTGGCTGATTGTTTTTTGTTTTTGTTTTTGTTCCTTCAATTTTTTTCCCTGTGCATGTATATAATCAAATAAAAGTATTTTTCATTTAGTTTTTTCTTCTGTTTTCTTTTTATTATTATTTTTTTACTTGCATTTATATGATTGAGGAAATCATGGAAACAAATGCAGAGCAAAAATTAAAGAAAGGATGGGGTATGTTTTTGTTTTTGTTGTATTTGTTTTTGTTTTTTTTTGTTTTTTAGGTTTATATATATTGATTTTGATTTTGATTTTTGTTAATTTATTTTTTAGATTGCAGTAATAATGGTTGCAAAATGGTCGATTGGAAGTATCAAATGAAAGATTGAAGACTTTTCTCTGTTATGTTTATATTTCTGTATTTTTTTCCTTTTTTTTCCCGAGTAATTTTGGTGATTTTGTTTTCAATTTATTTCTTTTTTTTTATGTTTATGATTTCTGTTATATTATGATTTACAGTTTGCTCTTTATATTATGAGTATTTTTTTTAAAATGTTTTTTGATTTTGTTATAAATATGATTTTTTTGTAATGGTTGACTGTGATTAGGTTAGTGTTTGTGTGGTATTTTAATATCATTATTCTTCAATTTGTTATGTTTAATCTGTGAAAAAAGTTCTAATTTTATTTATTAACTTTCTAGGCTAAATGTTTTTTCTACTGTTTAATTACATTTGATCGAATTGTTAGGTTTTTCATTATATTTGTTGTTTACAATCTGTTTATCAATGTGTAAGTTTCTAATTTGCTTTATTTTGTTATTTATTGTAATGATTATTATGTTCATAACTGTATTGTATCATTTAGTTACATTTGAATGCATAGTTAGACTTTTCTATTGTTCAGATTTCTAGATTTTTCATGCAATTTCTGTAATCAGATATTTATTGAGTTATCCTAGACATTAATGCTTCTAAATTATCTTCCTTTTGTTGTAATTGTGCTATTTGATATAACAATTCCTCAATATCTTGTTCATTCGCAACAAAATATTTTCTTTGCGCGGCAGTAAAAAAAAAAAAAAAAAATATATATATATAATATATATATATGCTCTTTTGGAGAGAGATACTATTTCACCATTAAGTTACAGGTGTCTATTCATATTCATATGTGAGATGATTACTTTGACTGAAATTTCTTACACATGTAACTCTGTCATTAATGCTTCTAATTTTTTTAAAATCTGTATCTGTTGTGAATTAATGTGCTTTTGTCCGATGTTTTCAGTTGTAACTCAGTTATATGTCTACCGGTTTTGCCCTTTTTTTACTACGCGGATGATTATGTCCCTCTGAGTTTGCCTACCGGTTGTTCTCTGTGCAGTGGATAAACATTATGCCCTCAAAACCCTACTTTTCCCTTCTTTTGTTGTTTTCGCCGCTCATTCCCTCATATGCACTTTCTCTCTTTATTGTTTATGTTCTTCTTACTCTCTCTCTCTCTCTCGACCGTTCTCTCTATCTTTTCATTCTGTAGATTTATGGCCTCCAAACCTTAGCTTTTGGTCTCTTTGTTCTTTCCGCCACTCATCCCCCTTTTTTCACTTTCGTTCTCTACTATTGATGTTCTTCTCAGTTTCTCTTATGTTTTTTTTCCATGTGTTTGTTTTCTCCGAATCCTAATTTTGATTTTGTTTTTTGTTTTTTGTTTTTTTGTTTTTTTTTTGTTGTTGTTCGATTTTTATGTTGGAGGTTTAGATTTTAATTTTTGTTGTGTGTTATTTCCTTCATTGTTGTTTCCGTTTTTTTTCCCCTCCCCTTTGGTTATTTTTCCCCCGACTGTTCATTCTCTCTCTTGGGTTTTCTATCATCTCTTTCTCCGAACCCTAAGTTTTGATTTTGGGGGTTTTTTTTTTTTGATGTTCGATTTTTGTGTTGGAAGTTTAGATTTTAATTTTGTTGCATTGTTTTTTCCTTCACTGTTGTTTGCGTTTGGTTTTTCCCCCTTTTGTTATTTTTTTATCTCATTGTTCATTCTCTCTCTTGGGTTTTCTCTCCTCTGTTTTCTCCGAACCCTAAGTTTTGATATTGGTTTTTTTTTTTTTTTTTTGTTCGATTTTTGTGTTGTTTTCCTCTTCTGTTTTCTCTGAACCCTAAGTTTTGATTTTGGTTTTTTTTTTTTTTTTGGTTCAATTTTTTTGTTGGAAGTTTAGATTTTAACTTTTGTTCTCTTGTTTTTTCCTTCATTGTTGTTTCTGTTCGGTTTTTTTCCCCCTTTTGTTATTTTTTTATCCACTGTTCATTCTCTCTTTTGGATTTTCTTCCTCTTCCGAACCTTACATTTTAAATTTTTGTTGCTGAAATTTAAACTTTGTTTTCGATTTTTGTTGCTGAAAGTTTTGTTGTTTTTGGTTGTATTCTCCTTATTTTGATTTTTTTTTGTTGCATGTAGATAATTGAAGAAAGGTTTTTTCATTTTATTATTTATTTTTACTATGATTATTTTTCCATCTGTTTTTTGAGTTTTTGGCTGATTGTTTTTTGTTTTTGTTTTTGTTCCTTCAATTTTTTTTCCCTGTGCATGTATATAATCAAATAAAAGTATTTTTCATTTAGTTTTTTCTTTTGTTTTTCTTTTTATTATTATTTTTTTACTTGCATTTTATATGATTGAGGAAATCATGGAAACAAATGCAGAGCAAAAAATTAAAGAAAGGATGGGGTATGTTTTTGTTTTGTTTTATTTGGTTTATTTGGTTTTTTTTTTCCTTTTTAGGTTTACATATATTGATTTTGATTTTTGATTTTTGTTAATTTATTTTGTAGATTGTAGTAATAATGGTTGCAAAATGGTCAATTGGAAGTATCAAGTGAAAGATTGAAGACTTTTTCTCTGTTATGTTTATATTTTTGTATTTTTTCCTTTTTTTTCCCGAGTAATATTTTGGTGATTTTGTTTTCAAATTTTATTTCTTTATTTTTTATGTTATGATTTCTGTTATATTTATGTTTACAGTTTGCTCTTTATATTATGATTTTTTTAAAATGTTTTTTTTTATTTTGTTAAATATGATTTTTTGTAATGGTTGACTGTGATTAGGTTAGTGTTTGTGTGGTATTTTAATATCATTATTCTTTAATTTGTTATGTTTAATCTGTGAAAATGTTCTAATTTTTTTATTAACTTTCTAGGCTAAATGTTTTTTTCTACTGTTTAACTACATTTGATCGTATTGTTAGGTTTTTCATTATATTTGTTGTTTACAATCTGTTTATCAATGTGTAAGTTTGATTTGCTCTAATTTGTTATTTATTGTAAATGATTTTATGTTTCATAACTGTATTGTATCATTTAGTTACATTTGAATGCATAGTTAAACTTTTCTATTGTTCAGATTTCTAGATTTTTCATGCAATTTCTGTAATCAGATATTTATTGAGTTATCCTAGACATTTAATGCTTCTAAATTATCTTCCTTTTGTTGTAATTGTGCTATTTGATATAACAATTCCTCAATATCTTGTTCATTCGCAACAAAATATTTTCTTTGCGCGGCAGTAAAAAAAAAAAAAAATTTATGTATATATATATATGCTCTTTTGGAGAGAGATACTATTTCACCAATCAAGTACAGGTGTCTAACATATTCATACGTGAGATGATTACTTTGACTGAAATTTCTTACACATGTAACTCTGTCATTAATGTTTCTAATTTTTTTAAATCTGTTATTGTTGTGAATTAATGTGCTTTTGTCTGATGTTTTTCAGTTGTAACTCAGTTATATGTCTACCGGTTTTGCCTTTTTATTACTACGCGGAGATTATGTCCCTCTGAGTTTGCCTACCGGTTGTTCTCTGTGCAGTGGATGGACATTTATGCCCTCAAAACCCTACTTTTCCCTTCTTTTGTTGTTTTCGCCGCTCAGTCTCTCATATGCAACTTTCTCTCTCTATTGTTTATGTTCTTCTTACTCTCTCTCTCTCTACCGTTCTCTCTATCTTCTCATTCTGTAGATTTACGACCTCCAACCCTAGCTTTTTATTCTTTGTTCTCTCCGCCTCTCATCCCATTTTTTTTTCACTTTCATTCTCTACTATTGATGTTTTATCATTCTCTCTTATGTTTGTTTTCCATGTGTTTGTTTTCTCCGAACTCTAAGTTTTGATTTTGTTTTTTATTTTTTTTTTGTTGTTGTTCGATTTTTATGTTAGAGGTTAGATTTTAATTTTTGTTGTGTTGTTTTTCCTTCATTGTTTTTTCCGTTTTTTTTTTCCTCCCATTGGTTATTTTCCCCCTACTGTTCATTCTCTCTTTTGGTTTTCTATCATCTCTTTTCTCCAAACCCTAAGTTTTGATTTTTGGTTTTTTTTTTTTAATGTTCGATTTTTTGTGTTGGAAGTTAGATTTTAATTTTTGTGTTCTTTATTTCTTTTTTCCTTCATTGTTGTTTGTGTTTGGTTTTTTCCCCCTTTGTTTTTTTTAGCTCATTGTTCATTCTCTCTCTTGGGTTTTCTCTCTTGTTTTCTCCAAACCCTAAGTTTTGATTTTTTGTTTTTTTTTTTTTTTGTTGTTCGATTTTTATTCAGGTACTGTTCTTATTTATAACTCTTAGTTATTATTGATTATTGTTTTTTTGTATTATGATGATTTGCTATTTTTATGGTTAATGTTTATGAAAGATATTATACTTTTCTGTTCAGTTTGTTTATTGTTAATATTTTCTCTCTCAGTTTCTTTGTTAATTTTATCTATTATTTCTGTTATACATCTGGACATCTTTATTATTATGATGATAATTTGTAAAGAGATTTAATTTTGTTATTGTGTCTTCTTTTCTTTTTTTTTCTTTTTTTTTTTTGTAGGACAAGGTAGACTTTTCTCTCTTTTTATCTGTCAATGTTTGGTGAATATTATTGTTATTATAATTTAGATGATTATGTTATATGATTGATAATTTTTATAACTGTTGTGATTTTTTCGTGATTTTGAGTTTCTTTTAATTATATTTTCGTCTATGATTATGTTAATCATGTTTATATTTTTATATGATTTATAAAACTTTAGATTTATTTGCATGATGTTATTATATTACTGTTGTTGTGGTAAGTTTTTTTGTTTTTGTTTTTTTTTTCCCTGTTCTTTTCTTCTTCTGTTGTTGTAAATTTTTTTCAAAAAAACTTTTGCATAAAAATTTTAGCATGATGTGATGGTCTCTGTTTAGATATATGATAATAATATACCAGATTTGGTATATGTTGCTAGATATGATATTATTGATAACACATGTTACATAATATATGTCAGATAACTATTAACTATTATTGACAGTATTTGTTATTGCCGTGCATGTTTGGGATTGTTTTGTTTATCTTTCTCTTATAACATAACAATATTGATTATGTTACTGTTTTTATTATTATATATATTTTTTATTTCTCTCAATATTTTTTCCTCCTTTTTTCCCCTTTCTGTATTTCCTGGAAACATTTATAATTTTTTTTAACACACTTCCAAACATTTCAATTGGTAGCTACCAAGACGACGTTGAATTATATTTTAGTTGTTCTTAACAATATTCTTTTAATGATATAAAAGATCTGAACTTGCTTTAATATTTTAGTTTTATTTTATTTTGTAGAAAACATTTAGTAAAAATTCTTATAATGTTTTTCATAGTAAACATATATTAGATTTATTTAGATTAGTGTATGCAATTGAGTATAATGCAGAATTAAATTTTTGTTTTTTCATTATTGCTTTTTTATTGTTATTTCTGCTTTCTTTTTGTTTATAGTTTAATATAAATTTTTTTATTATATTTATTGCCCGGTTTTTTTTAAAATATTAGATTATTGAAATATTAAAATTTATAGCAATAATTTTGTATATCATGTTTTTACAATTATAAATTATTGTAATTTTGGTTGTATGATTTAATTTTTTCTATTATGCAATCTCATACTGTAACAACAAATTTTATTTTTATAGATTTTTATTTTCTTTAAATTTAATTACAAAAAATAACTGGTCATAATGAATAGAAATAACTTAACTTATTTATTAGTTAATTTAATCAATGTAAGTTCTTATCTAAACAATTATTTAAAAACAATCGGGTAGAAAATAACATTTTAATCAATTATAATGTACCGTAAATAAATAAATGGGATAATAAAATTTCATATAAACATCCTTGAGAGAGAGAGGGGGGGGGGGGGGGGGGGGGGGGGGGGGGAGGAGTGGGCACGGACGAGAAAAAAGAGAGAGCAGTTACAATCAAATTGTACATATTAACAAAATCAAATATCATATATTTATATATTTATATATGTATGAATTAATCAATATATTGTTATTAGTAAATACAATTTTTAACAGAATAATATGAAATATACCAAAAAAAAAAAAAGAAAAAAAGAGAGAACGTATAAAATAAAAACACAATATTTATTCAATTTTTTAACTACACAAAATAAAACTGCGTAAATAAAAAAATATGCGAGAATGATAAAATATTGACTTCAAAAAAATTAGGTGGAAAAAAAAAATGAATATAATAATTAAAAATGAATTAACACAATTAAATTATAATATAAAAAATAAACGGCAAACTAATAATTTAAATTAAAAAATAATTGATGAAAATTTGTAATATAACACCTCTATAAATTTAAAACAAATAAAAAGCATATTATTTTCTATTATGATGAGGTTTTATTATAAAAAATATATACTTATAATATTGTAACTAATTATTATTTATATCGTATATTAACATTACACTTTAAAATTAGATTTTTTTAAATATGTAATACATTTCCAGATTTATTTATTAATTTAATTAGTATTTCTCTAATTTTTAATTAGAATTACATAAGTTGTTAAATTTTTTTTATTGTTTGAGTTTTCAGATTTTTAATCATATTTATTAATTGTAGTTTTTTAATTGGAATATATTATTGCATTTTATTGTAGTGAAAAAAATTCTTACGCTTAGTATTTATTTTAATTTTAATTTTAATATTTGGTATTATTATGTTTTATTGTTTGACCTTTTTTTTAATAAACAAAATGTTTAATCGTTCTTTTTTAACATTTATATGTATAATTTTTATGTTTTAACAATACTTCATACTGTTTGTTTTTTCTGTTTTATATTAAACAAAAATAATAATAAAAGAATGAAAAAAAAATTGTCAAAAGATACTAATGATTCAAGACGTTCAAAACGTCAAAAAAAAAAAAAAACAAAATTATAACTAATAACAAAGCATCTAGATCGAGTAAAATTTTCAAACAATCAGTTTGAAGAATTAAATATAGAAATTATTACTGATTATCGAAGTAGATTTATTCAATTATCTTCAACTTACAACAATGGTGAAGGAACATCAAATCTTTCTTCGGAGGATTACAATTTATCATCAATTCAAAAAATTAATTTCTTCATCTTAAATTCTCGTTTTATTTATACAATTATAAATTTGAACAAAATTTTTCACTAACATTTTATATATATATTTTTATACACGAATTGTTTTCTTAGATCTAAATGATGAATATATAGATATTGAAAATTTTAATTACACATGTCAATATCGTGGAACATTATTTTGGAAAAATGAACAACACAAAATACATATCCACTAAATTTTTTTTTTTATGTTGTCAAAATGGGAAAATAAACATACCTTTAAGCAAAAAAACACCACAAATTTTAGATGATGAACTATTAGATTATTATGGAGGACCTTTAAGTGCGAATTTTAGAAAAAATATTATAATTTATAATTCTATGTTTGCTTTTACTTCATTCGGAGCAAATACTCGATCAGATATTAATAATTCATTATGACCATATATTTCAAGATTAGTGGAAAAATACATAATCTAGTTGGATCTTTACTTCCAATTAATAATAATCCTCCAAATTTGCGCAGTTATATTTTTATGATACAGAAAACGAAAGTCAAAATAGAATAGCAATATTTTCAATTAATAATGATTTAAATAATTTAAATGAAACCATCATTCAAAAACTAATTATATTGTTAGACGAAATAAACAAATTAGTTCAACTTTTTAGAGTTTTGATATATTTATAAAAATAATCAAATATCATCAATGAAACTAAGATGAATTGGAAGGCGACAAGGACATGGTGCACAATATGATCTTCCAACTTGAACAGATATAGGTGGTTTAATTGTTAGAGATTTTGGTCTATATGAGAAAAATAGAGATATTATCATTCATAATCTTACTGGAAAATTAAAAAAAATTAATAAACTTCATCTATCTTACATGACATTACAATATCTATTGTTATTTTATTATGGAGAAATGGATATATAATTGATATAGAATTGAATCCAAATATTAATGGTAAACAACCACGTAAAATTCGAATATTAATGAGATCATTTTATGCTTTTCAACTTCAACAACGATTACATCAAGGAAATACATTATTTAGAACTGGACGACTTTTTCAACAATATATTGTAGACATTTATGCTTCTATTGAAGAAGATCGTTTAGATTATATTAGACAAAATCAAAATAAATTAAGATATGAAATGTATAAAGGTATTCAAGATGCTATAATTAGAGGTGATACAGACGCAGAAGTAATCGGGAAAAGAATTATTTTACCATCATCTTATACAGGGAATCCAAGATATATGATTCAAAATTATCAAGATGCAATGGCAATTTGTAGACATTATGAAAATCCTGATATATTTTAACATTTACATATAATCCTAAATGGCTAGAAATCAAAAGAAGTCTAACTATAATTCTAAGAAAAAACTGAAGACCTGATATTATAAATAGAATATTTAAAATAAAATTAGACCATTTGTTAAATACAATAAAGTCATGTGATATTTTTGGAGCTATAATAACAGGTAAGTCCATTTATTTATATAACAAAAAATAAATTACCAATTATTATTATAATATTTTATTACAATAAATAAAAATAACAATATTGTTATGTTTGTGTTTTTTATTTGTTTGTTTTTTATTTTTCCTTTTTTTTTTTCTTTTAAGATCTGTACGTGGTGAATTTCAAAAACGTGGTATACCTCATTGTTATATGTTATTTTGGTTATATCCTAAACATAAATACTACGATGCTACATAAATAGACAAATTTATTTCTACTGAATTTTCATATCCAATAAAAGATCCTTTAGGTTATAAAATTATAATTGAATATATGATACATGGATCATGTGGATATGCAAAAACAAATGCACATGTGAAAAATTCTAAATGATCCAAAAAAATTTCCAAGACAAATAAAAAAATGTAACAACTATAGAAAAAAATGACTTTGTTGTTTATCGTCGTAGAGATACATAATTTAATGTTATGGAGAAAAGAATTAAACTTGATAATAGATATGTTGTTCCATATAATCGAACTTTATGACTAAAATATAGTTATCATATTAATGTCAAAATTTGTTCTCAATCTATGTTTATTAAATATCTATTCAAATATTTACAAAAAGTCCAGATAGAATACGAGCTGTTATTAAAGATAATGTTATTACTGAAAATAACGAAAAAAACAAATTACAAAGAAGTTGATGAAACAAAAGCTTATCTTAACTGTCGATATATCACAACTTATGAAGCAATTTGGGAGAATATTCAAATATTTAATTCACCATAGAAATCCAGCAATTCAACGACTTTCTATTCATTTACCAAATATGCAAAACATAACATTTAATAAAAATCAACAACTCTAAAATATAATACGTCAACCACAAATTAAAAAAACAACATGAACATAATGAATGAAAATTAATAAAACCAATAAAGATGCTCAACAACTTACTTATATGGAATTTCCAACAAAATGGGTATGAATAATAAAATAAAATTTGGACTTATCGACAAAATGGTCATACTATAGGAAGAACATATTATATTCATCCAAGTTCTGGTGAGTTATATTATTTAAAATTATTATTGAATAATCAAAAATGTGCAACAAGTTATAAATTACTTCGAATAGTTAATAATATTATTTATCTTACAAATCAAATAGCTTGCTATGCATTGGGCTTATTGGGAGATGATAAAAAATGAGATGAATCAATAGAAGAAGCATCATTTTGGTCAACATCTACTGAACTTCGACAACTTTTCACCATTATATTATTATTTTTTAATATTTTTGACCCAATAAAATTTCTTTAAAAACATTGGAAACAAGTGTGTGAAGATATTTTATACAAAGTAAGACTATTATTTAATAATACAAGTTTTGAATTCCCTGAAAACGAATTATAGAATTTCGTATTATATGAATTAAAAAAATTATTATATTTAAATTCATATTTTTTTATCACATTATAATCTTGCACTTCTTACTGGATTATTAATTGAAGATTTAAGTAATAATCTTTTAAGAGAAGAACTCAATTATGATATAATAAATTAAAGAAGAAAATATTAATTTAGTACAAATTTAAATCAAGAACAAAATTTTATTTATAACGAAATTTTAGAAGCGATTAAAAACAAACATAATAATATATTTTTCATATATGATTATAGTGGTTCAAGCAAAACATACTTATGGAATGCTATTATCAGCAAAATTAGATCAAATGGTGAAATTGTATTACCTATAGTATAATCTGGAATAACACCAATATTATTACCAAAAGGTTGAACTGCGCATTTAAGATTTCATATACCTCTTTCAATTGATAAACTCTCAACCTACCAAATCAAAAAGTCTACTCATTAGCGAAATTAATAGAAAAAATCACATTGATTTTATGGGATGAAACACCTATGGCTAATAAATATTATTTTGAAACTTTAAATAAAACAATGCAAGACTTAAAAAAAAATTTTGATCGTCATTTTGGAGGAATGACAATTATTTAGGTGGTGACTTCAGACAAATATTACATATTTTCCCAAATGGTACAAAGAAAATATTATTGATGTGACTATAAATAATTCTTATGTTTGACCATATTTTCGTTATACTTACTTTAACAGAAAACATGCGATTAAAAAGACATAAATACTGTATTGAAGAACAAATAGAAATTACTAATTTTTCAGAATGGATTTTAAATGTTGGTAATAGAACAACAATTGGAATAAATAATTTAGAAAATGAAGATGCTACTTGGATTGAAATACCTGAAAAATATTTGATACTATAATATAAATTCTATTGAATATCTTTTACCACAATATACGATAATTTCCATTTTAAAATATTAATTATTTAAAACAACGTGCGATTATTACACCTAGAAATAAAACAACTGACAAAATAAATAAATAAATATTATCTTTGGTACCTACATGAACAAAATTTATTATAGTTGTGACACTATTCTTTCATCATCTGAAAATATTGATGAATTAAATCTTTTATATCCTCTTGAATTTTTATATACTCTTAACTTTAATGGTCTACATCTACACGAATTAAAACTCAAAGTTGGAATTTCTGTTATGTTAATGCGAAATCTTAATCAATCAATGGGTTTATGCAATGGTACTAGATTAATTATTACACAATTAACAAATAGAATTATCGAAGGATGCATTATTAATGCTAATGATATAATGAAAAATTTTATATATCTAGAATAGAAATGACAATTAGTGAATCTAAATGGCCTTTTGTTTTTAAAAGACGATAATTTCCTTTAAAAATTTGTTATGCAATGACAATAAATAAAAGTCAAGGTCAATCTCAAAATAAAATTGGACTATATTTAGAAGATGAAATTTTCAGACATGAACAGTTGTATATTGCTTTATCTAGAGTAACTTCACCAAAGGTTTTCATATTTTAATACATGATTTCAATCAACAAATATCCAAATCACATCAAAAATATTGTTTACAAAGAATATATTGCCACAATGTTTATCAAAGATAATAATCTTCTGTGAAAAAAAATAATAATAAAAAAACCCTAATTTAATTCATTTTACTACAAAACAATCTTTACAATTTTCAAAATTTAACTTCTTTTTATAAATTATGAAATACATTTATGCATATATTTTTACTATCTATAGAAAATGTTCAGTCCATTATGAGTTACTATAGTCAGGAGAAACACATCAGACTATTTATGCTCGAGTATGCCGACTTATGAGGAACACTGATTATAAGACTGGTCGTTTAATAAGCCTTGAGTGCTTATTAATTGATAAGCATGTAATTTTAATTTATTTCTTATAAATATTATATTACTAATAAAATGCATTTCAATTTATTATTAAGTATATAATAACAATAATAATATATGAACATGTATTTTTTTTTTTTTTTACAAGATGAAGCAATACACTGATTTCATTCGTGCAAAATACGATGAATTCATAACAAATAAAATACAAGTAGGCAATATATATGAAATCAGTAACTTCTTCATCACCAACAACAACAAAGATATAAAATTGTCCTTCACGTAGCAATGTTGCAATTCCCAAGATCCACAGTTTTCAAAAACGTTAGAGGAAGACATACCAGAAATACCCCAACACAAATTTAATTTTGTGGAGTTCGATCAACTAATATTAAAAGCGACATCAACAATCTTCTATCAGGTAAATTATATATAATATTCACATTTGTTAGGTTACAATTAATAAATTAACCCTATTAAAATAATAAATAATAACTTCTTGTTTGTTATATGTGTTAGATGTGATTGGTCATCTCATATATGTCAAGGGTATATAAGAATCCATTGTAAATGATAAATGGTAAAAAGACGAAGTATAGTTATTCAAAATATCAGGGTAACTATAAATAATATATTATTAAAAACATATTTCTAAAATTTCGCAATTTATTATTAATAAATTGTTTATTTGAATTTATTTTATTCAACAGAGAAGAAACACTTAATGTCACTCTCTGGGGAGAAACTAGAGAAAACTTTAACGAAAATACAATTCAAACAATGTCTGAACCAGTGGTAATACCATTTGGATCAATGTAAGCTAAACAATATATGGGTAAGTATATATACAAAACTAAAAATAATTCTTTCTTTTTTAAATAAAAGAATTAAAATTTTATGTCATTAATAATTAATTATTACTATTATGCATATACATGTGGACTTTATATTGCAAGCACTACTGGATACTTATACTATTTTGATCCATACATTGCTGAAACCAAAAAAATAAAAAAATATAAAAATCTTTACTCATAAATTATCATAATTATCTATATTTATTAATTTCTTTAAAAAACTAACTTCACTTAATATATTTATTCTCTATAGATTTAGCCATTCTATCCATGGAATTGATTTCATGCTGATCAACAAAAAAAAAAACTCTATTGTCATTGGAGGAACAAAAAACTATGAACTAAACTACAATCGCAAAACTTCGAGCTCTAGATCCAAATCCAAAATCAGGTAAATATTTACTTATCATATATAAAATATAAAATATAATTTAGTAAACATTATTTATCTATCCAACAGGAGACAAAATTCACTGTTAAAGCGCCATTACTGAACTTGATGCTCGCCAAGGTTGGTTCTACAATACCTGTCCAAGATGTTACAAACAAATAAAAACAATTAGGGACCCTCATGGTAGTGTAATACTCATGATATTAACTACAATGCCAATCACTGGTAATATTTTTTATCTTTATCGGAAAAAAAATAAATATATAAATATCAAACTAATTAAAAATAAAACAAATTTTAAATCTTTCCAACAGGTATAAAATCAATGCATGAATTCAAAGACGGCACTGAAGAATGAACTTTGTCATGTTCGGAAAAACTGTCTAATTATAATGAATAAACCTTGACTCTAGACTGACAATCTGGGAAGGATACACTGATCTAAATAGTCTCATTCCTATCCTCGACCAATTGAAAGACATATCAAAAATATTTGTCATCCAATTTCATCTTAGAGGTGCTTTCATTGATGCAATGATTGCAAAAACCCTTGATGATGATGTCCAACCAATGTTATTACCTGCACCAACAACTGAACCTTGTGAAGAAATTTCACCATCATTAATCTCCTTTGACCCAGAGACACCCCAGCTAGGAAGCAAGAAGACAACAAAACACCAACGGACTTTTAGCGAGCCTATTGTGAAGAAGGGAAATCAAGGTACGTTGCTATTGTAATTTATTTCCAATTTTTAAATTCCTTTCGTAATGTATCTATGATATATCATTAATTATGACAAAATTATATGTATTATTATTTTAGTCATCAGCATCAACCTCCTCCATCACAAGTTCAAATTGTATCTCCAAGTAATCCGTCAAAAAAACGAAAAGAACTAGGAAATATTATCTTTTACAGCTAATCACATATTAAATTACAAAATTTATTTTAATTTCTATTTCAGCTACAAAAATTAATTTACTAATATATATATATATATATTATTATTATGACAGATCGAAGGAGAAGATGAAGAAAATTAAACATGAGTGACATCAGGTTAATCCACGAAAAAAAATAGCATATTCTAAACCTTTATGTATGTATGAATATATATATATATATATATATACTAATATATATAACTCTGACATCTTAATATAAATTTGAATGTATAAAAAAACAAACTAAATCTTAAACTTATTGTAATTATATTATCTATCTTAATCGACTGCCTTTAATGTATATTATTATCTTTATACTTTGTCTTTAACATTTTTTTAAATATTTACTGTGCAACGCACCGGGTATTAAACTAGTTACATCTATAATAAACACTATTTGTATCCAAGGTAAGAGAAAAATAGTAAAAGGCTAAAAAAAAAAAAAAAAAAAAAGCTTATAGCCTGTCCTCATAAGTGGCGAGTACGCTTGTTTCTCCCAGTTTTTAGAAATTAAAAATAGACCGTTTTGTTTCTATTAATAAAGAACAATATTAGGGAGCTATTTTGATTCAAACTTTTAATTTCATCAACTCACTTGATAGTGAGCTCTTCACTTGTATATGTAATCTCTTGTTATTAATTGACGTGATAATCTTTTAAATAAAAGGCACAATCTAACTAGAAATTTTTTTTATCCCTTTCTCTGATTGACATGTGTCATTATTTTAAAAAAAGTTTGTTTGTTTTTAATTATTTCTTACTTTACTTAATTACTTTTTCCTACTTTTTTTTTTCCTTAAAAGAGAGAGGAAAAAAATTGCCACATGTTGATGAGAAGAAGTAGTTTTTTTATGTGTTTTTTTTAACATATCTCATGCTATATTTAAACGTCAGAGGATCAATTGTGATTATTCCCCCTCCCTTTGTTTTTTTTGGCCATTTATGTGGTGCGGCTTGTGGAATTTGAGGTAAATGGAATGCTAGCTCCATTTTTTCTTAATAAGTTTGTTATTCATATATTTTTAATATTGTCTTTTTAAACCACAATATTGTATTTTTGTTTTTGTTTTTTTAACCGCAATGTTGGTTTTAATTTTTGCTTGTCTCAAAATGCCTTAATATTCAATTCTTTCAAGACCAACAGGTATATTTTATAAATATTTCATATCAGAGATTAAAAAAATTATAATTTTATTCTTTTGTTGTGCTAGGTTCACAATTGCAATTTTATATATAATCTATAATTTATAACTATATAGAGGAGATAAACTCTCTCTCTCTCTCTCTCCACCTTTAATATTTTCTTTTTTTTCTTTTCTTTCTTCACTTCCCAATAGGCATGTCTCTCCATTTCTCGAGATGCTTTTCCCTTTTGTCGCACTTTGCACCTCACTCTCTCTTTTTCACTTGTGAAAGTTATCTATTCATTTTTTTTTTCCTTCTTTTAAAAACAAAATAGTATTTTCTTCAATTTTGAAAAGCTGGGAAATTTATGAGAATGAATAATTTTTTTTTTTAAATACTATTGAAAGCTAAAGACCTTTTTCGTCTTACAAGACCCCAATTTTTAAAGAAATATTTTATTACCGAAGAGTTACTACTTCTAAATATGGGTATTTAGCACTGATGCTCATTAAAATTGTCACATTTTGACAACTTACTCTCAAGCTTCTAATTTTGATAATTTACTCTCTCAACTTGTTTAAATTGTGATAATGTAATCCCTATAAATTAATTTTATATTAAATTAGTTTTGAAAAGCCCACGTGCACCTCATGTGAAGACGGAAAACCCCATTTTCAACCAAAAATTTCTAAATATGTTGCAAATTCTAATGCAAATCTTCAAATTTCAAATCTTTTTATTCAATGTAAAATTAACTAAAAGAGGGTACTTGCAACAATTTGCAAGTTTAAGAGGTATATTGTCAAAATTAAAAAATTGGGGGACAAGTTGCCAAAGAGTAACAAGTTTAGGGGGCATCAATGCTAAATACCATTCTAAACTTCATAATTACAAATTACATCGTAGGTCCTCTCAACATAATTTTTTAACTAATGATTCAAAATTTACATTTTTAAATATAAAAATTTAAATTTAAATAAAATAGTTATAATTTTGTTTCAATAAATTTAGCAAACTTGTGTATACGCGCAGAATGCCTGCTTTCACTAGTTATTAATAAAAGAATAATAATTTTTATATCACCATTATTGATATTGAAAAGTTAGAATTAGTTTGCTTTCTCAGTATTATTCTTTAACAATGCCCTTAATTTTAAGGCTATGCCATTCCCTAAAAACTTACTTTAAAAATTTAAAATAAATGGCTCAACTAATATAATTGATATATAACATTTATGCTATTTGTACAATTGTCATTTGCAAATTGTCGTTTTCTACGCAATGTGGTATTTCGCTGTAGTAAGTGTGGTTTAAAGTTTAAGGGAATGTTTGGTTGGGGGAGAGATGGAGGGAGGGAGAGGGTCAGAGGGAGTGGGATGGAAGGAGAGCACCAATTATTGTTTGGTTAGTCAGGAAGAGACGAGGGAGAGGTAGGTGGAGGGAGACTCTCTCTTTCCGGGCCCACCACATTGCATCTTTCCATCAATGGAATGATGCAAACTCTCATTCTCTCTTTATTTAAAAATACTATTTTGACCACACAAAAAAAAAACTAATAATTTTTTTTTTAAAAATGCACAATTTAGTAATTAGATAAATAATTATTATTAATTCTTTCAACTCTCCATCTCTCTAACTAAATAACATAAATGATTTATACAATCCTCTCTAGTTATCATGTTCTCTGTTGATAGTAAAAATCTGCCAGTTCGAATCGTCCTCACAAAATTGTACTCAAGGTTGTCTCTCACACGAATCAATGCAAGAAAATTATGAACAAAGAAAGATTTATAGAGGTTTGCCTCAATGGAGACTATGTCCTCTCTGTGTCCAAGGGTGTTTTCACTATTCTTTAAAAAAGTACAAGTGATTTCTATCTAGAGAGGTCTTGTCCTCTAATGAGACTTCAATACATTAAATACCACATTCCGCCTCACCAAGGTGGTTATTCTCTCCTATATTCTAACCGACTAACTCTTATATGCCATGTATCATCAGCCTCATTCACGTCTTGAAGTCCCAACTGCCACTTGATGGCTGTTGTCCGAAATATCTCGGAGTATTGGGGCGGCGGTTAATCCCTTAGGATTTCCTACAACTCTATGTTGGCATACATCCTTTGTGGCCTATCATTGAGGTTGTGACTTCTATGTCGAAACTTTATATGATTACTCGACGTATACAGGTAATGCCCAAGGCTGACTTTTGATGGGAGCTTCACCGGAGACATGACCACTCATTTTACTAATTGACATCGTGATGAGCATCAGCTCGACGGTGGTGCAACAATTGCCCCCTATCTTGGGACATCTCTACAACTGATTCTCCCTACGTTGGGACGACTCAAGATTTTCATTGATTGGGTGGGTTAAGTTTTCAGTGCTGAGGTAATGACGTGTAGTGTTGTGACTAGTCAGTCTGAGAAAGTATATGGATTTTGAACCATCATGATGGTTGGGTAACTCGAGGTCTTGCTTATGAACCGTATCGTTGGATGGGAAGGGGGCATTATTGCCTTCAGCCTCACAACAGGCGTGTCAGTCAGGCCAACTGTCGCGTCGCCTTTGTCATCCATCATTTAACTCGAACCTAGTTAATCTCAGCCCTTGGATGGGATTTCTAGTTTCCCTCCAAAATTCCGGGCCCTTGGATCAAGACTATTCACTTCCACCGTTGGATTGCTCATATTCACATCCGACGGATGGAGGACTCAACGTTTTGGTAGTCTATAAATAGGACTCATAACCCTTGGGTTTTTCATCAAAAATTTGAAAACTCAGGGAAACTCTGCCAAAATTTTCTTTTGTTCACCTCTCTGCCATTTCTTAACATTCAAGTTTTTCAGAACTTTCTTCTTCAAGGATATTGACTCAATAAGTCTTCATGTTCATCTTCACTTCTGATTTCCTTAGTTTTATTGTGTTGGTATGCCTGCTTTTTGTGATTTTCTAGGTTTTAAACCCATTTTACTGAGTTTTTGGGTTTTTATACCCATTTCTTTGCTTTTCTAGGTATTTAATTTTATTTGGTTTGCATTTTTCTTGCAAAAATAGACTAAAAATATACACATGTAGTGGAAAGTACGTAGATTCTTAACTTGTTGTTTTTGCTGACTCTTGATCTTCCGGAAACCTGATAGAATGGTTTTTCTTAAATATACGGTGACGGATAATTTCCTTTCACCATAATGGGATTTTCTCCCAAAATAGGTCTTTGAACTTTTAAACGATTTCGTTGAGGGCAAATTAGCTCTCGACGTATATGCAATCATAGTGACTCTTGGGGGTGGCTTCTCGGCTTAGGTTTTTAACTTGAACTTTTTCCTTTTCATTCCAGATCAAAATGTCTTCGTCCAAATCTAGATGTTGAGAGGTCATTGAGTCTGTGGGCGATGCTAGCCAACAAATCCACAGTACTCGACAATGACTATATCCTCCAGGAAATTAACAACTACCTAAAAGGGGGAGAAGCCGTCGGCAAGAAGAGTGGAGATAGCAAAGAGACCACCTCGGAGCCTCTGCGTCAAACGTTCATGGCGGTCAATTATGCCTCTGTCTTAGGTGACCATGGAGCGAAGAGTAGTGCGGCGAGGGGCACTTCAAATTTCTTTCCTTCGAATATTTTAAAGAAGGCTATGGAGAAGAGCTTTGTCGAAGTAAAAATCGATGACGACCATTTTCATTGCATTCTTCTTGAGCCCAGTTTCACTGCGAACAACCCTTCATCGGGGCACATTGCAGTTTATACATGCTACCTGATGTATGGCCAAACCATTACATTCCATCCTTTTATGAAGAGGTTTTGCCGCCTCCACAATATCTCTCCAACCTTGCTAGTTCCCAATTTTTGGATAGTCTCTGTAGAGATGTGGATTTTATGGTGCAACTAATTCTAAAGGGACTTGACGATGGACGAGTTCCTCTACGTCCATTCATTATGCAAGTCCCCCCAGTTCGAAAGGTGGCACTACTTGGGGGTCTACTCCAAGTTCAAGACCAATAAGGCTTCCACCCTCGTAGAGGAAATACTCAAGTCTTCTCACGAGTGGAAGACCATGTTTATTTTCCTTGGGAGGAAATATCACGAACACCCCGCAGACGGACTTAAATCAGTTGGCGTCTGGTCTAACTTTAGGACACTGGGTACGAATGTATACTAGGACTAATTCAATTGTGTGTGTGCGAGTCTCTCTTTTTATTTGCCTTTTTCCCTTGCTTGCTTTACTATCGTGCAATTCTCTCTCCCCCTTGGCCACTCCTCGACGTTGATTCACTTCGCTGAATCAACACAATTTTTGCTTTACCAGCAATGGAGAGACATCGAAAGTCTCTCATTACTCTTGCCAACTTATGAGCGAGACGTCTCCATATCACTATACCGCGTGCTGAAAGATCAACCATCCTCCTACCAATGGTGAATAGTTTATTTAATTAATTAAAAATGTCTCTATTTTTTTTTTTACTTTCTCCGTCGATCACATTGCCCGGAGAGGAGAGGGAGTAGAGGAAAAAGAATAAGACTGAGAGGTCCTCCAGCTAGGGTGCAGACAAGGGACCCGTCGTGGGAACCCAAGAAAATGCCCGGGGCAAAGGATCCAAGAGGTGTCACTCTGATAAAGGCACCGTTGTTGAGGAGAACCAGTAGACCCATCACTGCCAAGGGGTTGGGGCGGTGGTAAAGGAGCACCTGAGGGTTCCTCCTATTCGTTCGGCTCCTCTCATGCTTCCGGGATTAAGGATCTTAGACCCTAACTTTATCATCCCCGATGTTCCCAAGGCGATTACAAGCCATCTCATCAAGCTTCCTCCCCGCTTCAGCCTTGCCTGCCAAGCGATTTATGAATGGTTTCACGAGAAGGACTAGAAGGCAGCTGAGTCTACGTCGTTGCTGAAGCGTCTTCGTTAGGAAATCTGCCATCAGCTATCCGCATGTTCATTTAACCCGAAAGATTCTATTTTCCATTTATTATGCTGCCATATTAACCTTATTCTCTCCTCGTTCTCAGGCTTTCGAGCTCTCAATCATAAAATATATGGAGATTGTCGCCTTTGCTCAACACGACATGGATGCAGAGTCCATTAGGAAGGAGCTCTAAGATGAAGCTCCTTCCAGACTAATGTTAAGAACAAGCTTCAGTCTAACATCAATGTGGAGCTTGCGTGGGTTGAATTTCTCCAGGATCAAGTCAAACAACTGGAAAAAGGGATTGAGTCCCAGAAGGATGAGATCCGTTGAGAGGCAACTGCG
Organism: Ficus carica; assembly: GCA_009761775.1. NCBI lineage: Eukaryota > Viridiplantae > Streptophyta > Magnoliopsida > Rosales > Moraceae > Ficus > Ficus carica. The sequence continues at coordinate 7,088,055 of CM019748.1, read as the reverse complement.
TCCGCCGTTGAAGCTTATCTTGCCTTTGCTGATTTCGCTCATCATAGGGATGAGATTATACGTGAATTACTTGCCACTGAGGAGTTTGAATTTAAGGGGCAAGAAGCAGCGAGGGAGTTCAAGGCCTCAAAAGAGTTCAAGAAATAGTGGCTGGCCTTGATAAAGGCTGCTAGGGATCAGATTGTGGACAAGATCTTCAAGAAGAGGCTTGGATTCAATATTGACTTCCTCGATGAGGAGTCTAAAGAGGAAGATGACGGAAAGGACGCTGGCGACGGCGATGACGACGTTGACAATGGGGGAGAAGTTTAAGGCCCGCGTTTTTTTTTTTTTTTTTAATCTCTTGTAAATTTTTTTGATTGAGTTTTTTTAACACTCTTTACGTGTCGTATGGGTGTAGTCCACGGATATTATATTTTATTAATCTACGGGTAATTCTGCCTGCATCTTACTTTTCCATCTTGTTTTGTTTATGCTTGGAAATTTTTTTTCAAGTATGGCTTTTCTGTTCTAATGTATCATTATTTGAATTTGGGTGGACGAAGAAAGCTTAACATTTTTGTTTAGAAATTTTATAAATTTTTCGAAGTGTGAGCTCTACCGGGAGGACTATCAACCCTTTTCAGGATAACGAGACCTCAATGGCGAGAATACCAGACAAAATTTGAAGGAACCCACTAAAAGAACTTTTCATTCTTTCCAGAATAACAATATCTCAATAGTGAGAATACCCAACACTGATTTATGAAGTAAAAAGAAACGCCTGCTCTACCATACTTGCCTCCCTTGTCGAGGAGTGACATTGTTATTGTTCGACAAGTTATCAAAAAAATCATAATATAAGATAAATGGCCCTATGTGAGGCTTTCATTCAACATAGAAATAGTGAATTTATCAACAATCACAAACTTGAAATAAACAACGAACAGGGAAAGTACATGTCCAAACATAGGCAATCATAGGCATAAAACAAAGTAAAATTGAAATGTTATATCTAGGCATAGAATTTATTGAGATGCTCGGCATTCCAAGTGTGATTGATAGCCTCTCCGTTGAGGGTTTTGATCATGTACATCCTTGGTTGAAGCACTTCTCTGATTTTATAGGGGCCCTCCCAATTTGACCCCAAGGTTCCATTATTTTTTGGCTTGGTATTCGACGTTACTTTCCTTAAAATGAGTTCCCCAACGTTGAATCCTCTTTGCTTGACCCTCTTGTTGTAGCACCTTGTCACTCTACATTGATAAACAACGAGTCTCAACTAGGAGTCTACTCGGTTTTCTTCCAACAGATCAAGTTCATACCTCAACAACTCATTGTTCTTTTCTTCGTTGAAATGTGTCACTCTACTCATAGGGAGTTCTAACTTAACGGGGAGAACAACTTCCATTCCGTAAGCTAGTGAGAAGGGGGTTCGCTAGTAGTTGTCCTCGCCGTCGTTCTATACGCCCAGAGCACCTTCGATAGCTCTTTCGCTCATTTTCCTTTGTGCCGCTCTAGTCTCCGTTTAAGGGTCACTTTAATGATTTTGTTCACAGCTTCGACTTGGCCATTGGCTTGAGGATGTGACATTGAAGAGAAGTTTTTGATGATGACTAACCTTTCGCAGAACTCGGCTGTGTTGGCATTCTCGAACTGTTTGGCGTTGTCCAAAATAAGAGAGAGAGTTACACCAAACCTGCATACAATGTTATTCTAAATAAATTTGGTGCACTTAGCCTCGGTGATGGTGGTGCATGGCTCTGCTTCGGCCCAATTAGTAAAGTAGTCTATGGCGACTATAACAGATTTAAAGCCTTCTAGGGTTCTATGGAATGGACCTATTACATCGATCCCCCATTTGGCAAAAGGGTATGGGCTGAAGATCAACGTTAGGTCTTCGAGTGGTGCCCTGGGTATAATGGCATCTCTTTGGCATTTTTCACATTTTTTAGAATACTCTATGGTGTCCCTGTTTAAGTTTGGCCAATAATATCCTTATCTCAGGATCTTGTATGCCAGAGATTGTCCCCAAGTATGGTTGCCACAGATCTTTTGTGAATCTCTTTCAATACTCTCCCTGACTCTTCATCGTTAAGACAACGAAGCAAGAGAGTCAAGTATTTTCTACGGTATAAGGTGTTTTCATAGATTACGTACCTGGTTGACCCACTGCGGAGCTTCTTGGCTTCTACCTTGTCTTGGGGAAGCTTGCCTTCTGCTAAGAACTCATAAATAGGCAGCATCCATCCAGCCATGGTTTCTACAGACATTACCTTTTCTCTTTCATCCTCCTAGATCGTGGGCTATTCCAATACCTTTATGGGTACAGTTTTGAGGAGCTCTGAGTCTTTCGACATCGTCAAACAAGCTAAGGCATCGGTGTTGCTGTTTTCAGCCCTTTGAACCTGAATGTTGTCAAAATGTTTGAACTTTTTCAACTCCTTTTTTACTTTATTCAGGTAAACTGACATTTTCTCTCCTTGGGCTTGATATTCCTCTTTCATTTGGTTCACAACAAGTTGAGACTCACTATAAACAATGATGTTCTCTGAGAGGAGTGCTTCATACTCAGCCTTGTTGTTCGATGCCCTAAACTTAAACTTTATAGCTAAAGTAATTTTAAAGTTATTAGGACTTACAAGAATTATGTCAGTGTCAGAGCCATTCTCGTTTGATGAGCCATCTACATAGAGTTTCCACGCTTGGGTCTCTTCCTTTATTTCTCCTTCCATTGACTCTCCATTGGGCCGTGGCCCAAACTCAGCAACAGAATTGGCGAGGTTTGACCCTTTATGGCGGTTATGGACTTGTATTCTACATCGAATTCGCTCAACTCTACTGACTATTTCAGCAATCTCCCTAACGCATTAGGTTTCTACAATACTTGTCTCAAAGGATGGTTAGTTAATACTTGAATGGAGTGGGCTTGGAAATAGTAGTAGAGTTTCCTCAACGTCACAATTAAGGTGAGCGCAAGTTTCTCCATTTGAAGTTATCGAGTCTCGGCGTTGAGTAGGCGCTTGCCAATGTAATAAATCTGTAACTAAGTTTTGTCTTCTTCTCGGATGAGCATTGAGCTTATAGCATGTTGAGACACAGTGAAGTAAAGGCTCAAAGTCTCTCTAGGTTCGGGTTTCAACAGAAAGGGTGGTCAAGTGCTGCTTCAATTGCTAAAAGGCTTCTTCGCATTCCTCAGTCCACTCGAAGCGCTTGTTTCCCTTCAGCGTATTGAAAAAAGGAATGCACTTGTTGGTCGCCTTAGAGATGACACAACCTGTCAACTTTTGTACTTCTTTGGGCTTCTTGGGGGACTCCATCTCAATGAGTGCCTTAACCCCCTTGTTACTGACTATGAATCCCAGAAATTTCCCAGATGATATGCCAAGTGCACACTTGAGGGGATTGAGCTTCGTGTGATACCTCCGTAGGACTTAAAATATCTCCGTCAAGTGCTCCACGTGTTGGCCAGAACTCTTACTCTTTGCAAGAATATCGTCAACGTATACCTCTATCGTCTTTCCCAATTGTTCAGGTAACATTTTGTTCACTAGGCGTTGGTAAGTTGCTCCTGCATTCTTCAGACCGATGGGCATGACCTTGTAACAGTAGATGCCACAATTCGTGATAAAAGAGGTATGCTCTTCATCAGCATCAAACATCGGGATCTGGTTATACCCGGAGTAGGCATCCCTAAAGCTCAGTATCTCGTGGCCTACTGTAGCGTCTACCAACTGGTTAATTCTGGGGAGATGAACGCTATCCTTAGGGCAGGCCTTGTTCAAATCACTGAAATCTATGCAAGTTTGCCACTTCCAATTGGGTTTTTTCACCAAAACTATATTTGAGATTTAGTCAGGGTAGTGAGTTTTCCTGATGAAACCGTTCCTTATAAACTTGTCTACTTCTTCCTCCAAGGCTTTGTATCTCTCCGGATTCATAGGTCTACATTTTTGCCTCTTCGGCAAGAACTTGGGATCGACATTGAGTCTGTGACTCATCATCGTAGGGTCGATCCTTTCCATGTTATTGTTGGTCCATGCAAATACGTCAATGTTCTTTTTTAGGAAGTCGACCATGTTCTCTTTCAAATCGCCTTCGAGTCTGGAACCTATCTTTAGCTTCTTTAAAGGATCTACTCACTTACTGAGAACCCGACTAACTCCTCTTCAGGTCATGTCCCTACCTTCTCATCGTCGACTTTCGAATCCAGATCTTCACCTTCTGGGCTGGTAGGAGTCATGACCATCCTTACCTCAACGGTGGGTGGAACACGACGGGATCGACATATGTGTGGACCACATCTGAATAAGTCAACTATAATTCATATTGATTGCTTCGTACTTGCTCGATTCCACTCGGCATAGGGAACTTCATCAACTGGTGATATATTGAAGTAACTACCCTTTAATTTCTCAGCGTCAGTCAACCGAGCACCGCATTAAATTGACTGCCTCCCTTCACAACCAAAAAATTTGACATTACGGTCAAGGTGTGAGGTTAGCCCCCGACGGTGAGAGGTAGTCTTATCAATCCCTCAAGAATGAAGCTGTCTCTGGTAAAGCCGTAAAAAGTTTGAGAGTTCGGCATAAGCTGAGATTTCTTGATCCCCATTTTTTCCAGGCAATCCAAATAGAGGATGTCTACGGAGCTTCCATTGTCAACCAATATCCGACATATTGTATGGTTCCCAATGACTGTCTCGACGATTAAAGCATCGTTATACGGGAAATGGACACCATTGGCGTTTGTCTCTGTAAATGTGATAAGCTCTATATCGAATTTGGCTGATTTCTCCCTCCGACTAGAGATGCTCATGATTCTTTGATGGTACTTGTCTCTTCCCTCCCTTGCATAATTCTTTTATGATTTTTTCGAGTCTCTGCCAAGGTTCAGTCCTCCAAATATGGTTTTTATAACAACGACTAGCTCTGGTGAATTTTCATCCCTATGTTGATCTTTTCGGCGATCTTAGGCTTTATGATCATTGCCTCGTTGATCAACTCGGTACTCTTGGAGTCATCCGTTTCAAATCAGCCTCTCTCTCCTAGAGTTGTCTATTTCAAATCAGCCTCTCTATCTTATCCTTTAAGTCTATGCACTCCACCTTCTGGTGGCCACATTTTTTGTGGAATCGGCAGTATTTGTTTTGATTTCATTTTTGTGGGATTGGATCTCAGGGGTTTTGGTCGACGTAGAGAAAGGGACTATGGTATATTTCATCAATACTCATAGTTACATTCTGATAAGTGTTATATCGGACTGGGGATGGTTTTCTCCTAAGCTCATCATCGGGGCACTTGCCTCTTTGTGGTTATTCATGTCGGTAGTCTCTTTTCCCTACAATATGACTAGGTTCTTAATGCCACTTGTTCTTTTTGCTTCTTTTTTCCATTCTGCTTCTCGTTCCACTGGTCGACGTTGTTTACATTTTTGGCATGACTGTCTTGCTTTGAGGGCCAGGCTTTTTGCCTCTTCAGCATTGATGAAGCCCTGCGCCCGTTCCAAGACTCCTGGTACGTCTTGGCCAGTTTCTGGTTCAGGTCATCTCGGAAGGGTATGTCATGCCTCGTGCTGCTCATAGCGCCCATCAACGCCCCTTCATCTGAGATCTCTTCAGTCGCTACCACCTCTGCACTAATTCATGTCAGCCAATCCTTTAAGCTCTCATGCGGTCCTAGGAACATTATGGTCAAGTTTTGCTTGGGAACAGTGAACCTTTTTACGCCCAAGAACTTGTTAGAGAAGGCTCTCTTCAGATCCTCTCAACTAGTGATGGAATTTGGCTACAGCTTCATAAACCAACGTCATGTTGACCAAGACAAGGTGTTTTTGAAGGTCCTGAATGTGATTTCTTCTAAGTACCCATGCAGAACCATATGCCCTATATACAGCTCCAAGTGGTCGTTCAGGTTGGTTTTCCTTTCATACAGGGCGATTTGGGGAACCCTGAACTTGTCAAGCAAGGGGACCTTTATTATCTCTTGAGTAAAGGGGAAATTATGGATGTCTAACACATTCTTTTCTACGTGTTTGGCTTCTTCTAATTGGCCCAACCGCTTTTTGATCTCTCTCGCTTCACTGACTGTGAGGGTTCCCTCCGTCAAGTGGGAGGAAGTATTTCGCCGTACCTGTAACCTTTCTCTGAGATCCCTTTGGTTGTGAACTGACGCCGACTCCCAAGAAACAGCGTCTCTCATGGGTGGCCTAGTCAGTAGGCCTTCACGGTCTCCACTAGGTTGATGGCCTCCATCCGCAGCGGCCTTCATTTCTTGGGCTCTCCTTTGCCTATTTCCCTATGGAGCCTCGAGTACTGGGTTCTTGACCCAAAGACCTATTGTCTTCTCTCAGTTCTACTTAGTATGGGTCTGATGGAGCTTGTTTGTACCATTGACACCATCAGGGTCTACTGGGTTGCTTGGCTAGGGCTGGTTCCCATGGTTGTTAGTCACCTAATTTTGGAAGGTGTGTTGACCAAAGTGCCAACAATTTGGGTGAGTTGATCAAACCTTTTGTTTACACGGGTAGGTGGTCTTCCTCTTCCTCGCGAAACCATTTTCCGATTTCCTTCCAGTGCGTTTTCCATGAGTGTGACATGTAATCTGCAACTCTGGATGTGGACAACAAATCGGAGGTTTGGGCCCTCCTTCTAGCACCAATTGTTGACAATAAAAATTTGCCAACTCGAATCATCCTCACAAAATTACCCTCAAGGTTGACTCTCACACGAATCAATGCAAGAAAATGATTAGTGTTTGTTGCGATTATTTAGTGTATATAAGTTTACGCAAGTGTACGTAATCGCTCAAGTAATATAGATTGTGAGTTGAGTATCGTCTCCACAGGGATTGAATTGCTAAAATAAATTGCAAAAGAATAAAAAAAATCAATTTGAGTAGGAAATTGAAATGAGAAAAATGCACTAAACTAATGAAACCAATTGAGTGTAATGAAAAGGCACTAAAATAGACAAAAAGAACAATATTCAATCAAGAGTTTGTAAATCAAGAATGAGAATTAAGCTAGGATTGCCAAATCCCCCTCAATTGCAAGTCTGATCCGAATGCTGTAGGAATGCTGCAGCAAAACCTGTCCTATTAACTGAAATTCAATTTTATCACAAAATTCTTCCGAATTAATTATGACTAACAATTCTTTAAACCTTTTTCAACATATTCCTATGTGAATCTAGTTCTCAGAACACAAATTCATGCACCAATTTCAATGGGTTATACAAGGTAAATTATATTCCTATACCATTCACAAATCAATATAAACTTTAAAAAGCATATTGAACTTGCATCATCCAAGATATTTCCAGCTCTAATTAACCTTTCCAGAATTAAGTAAAGCCTAGTTTCCTATAAATTGATGGCCAATCAATAATAGAAATTAAACATTCACAACACTTGGACGAACAGGAAGAAATTGCTCAACATTCACATTCAAATCATCCTCCCAATTTCGGGTTCATCAACAATCCTAGCTAGATAAATTTAGCTCATGTTTAAGATTATAAAATCAAGCTTAAGAACATCATCCATTGTTCACAGAGAATGAAAATCAGAAAATAAATCAAGAAAGATTAAGAGGAAGAAAAACTCCAAGTAGCTCAAGATGGTTCTTCTCGTCTTGCGTCCTTCTCCTCCTGAGTTTGGATTCCAAAATGAGCTTAAAAATAGAAGCTCAAACTCCAGCTGAGCTCTCTCTCTTTTGCCCAATAATGGTGTATTCTTGCTCTTCCTTTTTTCTCTCTCCGACGGCTCTTCTCTCTCATTCATTAACTTTTCCTATTATATCAATCCTCCCCCAATATGCCCTAGATGCAGTGTCCTTTTATGGCTCAAATTGGGTGCCTTCTCACAGCTGCCATGTTTAGACAACTGGACAAATGAACATGCCAGCTGTAAAGCCAGACTGGGGTCCACATGCTCTTTCAAGCTAATTCCTCACTGCTGCAACTTTGCTGTAGCATTGCTATAGCATTTTCTGCAGCAAAACTGAATCACTCCAGCGGCAATATTTCTTTTCTCTGGTCCAGTGGGCCTTCATTCTTTTCTTGGCAAAGTGGCTCCAGCTATAAGGCAACACACAATAAAGCTTAAAATGTGCTAAAGCCAAAATTATTTACAACTTTTCACCCTTTCTTTAACTAAGAAAATTAGTTAATATTAAATAAAATACTAAAACTAAGGCATATTATCTTGAAATAATAACAATTAATAAACTTAAAAACATGCTAAACAACTATGTTTCATAGAGTTATCAATTAGTATAAAGAGATTTATAGAAGTTCGCCTTAGTGGAGACTATGTCTTATCTGTGTTTGGGGTATTTTCACTATTCTCTGAAAAAGTACAAGTGGTTTATGTCTAGAGAGATCTTGTCTTCTAATGGGACTTCAGTACATTAAATACCCCATTTCTGCCTCACAAGGCGGTTATTCTCTCCTATATTTTAACCGATAACCCTTACACGTCACGTATCATCAACCTCCTTCACGTCTTGAAGTCTCAACTGCCACTTGATGGCCGTTCTCCCAAATATCTCAAAGTAGTGGAGCGGCAGTTAATCCCTTGGGATTTCCTACAACTCTATGTCAGCATACATCCTTTGTGGCTTGTCATTGAGGTCGTGACTTCTACGTCGAAGCTTTATATGATTACTCGGCGTATATGGGTAATGCCCAAGGCTAACTTCTGATGGGAACTTCATTGGAGACCTGACGGCTCATTTTACTAACTAACGTTGAGATAAACGTCAGCTCGACGGTGGTACAACATTCTCCATCCCTCAAATTCTCTCCATCCTTCCCCTTCTCTATCCTTCCTATCAAACATAGCCTAAAGGTTAGTTTTTGTTGTTTTGTCGTTTCTCCATATCATGTTGTTTTCTTTTGTCATTTTGACGTCGCTCTTTCTTAGTTGACTTTGTTTTATGAAATTTTTGTTGTTTTTGTCGTTTTCATAGTATGGTTGTGTTTAACGAAGTTTTTGTCTTTTCCTAACTTTACATTGTTGTACTTTTTTCTTTTTCGGTTATTGTCGTTTTGTTTTCAAGACATTAATGACGTTTTCAATTATTGTCGCTTTTCAAAAGTTGATGACGTTATATACGAAGAATGTTGTTCTATTGAGGTTATTGTCGTTTCTTCTATGGATGATGCTCAACAAGTTATGTTGTTTTTTCGTATTTTCGTTTGTAATGTCCGATTTCATTTTTTCTCGTCATTATCATGTTTTTTTAGGTCTTTTGTCAAGTAAATGCGCTTTCCAACTGTTGTCATCTATCTAAAGTTTCATTTACATTCAAATCATCGTCACTACGGTTTATGATATTTCCTCATGCTGTTTGAATTATAAATTGTATTTGAATATTGATTTAAACTAAATGTTTACATTCTAATATATTATTTAAATTGTTGTTCAATTAAATATGTATGTGAATAGTTTTTGTTAAAATAATATTTGAATAATATAAATGCATAAAAATGAGTGTGGTATGAAATTTTAAAAGTAAAAATTTGATTTTTTTTTTTTTTTTTTGTGTGAATAAAAGGATCTAGAGGTGACCCCATCATTTTTAGGTTTTCAGCTCCACCATTTGGAATCCCTTTCCCTAGATATGACAGGAAGACGAGGTTTTTTTCATATTAGTTTCTTTGAATCGACCATTCAAGGTCTATACCCTGTCATCACCAAACCAATACTTGAATAGCCGAAGTTGGAGTGAGGCCTAAAGAGAGGCAATAAGAGTTGAACCCAGGTGGATGAAAAGGAGAAACTATCAAAGACACCCACCCTTATCAATCTATTTACCTCTGTGGGTGTGAATTTAAATTTGAGTTGAATTTTGTGAAATAAAACATTCAAATAGTTTCATTTGAATAATGACCCAACCAAATCCCTATTATGTTTGCATTTAATAATATTATGTTTGCATTTAATAATAGCTATTATAATAATTAATCCAAATGGACAAAAGTCAATGTCGTTTTTCTTGTTATTGATTTTTTTTTTTTAATTTGATAATTAATGCCAACGTTGTTTTTCTTGTTATTGTCATTTGTCCTGTAATAGTATTTTAATGATTGATGTCGTTTTCCCAGTCCACCTTGTTTTTCCTCATTGTGATATTAAATTTGATGTCGTTTTCCATTTATTGTTCTTTTTTCGAGATTATTGTTAGTTCTTGATGTCGTATATGTCAATATTTTAATGATTGATGTCGTTTTCCGATTACACCTTTTTTTTTTTTTTTTGCTGGTTAATTTTCCCAGTCCACCTTGTTTTTTTCCTCATTGTGCTTTCTAAATGTTGATGTCGATTTCCATATATTGTTGTTTTTTGTCGAGATTATTGTTAGTCCTTGATGTCTTATCTGTCAATATTGGCCTTTATTGCTGTTGCTTGTCAACTTAGCCCGGGTGACAATTAGAATTAAAATTTTGCAAATATTTTGATTGAAAATGAGTTAAGTTTTGAAATATACATTTGATTGAAAATAAAGTTTTTGAAGTTAAAAAGTGTAAAAATTTAAAATCTATTCGAAAAAAATAACAATATGAATCTCATTTCAACTTGGGGAAAAAAAAATTAAGAACTTTTAAAGTTTGAGTCTTTTTGTTTTTCTAAATGAAAAAGAGGGATTGAATAGTTAATTAGAGTGTTTTAGTTTTTTAAATGAAAAAGAGATATGAATAGTTAATTTGTTTATTTTTAAAGAAAACGACAAATTTTTTTTTTAAAAAGTGCAATTAGAAATGTTGTCCCGAACAAGTCCTAATGTCATCTCGTTTTCTTTTATTGCTAATGAATGTCATCTTGTTTTCCCCCCCTTGTTATCATCGTTTTCGAGTCCATGTCATGTTTAAGGTTGTCGTTTTTCTCCACAAAAAATGGTTTCATGATATTCTTGTCGTTTATATCAGTTCATTGCCGTTTGCTTGATAGTGTTTGTGTTGTTAGAGGTAGAGCCTCAAACTGGGAGTATTGCTCAAGCGCTAATAACATTGGATCTCCAATGCAATTGCTTTGTGTCAATATTAAATTTAAGATTTAGATAGAAAATTCACTCTCTAATACAATATTACTATTTTTATGTTTGATTTGACACATAATGTATTTACTGTCAAATTATATCAAATTTTAACATTTGGTTATGTTAGTTACTTTATTAACCTTGTTATTTTACAATCCAGATTGTCATTTTAAAATTACTTAAAAGTTAAAAGTTCACTTTTTTAAAGTTTTAAAAATTATGATAAAAGTAAATTGATTTTATAAATAACAAAACGCATAAGTGTTATAAATTGATTGTAAACATAACCTAACATTAATACCATTTGTAACTCCACCTAAAGGTATAGAGTTCAAATCTCCCCACTCCAAGTAAAAAAAAGAAAAGCATATAAAAATATCAATATATGTTAATGTTTATAATTTTTGCGTCAAATTAATATAATATTGACATGTGTATTGAAAAGGTTCTAAGCTAAGTAGAGGTTTAGATCTAGTCTTGTATTATCGGGCAGCCCGGCCCGACGCTAATGAGCAAAAGAGAAAAAACGGACCGGGCTAAGCCTAGCCCAATTATTTGGCGGGCCGGTCGAGCCCGTCCGAAATGGGAAAAAAAAAAAAAAAACATAAGCCCGGCGGGCATAAAATCGAGCAGGACAAACATGCTTTTGAAAAAAAAAAAAAAAAAAAAGAGAGAGAAGAGAGATAGATAGATAAGGAACTAGGAATTATGAGTAGTAGACTGAAATATAATTAACAAAAAGAAAGAAAAATAAATGATATCAACTTTCAAATACCAACTTAAAAAAAAAAAAAAAAAAAACAATTCCATAAACTGTTTGAAGAAAAAGAGAAGGAAAAATAATATATTATCACTATGTAATATGATTTATATAGTTGTTATACAACCATATTAAAAAAAAAAAAAAAAAACTAGTCATATGCTCTAATAATCTTAAATCTTAATATTTACATTATTTATAATTTTGTCATATAATAAACAAATGTTGTTATTAAAAAAATGAATAAATAATTAAATTTGGACGGACCGGGCCAAATAACGGGCTCGAAAGTAAGGCTCAGCCCAGCCCTTATGCTTACACCGGGCTAGGCCTGTGCCCAACATTTAACGGGCCAGACTGGGCTTACCCTCGGGCCAAAAATATGGACAACGGACTAGCCATTTTAGCCCAGCCCATATTTATAGCTCTACATAGATCCATTATAAAAAAGAAATACTATAAGGAGTTAGAAGTAAATAGTATTTTTACAGTAAATAATTGAAGTAAAAAGTTTTAATATGTCTTGTACCAAACACCTCGAGTCAATACGGCCTCGTTTTTTCCCCCTTATTTTTTTTATTGAAAAAAAGCCTAGAAACCATTGTCTTTTTTTTTTTTTGTCATCTCTCCCTTCATGTCGTTTTTCAAATCTGTCAGTTTTGATGTCGTTTTCCAATCAATGTAGTTGTTTTTGTTGTTGTTGTTAGTCCCGTTACTCCCTTCAGTGTTGTTTTCCAATCAATTTGTCGTTTATTTGAGTTCGGTGCCGCCTCTCATGTTGATGTCGCCTTCCAATTTTGTCGTTTCCATTGTTGATGTCGTTCGCCTAGTCAATGCCGTATTTTTCCAAGTAATTGTCGTTTTTTTAATCTTATTATCGTAAAATTTGATCACGTCTCCACATTGTCTTTTACTCGTTTTCACTGTTGTTTGTTGAGGTTAGTTTTCGTGTTTGTTCACTGCTGAATACCACTTTTGGAGGTTGATTTATGGTTGGACTTGCAAAGTTCGTGTTGGAGTAGATTTCTTAACTTCAACGTCCCTCTACCTTATATGTAGTTCTATGCAGAAGGCACTCCGATACTCAAATAAAAAAAATAATAATTTAAGTGAAAATAGCAAAGTTTTATTATATATAAAGAGATAGTCAGGTGCTCTATTATTTAAGGTGAAGTGATCACTAAGCAGTGCCGGCCCAACCACAAGCCTAATAAGGCCCCAGGTTGAACCAAGGCCCAAAAATTAAAGTTTCATTTATGTGTCATTAATGCATGTAATTAATAATTTAATTGATCATTTTAATCAATGTTTAATTATTAAAGTTTTATAACAAAGAAAAGACCAAACAAATTGAAATTTTGGGAAACACAATAGACTCTTAGAAGTTGGAATAACGATGGCCTTAATTTGTATGTGTTAACTTGAAAAAATATTTTCTTTTAATGTTAAAAAAATATTAAACTTTTTATCTTATAAAGTTATTAATTTTAAAAATTTTCTCCTTATGTGTATTCTCACTAAGACAAATTTATGGATCCATCGTATATATACATATATATTAATATATATCGGCTGAAAGCCACTTTTGAAGATTCTTATAAGTAGAAATTTATGCTATAAACAAACAAGCCGTTTTCAAACGTTTGTTTAAAACAATAGTCAATGCTGCATCCCAAGCATCTGTCTGTGAATGTAAGATCCATTCAATTCTTTTGAGAAATTAGTAGTAAGTAGGATTTCTACGAAAATAATTGAAATATTTAGTAAGGTTTTAAAATATTTGAAGTAAATAATATATTTATTAGATAATTGATATATTTTTGAGGCATAAATAAATCACTTATATGATAGATCTGACGTAAATAAATCATTTACATTATAAATCTGCTATTTACTTTAAATATATAAAAACTTATTATTTACTTTAATTATTTTCTTAAAACTACTATCTTTTTTTTCTTCTCCCCCTTCTTTTAAAAAGGGGGAAAAAAAAAATCCCATATGTTTTAGCGTTGGTCTATTCATGTGTACAGAAAAGTTAATAGTAAGTTTACATTTGGCTCATCAAAGATTTTAATTGTCTGAACGGAAGTAAAACTTATCATTCATGCTAAAAATAAAAAAAATAAAAAAATAAAAAAAGAAAAAGAAAGAAAAAGAAAGAAAAAGGATTGCAAGCAAGTATTTCCAAAGCTAGTCACTTTTCAACCAAAAAAAAAAGGTCATTTACGACTTGACCCAAATTTTACTATCAAACAAATAATTTAAGGAAGAAAGAAGGAAAGCACTCGTTATATTTTGACTAAGCTACATGCATGAATTCTCGTCTAAAAAATATATTTAGTACAATGAATCTTAAGACATTATTTGATTAATTCATTTAACATTAACTGAGCTATTATGTTACGTTCTTTTTCTTCAGGATGATTATGTTCTTTAATTAACATTATTGTCAATCAAGCAAAAAGGATTAGACAACACAATCTAAACAAGTTAACTTTTTTTTTTTTTTTTTTGGCTTTCTAAGAAAAATAAATTATCTGCACCAGGCCTTAGTGAAGAGTTGAAAAACAAGGAAAAGTAGAGAAGCCCTACATGCTATTCACTTGGTGGGCGCCGGCCGGTCTTTCGACCAGATCCCCCTAAAAACCGTACGTGCGGGTCTCCCCGCATGCGGCTCACGCCATTCAACGTGGGAGCGCTATGGCTTCTTTTATTATTATTATTATTATTATTATTATTATTAATAGTGGAAACGTTGGAAGTTTTCATGTCTTTTGAGGTTAGTTAGTACAATGGCTTTATTATTATTATTATTATTATTATTATATATTTTAATATAGAAAAGGTGAGTTAGTATAATTGATAAAGATAAATAGAAAATAAAAAAGGTGCAAAATGCATATGTTAGAAAAAATGCTCCTTCACTAATAAAGGGGCATAAAGTTGTGTCCCTTTCGAAAATTATAGAAGTCATATCCTCATTTTCTTCTATTTTACATCAAGTTAAAAATAGTATTGTCAAAATAGAACACAAACTAAAGAAGTGAGTTAAAAGGTAGATTCTTTTGAGGAAAATTGTAGCAAATAGTAAATTTTACGGGCATTTTTCAAATTTGTAGCAAGTTTTTTAAAAGTAATAAACTATAGCATTTATTTGCTGGTAAATCCTTGGATTTCGAAAAAGTCCTTGTATTTCTGATAAATCCTTAAATTTCCTTAGATTTTTTAAAAAATAACGGATTTACAGTTATTTTTAATAACAAATTCATCTACATAATTTCATATTAGAGAGAATAAGATAGAGGAGCGAGAGATAGGGTAATAGGTGGAAGGAGGATGATATATATATATATATATATTATATTGTGTGATTATAAATTAAATTATGTCTATTACTATATTTAAAATTTTATACTATAATTTATTATTATGGTTTGTTTGGATGGAAGATCACCTTCTTTTTTAGGTTCATTTTTGTCTGTTTTTTTAAAAAACAAAAATTATAATTAGTTTTTGAAAAGTCAACCAATTTTAACCCAAAAATTTCCTTTCAAACTCATATTTCAAACGCATGCTTATTCTGTTATTTTGCTCCTTTTTTCCATTGACACCATTCTTTGGTCATATTTATAAAGGAGCATTTGGACTTAGCTTCATCCCATAATATGTGTAATTTAGGACCTTCCTAATTATGAAGTCATGTTCTTCATCTATATCACTTCTCTTGGTATGAAAAAACATCAATAGAAATTACAATAAATAACAAAATAATTGAAATAATCTGAAAATATTTAAAAAAAATATCAAATTTAATAAGTAAGCAATAAATTTACTCGACAAATAATATGTTTATAAGAAGTAAACAAATCATATTCTTGGTAAAATTGTTATTTACTGTTGTTATTTTAAATATTTTTAACATCTATAATTTAATTCAATTTTTTTTAATGTAAAACTGATATTTATTTATTTTTCCCCCAAAATCATGAAACAGACGATTTAACCTTTCATTTTACACTACTAGAAATTAGAAAGTGAATTAAAAAGGTGAATAATTTATCTTGTTGTTCTCAATAATTTTTATTCTTTTTCTTCAAATCTTCCTGCAAAACTGAAATACCAGTTCTTTAAAAAGAGAGAAAGAAGTAAATAGCAATTTCTAATAAATAACTAAAATAAATAGCAGGTTTTTAAAAATTTATAGTTAAAAGCAATTTTACTAGGTAAATAGTAAATTCATAAGAGAAATATCTAATTCTTAGGTAAATAACAAATTTACTTTTAATAAATATATTATTTATATAGTAAATAAATTTTCGTTTACTATTTTTTACTTTAAATAATTTAAAATTTTACTATCTACTTCAACTAAACTGCTATTTATTATCAAAATCAGCATTCTCTATATTTTTTTGGTGTCTCAAACAATATCTAATCAATTATATTTTAATATATCATTGAATAAAATTAAATTTTATCGTACATAAAATCTATTATAAAGCATTTCAAACTTTTTAAAATGAGATGATATAATACTATTGTTATTTGTTAGACACTATTTTTAGAACACCAAATATTAGACATGGGATTTGAATCCTTACTGCCGTTTTCGCTTCAAAAGGGTCTTCCTCTAACTCAACCCATATTCAGTCAATCTGTAAAAGCCCAGTAATAGCTACTAGGCTTGGTACGGTCCCCATAGAATAATGTCGAGATAATGCATTATAATTCAGCAAAAAAATAAGGCATTTTTCTTAGAAAAATAGGAAAGAAGAAGAAGAAGAAGAAGTGGTCAATAAGGCATAAAGGAGAAAAAAAAAGATTTTGTTTTAATTACTTGAAAAAAAAAAAAAAAAAAGAAGGGAAAGAACATTTTCAAAATTTTTTTTTTTCAAATGAGGGGAGAGAAAAGAGAAAGAAGAAAGAGCGAAAATATCAAATTTATGTATTTATCAAAAACAATTATAATAATAATCAAATGGATGTTCGGTTTGCCGACTGCTCACTCCCAAGGGTGTCACTGACAAAATGGTGCCATCTTTGTAATATTCTTTTTAGAGTCAAACGTGGCCCACTTATAATTTCAAAACTAAAAATTAAAATTAAAAAAAACGTGTCTCACTTCTAGAAAATATCTTTTGTCTTTGTCTTTTTTTTTGTTTTTTGTTTTTTATTTTTTTTTTTCCAAATTTGATTTCGATTCTATGTCTCCTTATTATTATCTCTCTCTTTAATAATATCATAATACGTCAATTAAATTATAATATTATATTAAATCAATTATAAATTATGTTAATTATACATGTGTTATATTATTATTAGAGGAACATGAATTAAAATATAAATAAGAAAAACATAAATTAAATCCTCTCTTTTTATTGTGGTTCTTCTTTCTTCTTTTTTTTTAACGAAAAAAAAAAAGAAAAAAAGAAAATGTAAGTCACATTTGAAATTATAAGTCCAAAAAAAAAAAAAAAAAAAGAACTTGTAAAAAGTCAAAAAAAAATACAGTTGATTGGCATTTTTATATTGACATGGCAACGGTTAAGGGCCACGGCTGTCCACTTCATGTATTTTTCTCAGTTGGTTAATAATAATAATTATTGAGTGTCCCTTAAAAAAAAAAAAAATAAATAAAGTTTGAGAATCTAAAGTCTAAACTGTTGTTGTTGTACGAGATTTGGTTTTTCAAATGCTATTAAATGAATCATTGGGTTTGGAAAATGGACTTGTCAATATTGTCTTAATGTTTGGGATAAATGCACCCAAAGAGCTAGCTAGGTGCATGAATGAACTGACCAGGGAACTTTCACCAGAAAAAAAAAAAAAAAAAAAAGAACTAGTGGACTTGCTATCATTATTTTTTGACAGCCAATATGTGAAAAAAGCTATTTCATTTTTTTGAAGTCATTTAATTTGTAAATTGGCTTTGAAAAACCAATATGTTGTTGTTAGAAAAAATGGTTTTGGACTTGAAAAATAATGTTTGACATAGGTATAATTCTTTCCTTGGGCGTCTCTATTAAAAGATACAAATCAGACAGTATATAAACAATGCAACGATCATAATTAATAATCTTATGACGCTCAAATTGTAAAAAAAGTTTAATTCCTACAAAAAAAAAAAAATGCAATAGAAAAGATAATGAGATTAAATAATAATAATAATATTAATAAGTATTATTGATTTTTTTTCTAATATTAATTTACTTGCCTATTAGATGGGTAATGAGAAATAGCACAAATTTAAAAATTTAAAAATGACAATTTTATTCATTTAAGTACTGAAATATCTTTCTACACAATCAAACAATCATTGATATACAAAAATCTATCAAAAGTATATAATTAAATATGACATTTATTCTCTTTAACAAGTAATTATATCATGCGGATGTAAGGATTTATAGCAAAAATCATTTTTGACATTAATACTAACTTTCACTTTCTCATTGATGCGAAGTAAACGCGCCCCTCAAATAGGGTCAATCATGA
Organism: Ficus carica; assembly: GCA_009761775.1. NCBI lineage: Eukaryota > Viridiplantae > Streptophyta > Magnoliopsida > Rosales > Moraceae > Ficus > Ficus carica. The sequence continues at coordinate 7,069,778 of CM019748.1, read as the reverse complement.
AGAATTTCTCTCTTTGTTAAAAAAAAATTAAAAATTAAAATTAAAAAGCAATGCAATAATTATATTTGTAGAGAGTTAATCCTTTATGAATATTAATAACCTTTGAAAAGACCTTATTTTTCTTTCCTTCAAAGGAAAGAGATAATTCACTTTTGTTCGATCAATACTATTTACTGTTAGTTCAAAGCATACAAAATATTCTGATAGCCAGAACATGCACAACCAACATTGACAAAAGCGTTTATTTAAAAATAAAAAAATAAAAATAAAAAAAAACTGACAGAAGCGTTTTTGCCATGTATTTTAGTAGTGTTTTATTATTATTATTATTACTATTATTACTACTACTACTATTTGGCTAGTTTTCTTAAGGAATGTCGCCTCAATATTATTATTTTTGAACATGAACAATTTTCAAACCCCTAAAATCAATTTTATTAAAGTTGATTATGTTGTGAATATTCCGAGCACAATTTGAGGGAAAGTAATAGTTGATTACGAAATTAAATTATTATTATTTTTTCAATATCAAATATCGCTCATGTTAGAAAAGCATATAAAAAAAATGAAATTTTCAAAACCAAAAACAATTTACAGGAGACTAATGTGTTAACTTATACATAATTGGAGAGTGACCCTAAATAAATATTGACATGAATCAGAGTGAACAAGATTTAAAATGGTACAATTCTGGATGAGAATTTTAAAATATTATACTCGGAATTACTAAAATCTTTTTTTTTTTTTTTTTTTTGGGTTAGATATGCATAGGATATTTTGTAAGACCCAAACAAAAAGGCTAAAATCAATGGTCATAGCCTCTATGAGCTCTACGAGCAATATAATTGATCAGCCATTACACTAGTATGAAACAAGACATTTATGTACAATGAAGATGTTTGAATCAGAATGAACAATTGTAGTAGATTTAATTTATTTACCTTTGAGTAAACTTTAGGATTTTGAATTAGAAAGTAAATTTTATACTTAATATAATAATATTAAGCAAAATTAAAGTAATTTTTATAACACGACGATTTTAGTTATTGTTATATAAACATAGTATAAAAGCAAAATTGTCTAATTATATATTTTAGAAAATTTAAGGTAAAGTGTAAAAAGTTAAATAAAATAAAAAACAAATAATAAATTGAAATGAAGTGTAATAAATAAATTATTTTTAACTGAAAAAGAAAATTGTATATTAATCTTAATGAAGTTAATAACCACTGTGATAATTATTAAATTATTTGAAAAATAGAGTAATGAATTAGATTGTAATTATTTTTATGTCTCAAAATTCCCCTTCCCCAGATGTGTTTTGTTAGTTCAAATTTTTAGGGTTGAACTTTTGTGTGTGTGTGTGTATGGTTTTTTTTTTTTTTGGTTCTTTTTCCTTCTTCGATTCAGGGTTGGTTTTTTCTTTTAACACTAAAAGGTATAATAAAAAATTCAATTTTAAATTAGGTTATGTGCCATACGTGACGAATTACGTCCAGAATTGGAGAGACATATTTCGTATTATCAAAATTTCGCCTAAATCAAGAGTTTGATAGTCAATTTGTCACAAATTGCCCATGTTTTATTTCGCATCTAATATAATAGAAAATAACATACATGTTTTTTTTTTTTTTTTTAAGGGAAATTTCATTCGATTCAGAATAGAAATTAGAAACATATGGAATTGACCCATGTTAGAGAGATAAAATCCTCACGAAAACTGATACTACAGGTACATTTTGATGAAGCACAAAGGGAAAAAAGATGTATGAGGTCCAAAAACGGGATAGTACCTCGACATACCATCATCGAGTACGTATAAGGCTCTTTTCAACTATTTATCTACAATCAATAGAAATTCCGGAACGATTGAGAGGCTACCAACTGTAACACTGAGGTCATCACTAATCAGTCCAGATTCATATCTAATAAAACTAAAACAATGCACAAAAACTCAGATGTAGCATGTAACAAACCAATTTGGAAGGTGGGGAAACAACCACCATTATAAGAAAACACCAATGTATTAAACCTTAGAGGAAAAGACAAAGACGTCATTATTAAAATTAAAATCATATAATAAACTAGGAAAATCTCAACACCACATATACAATCATAGACAAAAACTCGACCACTGCATCCATCAAAGACCAAACCAAACAAAGCCATCAAGAAGAAAATTGCCCCTAAAAGACCAAGCACCCAACAAGTTCTCGTTTCTTATACCTCATATCCATCCCAAAACAACTTTGAATAGTCACGCCACAATTCCAATTTTTCCTATGGTGATGAGATCTCCTCTACATTAACAGGGAATTCGAAGGCCTATATGGAGGCGCCGCTGAACTCCAGCCCTAGAAAAGGAGAGGTACGACTGCAAAACCCTAGAGTAATGATAAAAAGTTATAAACGAACTGTTTTATGGTTTATCATGTATTACACGTAGTACTTCCGACAAAACAATTAAGCGGGTTACATGATTTGGTACTAACAAGAGAATCAAGATCCCGAACCAACGCCCAAAAAATAAGGTTATTTGCACCGTTGGTCCATGAATTCTTTGGGTTATGATAGTTTGGTCCTTAAAAATTTAACTCCAACAAGTCAATTCCCAAAAATTTGGATAGGCGTTTTCTGAATTGACCATTGATTGTAATTAAATTAACAATTCATGAATTTATTTATTGAAGGACCAGCGGTGCTAATAGCCCCCAAAAAATGTGTGTAAATACATGTTAAAAACATTTATTGTCGCGTACAATGTTTTGTATTTTCTTTTCGGAGAAAAAAACTTCATTATACTCAAGGATAAAAAAAGTCAACATTTCCATCGATCTTTTTGTAGAAATTTCTATATTTTATAAATACTGATATGAAAATGAGAATATAATTATTGATTTTTTACGAAAATATTGATTTTCGTTAAAGTATAGTATTAAATTACAAAATATCATTGAAATTTCTATGGAAATATTAACAAAATATCCGTACAATATGGGTTATGATATTTTTTAACTAATTTTTAGTATAGTAAAATTCATGATTTTTTTTTTTAAATTTACTCACATATCGTAACATTTTATGATAAATGTTTAACATCCCTTAATTAAAAGGATCAATTTGCATATTTTTTAAACAGTTTAGGGACCTTTAGCCACCAAAACAAATGGAGATCAAAACACAACTTTGTGAAAAGATTAGGGATAAACAAATAATTATATAAAAATAATAATAAGGTGTTAAAAGTGTCTTATTAGTAACATACAATTTCATATATAATTTTTAACAGTAAATTCAAATAAATATATATCATATTGAATGAAATATAATAAGTAAAATAATTAATATAAATCTACTTCATATTAAAAATAAAAAATAATAATTATAAATATAGTCTAACAATAACTTCACACATAAGAAGTAGGATTTGAATTTCCCTTCAAATTCAAAAAATAAAGTAAAAAATAAAAAAATAAAATAAAAAATCTATGGTTCAAAAGTAGATCCTACTAATAGGAGATTTTTACGCCTTTACAAAAAAAAAAAATAAAATAAAAAAAAATAAAAATAAAAAATTTTAAAAAGTGGCCAACTCCTATAAGAATCTAGTATCAAATTCTACAGATTCCTCTCTGTCTTGAGAGAGACATGCAAGTTCTGGGTCGATGACGGCTGTCAGCTCACTTTTTTTTAAAATTATTTATTTGAGAGATAATCAATTGATACTCTTATGCAAGATGAGTTGGTGGAAATTTGTGGTCCTAATTTTGGGATGTTATCAAGTGGTCAATTTTACGGTGTCAATTGTGTATAAAAACGAAATTAATAAATTGTCAAAAACGTATACCATGCCGTCGGGGAAGTCATTTAACTCCATTTGAATATTTCTATTTATATTGTAATTTGATTATGCATTTGGCATAAAATGGGCCATTTCAATTGCATTTGTGGGAAATATTTGTGCAATTTTATTTAAATTGAACATTCAAAATGTACTTTTGACAGTTACAATTGAGCATTTCAATTAGCCATTTTATTTTTAAAGCAAATTTTAAATAGAACCCTCCTAAATTTTGTTGAAACATTTCTTTTCAAATGTTCTATTCAAATATTTTCATTCAAATGTTTCCATTTCAAATATTATGTTTTATCCAAACAAATCCCACATTTAAATTTAATGAAATGCTTCTATTTAAATAATTTTTGTTCAAATATTTCCTTCTCAAATGTTATAATTTCGGATGACCCCAAACTTACCTTTTAGTTTCTCTACAGATTGTGAAATTTAAAATTTATAGCACACTAATAGACTGATATCAAAAGGGAAGGGGATTGAGAGAAATAGAAAATAAAATAGAGAAAAGATAAAAGAGACATATTTAATGAGGTGCTTAGTATTCGGAGATCAGAAGAGAGAAAAATCTTTAATTTGGAGCTTTATCGAATAACTCCATATAAAAGAAGATTACAAGCAACAATACGGGTAACAACCCGTTATCATTCTAGCAAAAAAAAAAAAAAAAAAAAAAGTAATCAATGATCAACATAAATGTTAATTAAATGATAACTAATTGAATCCAATCAATCTAAATCCAATCAGCTATTAAAGGAAATTTTTAAGAACTTCCAATGTCTCTAGCAGATCTCAATTTTATTTGTATCTCAATTTTAGCA